>CAXIVR010000002.1:26933900-27323582 GCA_964035755.1 Teleogryllus oceanicus
CGCCACCCCCACCGCCACCGCCACCGCCACCGCCACCGCCACCGCCACCGCCACCGCCACCGCCACCACCTCCTCCTCCCGCCGCCGCCGCCGCTGCTGCCGCCGCCGCCGCCGCCGCCGTTGCCACCGCCGCCACCGCCGCCACCGCCGCCACCGCCGCCACCGCCACCACCGCCACCATCCCTGTCTCTCCATCCGTCTCAAGCGGCACTGCCCTTTGTCCGGGCTCCAATTAACAGAAATAACAGCGGCAGCTGAGACGATGGCGGCGGCGGCGGCACCTCTCTTCAGACAACGCCGGAGAGCCCGCGGAATCTGCGGCGCCTGGTGGAGATGGTGCTGTTGGGATGCTGAAGCAGCAGAGACGGAACAGATAGTGGCTGGGGCGATGCAAATGGTGATAAGAATGTATAGCGGCGATAAGGGAGTTGGAATCGGAGGGAGGCGATAACGGTGTCTGGAATGTCGGGGGTCGGCGACGAAGGATGTTACGCAAAGGGCAGGGGTGGCAGAGGCGAGGGGACCGGGTAATGAAGCCGGGAACATAGTTAACCATGGTATTCATAGAAACAAATAGTAAGTGTGGAAACGAGCGGGTTGGTGGCAGCGTCATGCCGGGGGGGGAGGGGGCTTTGGCGACGACCGCGCGAGGCCGGTCGCTGCTCTCGGCGTCGCGTCGCAGCGGCACGCGGGCTGCCGGGGCCGCCAAACACTCGTCCCATGCCAGTGCGCTGGGTAATCGGGGACGCGCGGGTTTTGACGCAAGCGCAGCTACCCCTTGTACTCGTCCGTGGGCGTGTGTGTCTATTCTTCACCTGCCAACTCCGTGGGTGAGGTGCTTTTGTCCACTGCGCAAGTCACTGTGCCGAGACCTGCGGTTCCTACTCAGAAACAGCGCATAGTCACTATGTTCAGTTTCTCGTTTGTATTTCTGTTTCGCGTCTTCGAGCCAAGAGTGCGTACGGGCAATTTACTTCGGTCCTTGTGAACCGAATTCCGAATACAAGGAAAGTCACTTTGTATTGCATGTTATTTGTACTCTGGAGGAAACTGCTAGAAACCGGTAGAACTCTATTTCAATACAGTGTTCTGAAGAAACAAGTGGACGATGTAAATACTTACCGAATAATGTAAGTACATCACAGATTCGTAGTGTGAAATGAAAGGAAGGTTTTTCGAGTACATCCGTACTGGCCAAAACTAAAATTGTAAGTACTATCTTAAAAATACAAGGCACATATTATCAGAGCACAGAATAAGTATTCTCAAGAAAATTTTTCTTGAGACTCTGGTACGACATATCAAATATGTCGTACGCTGTAAAACGTTCCTTGTAACAAAAAATCTCTCTGAAAAGACATTTTCGACGAAAGGACCCCCAAACGTTTCCATCAGAGAACAACATACAAAGTACGCAATTCAAACCTCCAAACCATCTCGTTCTTTCTGAGAATTGGACTTCCTCGCTGGAGATAATGCTAATTCGAGGATCACATCCCTTGAAGAGCGTCTCGCCCTTTACGCTCTCGGCCACTTGAGAGGCCCTACCCTTCGGCCGCCACTCGGGCGTCATGGCAGCCATTGACGCGCCGCCGGCCGCCCCGGCCGCCCGCGCGGCGTAATGCGCATATTCCCATGCAGCGCGGTGGCGCTCGTGTGGCCCCGCGCGTGTCGCCCATCGACGTCTTCATCCGCCCACTCGGGACAGTTCGCACGCGCGCTGCCGCCGCGGCGCGGGGACAGTCTGTGTGGTTGGGGAGGTGAGAGCTGGGGAGATTGTGGCTCTGGGGTGGAGGTGGGTGGTGTGGTGGGGTCAGGGACACTGGAAATGGTCGATTTGGTATAATAATGATTATTATTATTATTATTATTATTATTATTATTATTATTATTATTATTATTATTAGTATTAGTATTAGTATTAGTATTAGTGATTAGAATGTGGCTCTGGTGTGGAGTTGGCTAATGTTGTGGGGTTGGGGGCCCCTGAAAATGGTCGATTTGGTATAGTAATAGTAGTAGTAATACTACTACTACTACTACTACTACTACTAATAATAATAATAATAATAATAATAATAATATCATATAATGATAATAATAATATCATATAATGATAATAATAATATCATATAATGATTATAATGATTATAATGATAATAAATCTGCAATTGGTAATATGGCGCTGCCTGTAGTCAAAAATAGGTTCGGACTAGTGGACTGGACAGAGCAAGAAATTCGAATCATGGATCGAAAAACACGAAAACTGCTTACAATACATCATGACGCCCAACTTCGAACTGATGTACAAAGATGTGTATCACGTAAGGAAGGAGGAATAGGCCTTATACAAATTGAAGCCTCCTGTCAAAATGCAAGAGTTGGGATGAAAAAGTATGTGGTCAGTCATGAAGACGACCCGCTCCTGAGGCAGGTCATTAAATGTGACAGAAGAATAGGAAACAGAAGGAATGTTAGTGGAGCAATAAGCATTATTGCCCTAAACGAACAGTTCTGTCATCATCTCTTATGTTACTACTCTCATCTTTCGTCCCGCTATGATCTCGACACTTTTGCATTCGATTGATTGATTGAGTTTTTCGTGTTTCCGGGCGCGTCAACGACTTTGGTCCCGTTAGTGTAGTGCATGTTTTTTTCTCGGGAGATGGCGGTGATCTACCCCCGCTGGATGACGATATCCGGCGCCGACCTACCGTCGGCTAGTGGGGTTTCCACCTAACGGGGCTCTCCCACCAGCGGGGCACAGCCCCAGCCGGGACAAGCTCTAAGCTCCCGACAGGTCTCCCGGAATATGTGGTAGTGTAGTGCATGCTAGTGTAAGTGTGTGTGTGTGTGTTTAAGGGGAGAGAATAGGACAAGGAATGGGAAGAAAAGATCGTGCGCGGTCCGTGGCCCGTTTGTTAGGGTACTGCTCCGGCATTCACCTGGTGTTGATCGGAGAAACCACGGAAAACTACCGATCAGAGCAGCCGGCCGCTAGAATTCTCCTCCAGACAGCGACTGAATTCGATCTAGCTGAAAAGCTAGTGTCGAAAATCCTGCCGCCGTGTGGAGTGTAACCTAGGACCTCGCGGTCAGAGGCGCTGCAATTGACATCGGTTGATGCAATGAGCTACCGCTCCCGGTCATTCATTCTTAGACGGATTCTTGTAAAGAGGCAGTGATCGAATTGGCAAATGAAGCGGTAGGAGTCAGAGGGCGGAGCGGCGGAGGGCGGAGAGCGGCGGAGGCGGAGCGGCGGCGGCGGAGGAGGCGGCGGAGGAGGCGGAGGCGGCGGAGGAGGCGGCGGAGGCGGCGGAGGCGGCGGGGGAGGCGGAGGAGGCGGCGGAGGCGGCAGCGGAGTCGGCGGCGGAGGTGGTGGCGGCGGAGGTGGCGGCGGAGGCGGCGGCGGAGGCGGCGGTGGAGGCGGCGGAGGAGGCGGCGGAGGCGGCGGTGGAGGTGGCGGCGGAGGCGGCGGCGGAGGCGGCGGCGGAGGTGGCGGCGGAGGCAGCGGCGAGGCGGAGAGGAGGAGGAGGCGGCGGAGGCGGAGGCGGTGGCGGAGGCGGCGGAGGCGTCGGCGGAGTCGGCGGCGGAGGTGGCGGCGGAGGCGGCGGCGGCGGAGGAGGCGGCGGAGGCGGCGGCGGAGGCGGCGGCGGAGGTGGCGGAGTCGGCGGCGGAGTCGGCGGCGGAGTCGGCGGCGGAGTCGGCGGCGGAGTTGGCGGCGGAGTCGGTGGCGGTGGCGGAGGCGGCAGCGGAGGCGGCGGCGGAGGCGGCGGCGGGGGCGGCGGCAGGCGGCGGCGGAGGCGAGGGCGGAGGCGGCGGCGGAGGCGGTGGCGGAGGCGGCGGAGGCGGAGGCGGCGGAGGCGCACGGTGCTTAAGTCGATCGATTAAGACGTCTGGGAGATGGCGCGTTGTGTTTACGAGCGCATCTCTTCGCCGTAGAAGGAGTCGGCGCGGCGGTGGCCGCACGGAACGCGATGCGAGGGGCGGGAGGGGGCGGGGGGGCGCGATGGGTTTCTACGCGAGCATGCAGTCCCCGCCTCCGCGCACCGCCGACGCCCCCTCGACGACGCACACTGGTTCAATCGAGCCAAAACCCTGGCCATAATGGCAAAATTCAAAGTGAGCGTTCGGAATTCTTACTTGGCAAATCTCGTTCCGAAGACATTGGAGCACACTACTTCAGCTCCGGAAAGTTATTTCAATCATTTTTGTCGTCCTCACGGTCTCGTAAAGTTAGCGTTGCTCGGAAAACTCGAGTTCATTGAATCTTGTCAACGATATTTGTGAAATTAATAAAAAAGTGCTTAATTTTTTTTGTATATTCTCTTTGTATTTTCGAATAGAAGACACTTTTGACTATAAGTTAGGTATATTTTTAATAAAAAGGGTCAAATAATTTTATGTATAATACGGTTGAATTCTAACATATAGAGCGTAACCGTGTTAGTCACGTATATTGTGGATTATATTTTTTGTCCTGCGTATTTCTGACACAATATTTTTTTTATTTATCAAGTAGAATGTCCTTAATCAGGATAATACACATTTAGCTGCATATATCTGCACCTTTTTGTTTTATAACCTCTTTACTGCAATGCTACGTAGTAAGATTTAACATTGGATATCCCGGAATTACCTTCTACACCACAGGGATGTATGTTCTCTGATTTTTTTTCGATATCCCCTTCATGTAATTACTTTTAATAAAAAAAATACTGATATAAATGTTTGGAATGATAACAAAATTAACCCGCGTAAACGAGAACTATTGTATCCCTATTTCTACACATAACATTATTTTTATGAGTGAGATATCCATTTCCAAACAGCAATTTTGAATTTTGAAATTTCATTATGATTTTCGAAGTTAGTGATCACCAGAACCACCAGTTTGTTTTTAAATGAGTAGATCCGCCATTTTGAATTTTGAAATTTGTATATGATATTCAAATTCAGAGACCTCAAAAACTCATTGATACCTATTGTTACGCAAATCCACTCGCATGTACAATTATGACCAGGTTTTGGGCCCGATTGAATCAGTGTGCGACGCCTCGGCGCAGAGCGAGTCGCGCGTCAGTCGACAGAGCACTTGATCAGTGCTCAGATCCCCTCACGAGATTGCCTCATCGACTTCTCCACGCTCCACTCTAAACCCATAACAGTCATGTACGCGAAATGATAACTACTCTTCTAAAAACAAGGTGGACGTCTTGTAAATTTAAAACATATTCGATTCTCTTCATCTTAGCCTTCAAAAGGTTTGGTTTGGTTTGTTTTTTTCGTGTTTTCGGGCGCGTCAACTGTTAAGCCTTCAAAAGTGTTTTTAATAATGTCATATAGTACTTAAACATTGTTGTAGAATGAACATTGTATTGTTCATAATTTGAAATGTAATGCTCAAATCTCTTTCAAATGTATTCAAATAATTTTAACACTTTCATTTATTCAATTGATATACAAACAAAATAGATGTAGGAAAAAAGCCTCAAAGCAAAATATCTAAACAATGAAGGTTGCGATACAGATACTTGGGTTATATCGTATATTCTCGCATTGCACCTATCGACTGAAAGCTCATACTTGGTGTTCAGCACAACTGACGTCATGCGACAGCAATGCTCCATGGAAGAGTTCACGCGTTGCTATGGGTGAAGTATCGCAATTATTACATTTTTCCTATTCGCGTGTTGCGTTATGGATATTTTTGATATTCCTTTATTGTTGAGAAATGTTGTACTATGTATTAGTGTATACTATGGGTGCTCTGTTATTGCAATATTCGCGAAAACTGTTTTTTGCTAAAATATTTAATTCATACAATATGCAGTGTCATACAATAATAGTTCATTTTTTGTTCTTGAGTAGTGTGTGTGCTACTTTTGAGAAAACTATTTTGTGTGATTTTCTTCAAGAGCATTTTTACTGCTGCAGGCAACTAATTGGTATTAAATCGGTAAACTAATACTCAGAGCACACTCTACTACATTTGCATTGATATTGCTTTGACAAATGTCGGAAAAAGTAAGGGAATTCTATGATAGTGATTCGATTTATTATGCTAGCTCTTCTACATGAGCTCTCGTGAGAAAATTTGAACACAGCAAAATGAAAATAAATACTATCATTCAAACAAGATCACGAAAAAGTACCAGAATTGAAGTGAGATCACGTTCAAATTACAAATCTCCTCTATAGTTTCGTGTTGCAACGAAACAACGTGACGTACTTGCAACTGCTAACGTAGCTCAGTGGGCTGAATTCGGGCATAGGACGTGAGGAACACTACCATTAAAATCCACGATATTACTATGGGATTTTATAGCTATACATTTTTAATTCTAATGTTAACAACTCTTTTTAAACACATTTATATTAAAATTAATAAAATATTAGACTAGTAAAATTGTCATGATTCTATTGTGCGCAATGCAGACTGTAACCGGCTTTCGATGGCGGAGCTTAGAGCAATTGATCTCAATAAAAGTATATTTATAACTATCCATTTTACCTTGTATATTTTTTTTATTATGTTTGAATACTTTTTTTTCATTACCTGCCAAAACTGATTTACTTTAAAATTTTGAGAGGCATTATTTACTGGTGGCTTAAATAAGCGTAGGCAATATAAAAATCGCTATGAAAGTAGCAATAATTTTTACAGGTTAAACAAAATATAATTTATATAAAGTGAAAAGCTCTTTTTTTAAAAAGCTATAAATATTCAAACATGAATATACTGTTAACGAACAAGCAGTTTTTTTTCTTTCGAAACTTTGAAGATATCAATATTAGTTGAAGAATTTTTTATATTATATAGTTGTTATTTTAGAGGCCTTTTGTAGTTATTTGAAGACTCTACAATTGATATGTGTTAATAAATAATTGCTTTTAAATTTTTTTGCCGTGACGGATACGAAGGATACCAGTGTGCGTGGGGATATCGGGTGTTCGCGTGCCGGCGATTTCCTCGCTGAGGGCGTGGCCTTTTTCCAGGGCAGCCGCTTTCTCGCTCGAAACTCGAACTCCGGCCATCGGCGGGGGCCGCCGCCGGCACAGGATACGTGCGGAGGCGGACGCGCCGCCCCAACAGGATGTCGCCAATCCGCACGCAACGCGACGCGACGCGACGCGACGCGACGCGACGCGAACTGACGCGACGCGAACTGACGCGACGCGAACTGACGCGACGCGAACTGACGCGACGCACTGAAATTCCGGTGAACTGAAATTCCGGTGACTGACTGAACTGAATTCCGGTGAACTGAAATTCCGGCGACACGCGACCGCGTCGCGTCGCGTCGCGTCGCGTGTCGCCGGAATTTAAGTTTCCCCCTCTCCAGTTACCCTGGAAAGGCCGGAATTTATTAAAATTAGGGCTTACAGAAATTTGCTGCAGCCTTTTTGGCTTCTGCAGCTTTGGGAGGGCGGATATCTTAAAAATACAACTTAAAACTAGCTTATAATTAACGTATAACTAAAAACAGTGTCACGATGGGCTCGTTAGTTATTTATAATTGTTGTTATTTAGAATTTCTTCATTGAAGTTCTTATTAGTGTTCAGTTTCCTTCTTTTTTTTTTAATTTAAGGTCGCATCAACATCTAGGTCATTAGCGATCGCTATTGGAGTTAACATTGTGGTAACTGTGAAGATGAAACGATATGGTGATGATAAGTGGTGAAAGGACGAACACAAATACAACCGTGCTCGAGGCGGTCCCGCGACCCTTCGGTCCGAGATCACCACGACACTACTGCCTTAGCGACCTCGGCCACGGGATCGGCAGTTTCCTTCTGTTTATATATATATATATATTCACTGTCACATTCATTCAATAGACATCAAATATTAATTAAAATTGACAATTCTTTCCCCGGAAAGCTATGGTTTATAAAATACGAGTAATAATCGATTTTGAATCGTATTTAAAAAATTATAATTTTATAATCATCCAAGGATAGCGGAAACAGCGGTCATACATGTAAGAAATTGAAATACAATTAAAAAATACCATGCAGTTTTTATAGAAAATATTAATTAACATATATTTTTAGAGCTTACATCTAAAAAAACAAATATTTATGCTTTTACAGGATTTATTAGTGTTAAGAAAGTCATTTTCTGTCCGGTTGAAATATTAACTATCAATCATTTCAAATGTTTAACATACTGTCCTGAAATGATGGAATTCTGACATTTGATCGGCCATGAACTTACGTCTGGGCTGCTTCAATGCAAGAATTTGAGCCAGATCGTCCGCGGTGCCCCGAATTTGGCATCACATATGTGCAGGCAGTGCTGCCGTGCTACAATGGACCCCTTGCCAATCACAGTTCACTAATGAGATTGATCTTGGCTGTCCGAGTGATGCTGCGTCGAAGTCTGTGTTCCCGACGTTTCGATCATCTTGTCGTGATCTTCCTCAGGGCTGATCTGCGCCGGGGTGGCCTGCGGTCGGGTTTATATTCGGGTGAGGGTCAAGTACGATTGGCTGAAACAGCCAAAATGATTTTCATGACTCTGGCCGCGGAAGCCTATAACTTCACACATTTCACGCCGGAGCGTTCCCGCTCTCTCAATCACGGCGGACTGATTCAGCAAGCTCCGGGCCACACTGGGGCGTGCAGATTACTGCTGGGCCACGGCCGCACTTAAACAGGCTTGCTTAAGATTGATCACCGGCGTTGCATTTTGTAAAACATTGTCATTCATCTGTATTAATTTTAGGCTATGCAATAAATCAACAATTTCATTTGCCTTCTGAAGTAAGACATCTTCATTATCATGGGCCAGTGTCCTCTTGGAGTTGAGTAGCCTGAAATAGGAAATGAGTTCTAGTTTTTTTATTATTGCATATGTTCGAATTTCTTTTGATTGAGATACAAAGTTCCCCAATTGAAACTTTAACTGTTTGGTTCATTAGCAAGCTATCTTTTCCGATACTAAACTGTAAATCATTCTTTAATGTGATATTAACTTAAGTTAATTCTATAATAAATTTATTTAATATTGCAATATTCTGTCAGTGTGTACAATTGCTTAAATAATAATATATGAATACACTTAGATACGCACGTTGCATTATTTATACTCGTAGCATAACAAAATGTAATCGAAATTTAAAAGAGGATTCTACTTTAAAAATCACATGTATCTACGCTCGAACTTCCAATTCAAGGACGAGAACTTTAACAACACACACACACACACACACACACACACACACGCGCGCGCGCGCGCGCGCACGAATTCCTAGACAGACCGGAACCGAAAGCACGCATGTTTAGACTGACGTATCAAAAACATGACCTGCCCAGATCCCGTTACGAAAAATTTGTGTTGTTATACTTGGGCGAGCAAACAAACAATCCTTGATTCGTGAAAACGCGACCCTGGACGCGTCTAGCGGGAACCGGTCCCTGTTTGCGTGGCCGACCGAGCAACGCGCGCGCGCGATCATCGCGTCGCGACGCGGCAAGGAGGCGACGCCCGCCCGCCTTGCGCCCGCCCGTCGTCCGCCCGTCGTCCGCCCGTCGTCCGCCCGTCGTCCGCCCGCCCGCCTTGCCGCCCGCCCCTGCCGCCCGCCTTGCCCGCCGCCTTGCCCGCCCGCCTTGCCCGCCTTGCCCGCCGCCTGCCGCCTTGCCCGCCCGCCTTGCCCGCCTTGCCCGCCTTGCCCGCATGCCCGCCTTGCCCGCCTGCCTCGCCCGCCTTCTCGCCTCCTGGCCCCGCCTACCTGGCTCCCCGCCTACCGCCTACCCAACCAACCAACGAACTCACCCACCCACCCACTTCCCACTGCCCGTCGTCCGCTCATCCGCTCATCCACTCGTCCGCTCGTCCGTCCGTCCGCCCGACCGCCGCCTGCCCACCCGCCTTGCCGCCGCCTTGCCCGCCCCGCGCCGCCTTGCCGCCCGCCTTGCCCACCGCCGCCGCCTGCCCGCCCGCCTTCGCCCGCCCGCCCGCCCGCCGCTTGCCCGCATGCCCGCATGCCGCATCCGCCTGCCCGCATGCCCGCCTTGCCTCTCGCCCGCCTTCTCGCCTACCTGGCTCCCCGCCTACCTGCCTACCCAACCAACTAACGAACTCACCCACCCACCCACTTACCCATACTGCCCGTCGTCCGCTCATCCGCTCATCCGCTCGTCCGCTCGTCCGTCCGTCCACCCGCCCGACCGCCGCCTTGCCCGCCCGCCTTGCCTCTCGCCCGCCTTCTCGCCTACCTGGCTCCCCGCCTACCCGCCTACCCAACCAACCAACAAACAAACCCACCCACTTACCCATACTGCCCGTCGTCCGCCCGTCGTCCGCCCCCCCACCACCCCCACCACCCACCCACCCCCGCCCGCCCGCCGCCCGCCCGCCCGTCCGCCCGTCCGCCCGTCCGCCCGTCCGCCCGTCCGCCCGTCCGCCCGTCCGCCCGTCCGCCCGTCCGCCCGTCCGCCCGTCCCGCCCGTCCGCCCGTCCGCCCGTCCGTCGCCCGTCCGCCCGTCCGCCCGTCCGCCCGTCCGCCCGTCGCCCGTCCGCCCGTCCGCCGCGCCCGTCCGCCCGTCCGCCCGTCCGCCCGTCCGCCCGCCTCGCGTCGAACGCCCTGCCTGCCAGCCGCCCCGCTCGGCGCCACGCAGTCAAAACAAACCTTATGTAACGCGGCGGGCGGCGGCGGAGCACGCTCCCAGACGGGCCGCGCGCCACCTGAGCGCCGGGGCTGCCAACACCGCTCGGCGGCGGCGCCGCGGCGCGGCCCGCGGCGGCGTGGGCTGACTGGCTGGCTCGCGGGCGCGCCCGGCCCCGGCCCCCGAGGGCAGAGAACGTTGACCCGGCGGACACACTCTGACATTTGGGGGAGGGAGCTCGGAGGCGGCGCGGGCGACAGATGCCGGGAGAACGGCGGCGGCTGGGGGGATAGTGGGTGTTGCAGTTGGGGTGGAGTTGGTGGCGATGGATTTGGTTTGGTTTTTTTTTTTTTTTCGTGTTTTCGGGCGCGTCAACTGCTTTGGTATTAGTCCCGTTAGTGTAGTGCGTGTTTTTCCTCGGAAGATGGGGTGATCTTCCGCTGGATGGCGAGATCCGGCGCCGACCTACCGTCGGCTAGTGGGGTTTCCCTCTACCGAAAACTACCGATCAGAGCAGCCGGCCGCTAGAATTCTCCTGCAGGCAGCGACTGAATTCGACCTAGCTGAAAAGCTAGTGTCGAAAATCCTGCCGCCGTGGGGAATGGGAACCTAGGACCTCCCGGTCAGAGACGCTGCAGTGGCATCAGTTGATGCACTGAGCTACCGCTCCCGGTGTGGCGATGGGTGATAGGTATGGAGATAGAGAGAGGTTATATGTTGATGAAGTTGGGAGTGGTGGTGGTGTTAATAATGTTAATAGTGATGATGGTTAAGGGTGATATTGGTTAATGGTGGTGATGGTTAATGGTGATTAATGGTGGGGATATTCGTGGTGAGGGTGGTAGGAAAGAAGATGAAGTAGATGGAGGAAGAAGTTAGGGAGCGATGTTTGACCTGTTACTTGTTTTGGTGTTGAATGCGAGATTTCTATAATGAAGCAATTATCTCAAAAGGTGTTACGAAGACGACGCAAAGCACACCGGTTGAGGAGGTTGGGCTAATCGGAGGTAATGACTCCGACAGTGAGAAACCACATGATAGCATGAAAGAGGCCAGCACAGTTCGCCCCATAAGGATGCGGAAGCGCCTGTGGCAAAGGTTCTGACAGTACTAATGGCCAGGGTAGCAGCGAATTTGGCAGATGTAAAAAAGACAAATATAGAAACGACGCGCTGGCTAGAAAGGCCGAAATGGGTCCGGGCGCGCGGTGGGGGGAGCAGAAGAGGCAGCACCAAGGGAGCCAGAGGAGAATGTGGCGTCGACGCGGACGCAGAAATGCCAGCGTCGCGGCGTCTGAACGCCGAGGGAGCAAGGGAAGAGGTGGAGGAGGAGGAGACAGAAAAGGTGAAGGCGGGGGCGGAGGGGGCAGAGGCGGAAGCGAGTTTCACAGCTGTTCCGAACGAGTCGCAGACGTCGGGACCTTTACCCGCGCGCTCCATCTGACTGCCAATGGAAAAGGTCTGTGGAAAGATATCGACTTAACGCGTTACGCAAGGCGATAAAGACAGAAACACCCAGAAAAACTAGAGCGTTCTAGTCACCTGTTCGCGTTTGGCTCAAAGTGTCAACTTTAATGAAGAAATCCATCCTCGCTTCTTAAAAACTTCCTCATAACTAACATCTTTAATTTACTTTTAATATTAAGGTTTGTAAATAAGAATGAATGTTGGCAATGAACTTTGTCGAAAAAACAAATGCGATTTCCGTTTAGAATCTGCCGACAAGTAAAAATGTACATATATTTTAACATTATCCAATGCACAATTTGTTCCATGGGCATAGTTAATCTTGACATGATAATCGATACATATTCATTCAAACACTAAACATTCATAGAAGGAATTATCTTGAATGTAGATTAAAATTATATGAATGGCCATTGATAAATCTTGCAAAATTTCCACTTGTGCCTCGATCTGGCATGTTTTTACGAATTCTATTTGAAACTGCCTCCTTATTCTCAAATTACACATTTATACCTAACCAAATGCCCTGAATGGTATCTGTTGAAAATGACGATGCAGCGTTAATCTACACCTAGAGCTGGCTTTACCCTCTCTGAAAGTATCTAGTTCACGAATAATCTAAATATAATCTATGTTACGATACTCCTCCCCATCGTAAATTCATGATTGAGACATTTAGACCTAATATGTTTTTTTATTATAGAGTTTTGGAAACGTTTGGAAAATTGTACACATTGTCCACCACTCAACGTTGAATGTACACCCATATTAAAATTTCCCTAAGCGACGGGGATTTAATGTATTTTTGCCTGTTTAAATGGATACCAATTTTCTTTGAATATTCCTTTCAGTAAACAAAGACATAATTACAATAACCGGGAAAATATCCTACTTTATAACCCATGACAAGTGAACAAGGTGTTCCTGTATGTTCATTGGCAATACAGTTACTCAGGATTCTCTTTGTGGGAATGTTTACAAACTACGTTTGAGCCTCAATTTGAATAATAATCACTTTTACGGAAAATAAAATTAACTAAGTCAATAGTTTTCAGTCTGGATTTTAGATATCTACATTTTCAATGAGATGGTTATGAATGCGTGAATTAAAATCGTTTTTGATGCCCGAATGTTCAATTTAAAGTATCTCCGGGTCAAAATTGAAGTTATTGCAATACTGAAATACTGGTTCACGAGTATAATCAGGTTTACAATTTCTTACAAATTCGCAAAATCTAGAGGGCACTCGAACTTTTCAAGTGAATAGATAATTTATTCTTCAAAGTTTCCAACATAAGTTGTTTACAAACCCTCAACAGATCCATCGAATGTCCTTGGCACTACAAGTACAACTGTTTTTAGAATTTGGGTTTTATATTAATCAATTTATTAAAGGCAATTTGTGTGTATTTGTAATCGTTATGCAAATATATGAACGAAAATAATTAGACGGAATCCACCTAGAAGTGAATGTTGAAAATTCCTTGGCAGCATACGTTAATATCATTTAAATATCATCATGTACTCAGATACAATTGCTGAAGACGTATCAATTACCTACCTCTCGTTTCCATCAAAGCGCAGCAAGCAGCCGTGCTTCATCGCGTACCGGGAGCGCAACGCTCTATTGTTTACAAAATCCGTCCGCGCGCATGCGTGATGAGGTCCGCCCGGGCGCGGTTAATGAGAAGGCGGTTTCACGCAACATTAGGCGTGTAAATTGAGCCGCGTTAAGTAAGCGCCGCACTGCTCCTCGCGCCGACGAATAAAAACAAATGAACAGAGCACGGGCGAGCCCCGCACCGCGCGGCCGCCGCCACGGGAAGGCCTGCTAACCAGGGCCTTGCGACTCTCCATCAGAACCGGAGACGAAGCTGCAGGGTGTAACTGTAGGAAGCGCCAGTGTCACCGGGTACGGCTGCATGTTAGGCTCGTCAACTTCCGCACATAAAAATTGGGTAATTTGTGAAAAATATGAAAAGGGTCTTCTAAATATTCAATTAGTCTTAGTGTGTGTGTGCAATATATATATATATATATATATATATATATATAATAATATAGTATTGAGATATTACAAAATTCCTCTCTACATTTATATCTGCCTACCTAAGACAGCTCCGGCTTGTGGGTCAATGGGTCAGATATATTATAATCCTTATTACCTCTATAATGGATTATAGATCCCACTATACAGCGCAGGAATCTGAAATAGAATGATTCTATTCCTGTTCATTTCTGTTTGGATTGACTAAATGAAAGATCATTTCTTCTAAGAACAAATTCAACAAAGTTTATTTACGCTTTAGCAAACAATTTAGTGAATTTACAATTTTAGGCCTTGATCAAGATATCTTAATTTACAATTTATACCGCGGTTAACTTATCTTTCTTCGTTGATGTCCCTCGTGACTTCTCAGTCGAAATATCTTGAGCTTGCCGTAGTCAAAGTTCCACGAAATCCTCTTCTGCCCTATCAAGCTGGTCTCAAACTATCAAAATTATCAGTCCCGATTACGTCCTATGACATAGTCCCGAACTCGATTACCACTCCCGACAAAGTTCCAATTTATACATCAATATTGCTTCCATGAAATATCTGCAATATCATTCACTGTCCTTAAAATTTCACTGATAACCCAGTTCTATCTAGTTGTACTCGTTCCCTCTCACGAACCTACGATCAGTCAGAAGCGCGTTTCGAGCAGATGAAATCTTCCTGCATGATTCATCCTCGAAGACTTCTATTAAACTACCTTCATTTTCCAAACATTTGACCGTCCTTCTCTACCCAGCCAATCCATACGTTCGTTATATTTTGGTGTAGCTGACATTTGATCGTCTAAACTTTTCGCCCAATTCTAAATTTTCTACTTTCGGATCCAGAACTCTAATGCATTTAGAAAAACAAAAACTACATTGTTTATTCACGGTCGTTGCTAAGCTTCTAGCTTCGTGATATTTCGTAATGCATGTTCCACATCTTATGTCTACAAATAAATGTTAGTTTATTTTAACGTGACATATCGGTATGTCACAATATATATATATAAGAAACAGCTGAAGAAAGCCAGAACATCGGATATTTTGTAACATGCGCCTGTTTCTGTCTTGCCTACCTTCACAGCAGCCATCGTTGATAGTAGTTCATATTTTAGGTGATACAGGAGAGCGCGCCACTGTAATGGTCTCAACCATTTTGTAAGGAGTTGAAAGGCCCTGCTGCAAACGAGGTAGGAATTGGTGTGATGGTGGAGTACCCTCTACGATATTAGCAAGTATTCTGTTATAAAATACGTCGTTCATTACAATAAATATGTCTTATAAATAAATTGGTATCCTTTTAAACAAACTGAAATTATGTTGAAAATTAGTCTTTTTAACTATGGTGGGTAAATAGAAGTAATCATACAGAGTAAAAATGTGATTACACTAAATTCAGATCTTATATTCCCTTATATGTTTCGAGAATTTTACTCATCACCAGTGCTCCTCTCAGATGCAAAAGAAAACATAAAGAACGTACAATACAAAAGAATAAACGTAAATTAAGAGAATATAAAACAACAAAATTATCCAAGAAGTAGTACAAGAATGGCTGTTACAGATACACCTTGCCTGCTTCAGTTAGGTGTGAGCAGCTTCGAAAGTAACTGGGTAGAAGTAGGGTGTTAGAATGAGGTGTCGAGTTTACGTACTTAAACTTCTACTTTTTATGTATTTGATAAGTAGCATTGTTTAACAAAACAAGATTGAATTCCGAAAAATATACTGATAAACCTAACTTTTCAAAATGATCATTTTTGAGATGTCTCTTCTGGACGGATATGATGAAACTTACATTTTCGGGATGAGAATTGCTGGTGTCTTTGCCTAATTAGGCTTTTTAAAACTTTTGAATATTTACATTCTATGTTTACTATTGAACATTGTATCATATATTTCACTCAGTTAATATTCTGTGAAATGTCATTTGAGTGTCAGTTGAAGTCTAAGTGAGATTAAATGTATGCTGGATTTGCTACGGGTCTTCGTGTTTCAACAACTTTCGCAAATGCGAATATTGTGTTATTTTTTTTCTTCAAAATGTTTCACAAATATAAAACGATTACGATAATTAATAACTGAAATTACTCGTGAATCTCCCATGTTTATGGTGATTAATATAAAACAAAAAGAAGACACAAGAAAAAATTTAGTAATTGTAACTGGTGACCTATTCGATCAGGAAAAAATAATAGTGACTTGCATCTACAATTCACATTGGGGGCTTTCTGTAAAATAATGTACAGAATAATATGTATAATGCTGTTTTCTCAGATTGTGAAACACACCTCCCGAACGTAACTTTCAATAAATCTTTACGAAAGCGATTAAAAATGTATTAAACATTTTCTAAGTAAAATATTCGCGGAGGTCGCGGCGATGGCACCACTACTGCCACGTCATTCGCCCGCGGCGCAGCCCTTAGTGCGTGGAATGCCGCGACGCGACGGGCAGGGCGTCTGGGAGGAGGCGGCGGCGGCGGCGGTGGCGGCGGTGGCGGCGGTGGCGGTGGTGGCGGTACGGGGCGGTGCGGCGAGGCGATGGCGTGGCGAGGCGCGCGCTCGTGGGAACCTCACACACTGAGCGGGCGGTTTTTGGTTGGTGGAGCGGGATTAATGCCCGGCGACTGGTGCTGCGTGCCTCTCTTAATGGCGACCTCGTAAGAAGCGTACGCAGCTGTTTACCTGCCTTATGATCAAGAGCGGGAGGTCTGTGCGTCGTTGAGCTTGGTAGGACGTCTGGCGAGCAACACGGAAGGAGTTTACCTTCAGACCCATCTTTTGGTGCAGCAATTCATTGGAATTTTCATTTAACGTTTCTTAGCTTTGGTTTTGTGTGTGTCAATGTGTTCAGCGTAACATTCTCATTCATTGACAATAAGTGGAATGGAAACTTTAAGGCTCGACATCTTCCTAAATGTTGATGTCGATGAATATCGATAAAACTATCAATTTTAACACATTAAGATTGTAAATACGAAATTTTATGCGGTTTCAATGTAAATATCACATTTCGTAAGTCTAGAGTCCCAGTCTTCGTGGAATGAACTCAACGATTATTATTTGCGGTATTCTATTCAGCTACAGTACATTAAATTGCAACGATTTTTAAAAAGAAATATGATATTGTGTATTGATAAAATTTCAGACAGTGAGATAGTTAATACTTAAAATATAAACAAAAAGAATGGTACAAAGTTCAGAAGATCGTCGTCAGCTCCTTAAATTATATAAATAATACATAAGACCAAAGAGTCCATAATGTCAAATTGTACTGTGGTGAAGTATGAGTAAATTAGTATCTGATAATTATGTATTTTATTTCGAAATTGACAGTTGACAGAAATAGTCACACAGTTTTAGAGCAGGTTTAAAATAGATTTAAGTCATTGCAGAGAAATAATAGCTGCCTTACTAATTTTCAAAATCAAGATATGAAGTGTAAAATGGCAGGGCAACTTGTAACCCACATTCGAATTCATTCATTCTCTAGTCCGTGGAAACTGCGCAAGTCGAAAATTCGCACTCAAATGTCGGAGCAGCAACCCAACGCGTCGGTTCCATCCGACAGCGCTAACGACACCGGGCGCGGAATTTCAGCGTCTTCACGTAGATGAAGCCGCTAAAGTCCCCCCCTGCCCCTCAACTCGTACTTTTCCACCATCCATTTCGGGCGCTGACGCACCGCCTCCGCCGCGCCGAGCCGCCTTCGCCGAAGACGAAGCCATTGCCGCCGCCGAGCGACGCCCCCATCTCGCTCTGAAGAGCGCCAAAGCGCGGATCAGGATGGCGGAGGCGGGCAGACGCTCGCCAGGCGCAGGTGCTCCGCCGCCGGCGGCGGCGGCAGGCGATGTTGGCAGCCGTGGCGGTGGCCCGGATTCGGTTCCAGACCCGCACTGAATTCCAACGAGAGCCAGCGCGCCGCCACAGCCGCCGCATCAACTGAGGCCACCTCCGCGTCCACAGCCGCCACCGCCGCAATCGCCACCTCCACCGCCACCGCCACCGTTACCGCTACCGTCATTGCCACCGCTACCGTTACCGCCGCCACCACCCCCCCCCCCAAGACCACCGCCCTCCACCGCCCCGCTACCGCCAACGCTATCGCTACCACTACTGCCACCACTACCTCTACCACCACCGCTACCACAACCGCTACCGAACCCGCTACCGCTCCCACCACTGCCAGCTACGGCCGCCATCGCCGCCGTCATCGCCACCGCCACTGCCGCCGGTGCTCCCCCCCGCGTCCTTGGAGCGAGGCGTTTACATCGCGCGAGGCCACCGCCGCTGAATACTCGCTTTCACGGCCAAAACACGGCGGCGGCGGCGGCGGCGGCGGCGAGAGCGTGATGGTAGCGACGGCGGGAAGGGAGTTGAGGAGCGGCGAAAGAGATGGTGGGCGCAGGGAGCATGGAGGCGATATTTTCGTGTTGGGTTCGGCAGAAAGTGCAGAGAAGGGGGAGATTGTGGGAAGGAGGAGACTTGGGCGGGGCCGCCACGGCGGGCCGGGGGCTGCGGGGACAACAACGTGGATTTTGATTGATTGATTGATTTTTTCGTGTTTCTTCTCGGTAGTTGGCGGTGATCTTCCCCCGCTGGATGGCGAGATCCGGCGCTGACCTACCGCCGGCTAGTGGGGTTTCCCCCTAACCAGGACTCTCCCACCAGCGGGGCACCGCCCTAGTCTGAACAATCTCTAAGCTCCCGACCGGTCTCCCGGAATATGAGATAGTGTAGTGAATGTTAGTGTAAGTGTGTGTGTAAGAGGAGAGAATAGGATAAGGAAGAGGAAGGACAGATCGCGCGCGGCCGAGGCCCGTTGGGTAGGGTACTGCTCCGGCATTCGCCTGGTGTTGATCGGAGAAACCACGGAAAATTACCGATCAGAGCAGCCGACCGCTAGAATTCTTCTCCAGACAGCGACTGAATTCGACCTATCTGAAAAGCTAGTGTCGAAAACCCTGCCGCTGTGGGGAGTGGGAACCTAGGACATCCCGGTCAGAGGCGCTGCTGTGACATCAGTTGATGCACTGAGCTACCGCTCCCGGTAACAACGTGGATGTATCTGCGGCCGCGATGGAGGCAACGGAGTCGGGGACGGGGACGGTGGAAGCATCGTGTCCGTTGGGGGCGGGGCCGGGGGCGGCGAGGAACTCAGACGCTAATAAGTGCGGCGCGCACGCGGGCGCCGGGGCGCGTCGCGACGCCCCGCCGCTGCCGCCCCTCCAGTCCACGCCTCGTGCACTGGATGCTACGAGACCAGGCTACGGTTACCACTCTCGTTAGCGCACTTTGGAGGCGGCAGAACGAAGCATTCGGGCTTACTTCGGGCAAGAGAACGCCTTATGCGGCACTTTCGGTGACGAGGGAAAAGAAGCAACATAAACACATACGGAGCACGTCAAATAAATTGCTATTTTCGATGTTTATTGACAAGAAATTGTATGACTTTTTAAAGGAAATGTAGCCTTAAGGTCTTGGGAATCTACAACGGACTAACAACCAAAATGAGCAAAGTAAGTGACTTCGCGGGTTTATGTGCTTTATAGGATTTTTAATTTGCAAGTATTTACAAAGCAGCATGTACGTATGATTTTTTTGTTTTGCATTAAGCATCGTCAATCAGTTTGTATGAATGTAAATAGTCCCGATCATTACTCCTTTTAATTACAAACAGAAATTGATTAGGAAAGAGCACTACGGTTTACCGTACCTACACGAACCTTGGAAATGTTTGGTAAGAATCAGTTCTCGCATTTGGAACATGTTGCTGGCGCACACGAAAAGAGTCACGCGAAAGGTGCACGCACACAAAAAGAGACATCTAAAAAATACTCATTAAACGGGAAAACTGTTTCATGCTGCGCGAAGACTGTTTTGTGGCCAGAAACGAAGTGATATACACTATAAACAGACTGTCCCGTGACCCATCTTCATGAAATTTTTATTAACAAAGTAGACTATTTTCTAAAGATTTTTTTCACATATCTCAAAAATGATGATTTATAGAAGGATCACTTTTGTTCTACCTGTATGTTTCAATGCCTCCAATCTCAAAGAGAAACTCGTTTGTGAAAAAAGCGTGTTTACGTGATTGTTGCAGATAATGTTGCAAGAAAAATCTAATTTTCTAAATTGATCTAATTATTTGAATTCCCTTACGAGCCCTTTACCCTAATGAATTGTGGCAAACGCATTTGTTAGCAGGCTTCATTAACGAACTAGTCTTATGATCTTCCAGTGTCTTCTTAAATTACATTACAGGAACAGAATACAGAAAAGAGATTATCAAAGTAGGCTCTTCTATTTATCCTAAAAAAGAGGTTGAAATGTTTGAGGAAAAATACAAAACAAATAACATGTAAAGAATAATGAATAATCTTCTGGTAAGTATAATAGGTAGTCGATAAGAACTAGCAATGCACGACACATTTTCTGTATAATTTCTAGCAATTAATTTGGTAAAGCATCTTAAAGATTTTGAAAGGAAACATAAACAAGCAAAATTAATTATCTAAAAGGAGGACCCAATTAATTGCTGATGCACATTCATTGACATTCACCCATGTTCCTATAATTACGCCAAAAAGTAAACGAATGCCGCAGCGACAAGAATGTTTTGCTTTTTAAAATCTCTAAAAAATGCGGTCAGTGAAAGGGTCACTTTCTCGCCTCACTTTCAGGAGGTCCGGGTTTGGTTCCGTGTTGGAACCTAAACGGGGCATCTTTCTGGTTTCTCACACTCAAGAATGTGGACTGAGGTTCTTCTAAAATTTTTCACGATCTATTCACTACTGTCCTTCTTCAACTTTATTCTAATCATTTATTTCCGATATGTGGATGCAGACGAAAGTATTATTATTATTATTATTATTATTATTATTATTATTATTATTATTATTATTATTATTATTATTATTATTATTATCACTATTATCATTATCATTATCGTTTTTACTGTCATTACTATTATTGTTGATACTATATAAATGAAAACTGTGGTAATTTGCAGTTCTTCTAGGACGCACGATATAATATCACTTGTACTTTTCTCGGTACTAAAAAAACACGCAGCCCATAGCCCCAAAGTTAGTCTTTCAAATCGCGGTGCTAGTAAATTTATTACATGTTGGTTCACAGTCATTAATAAAGGTTTCAAAATATATTATACATCTTATAATGTAGCTGTGAAACAGCATCATTCAATGCAGCTGAATTATCTACCACAAACGGTTTAGTTCGAAGAACAAACACATAAAGTTAGGACTATTATCGAACGGTTTTTAAATGGCAAGTACTACTTTTAACCCTGGCTCATCTTTCTCCCATTCACCAGCCAAATTAGCGAACAAATCATCATACATGGGAAAGATCGTCACTAATTAACAATAAGCACTACAATATTATTGATTCAATCATTTGAATTATGTGCTTCGTTTTTTAATCGTCCCTGAGATTTATAAATGCAAACATGTATTGGCGAGATTCTAGTAAATTACTGCTTTGCGAAATGATTGAGTAAGGAATTATACGTTTGAATGTACACTTTGATCCTGTATCAAAACCTTTCATTACACCGGGAAATTGAAAAAACCTCCATTAGACCCTCATATTGAGACCATTACACCCGGATAACCTCCCCCGGTCTACTAATATCTGAAAAAATACCCCCAAAACGAATGTTAACGCTAATCCAACCATCCACTTCCCATCCTTCCCCATCTGGCTGGCATCGCATCTGACACCTTGCAATCCTCACCACGACAACAACAAACCCAGCAGATAACCACGGCTGAGCGACTCCAACGCCCTATGGCCATCGCCGCTCATCACACCTCGAGAAGCCTCTGACCGGCAGGTCCTAGGTTCGAGTCCTGACGGCGGCAGGATTTTCGACACTAGCTTTTCAGCTAGGTCCAATTCAGTCGCTGTCTGGAGGAGAATTCTAGCGGCCTGCTCTGATCGGTAGTTTTCCGTGGTTTCTCCGATCAACACCAGGCGAATGCCGGAGCAGTACCCTAACAAACAGGCCACGGACCGCGCGCGATCTATCCTTCCTCTTCCTTGTCCTATCCACTCCCCTTACACACACACACACTTACACTAAAATGCACTACACTACCACATATTCCGGAAGACCGGTCGGGACCTTAGAGCTTGTCCTGGCTGGGGCGGTGCCTCGCTGGTGGGAGAGTCCTGGTTAGAGAAAAACCCCACTAGCCAACGGTAGGTCGGCGCCGGATCTCGCCATCCCGCGGGGGAAGATCACCACCATGTCCCGATAAAAAAACATGCACTACACAAACGGGACTAATGAACAAAGCAGTAGACGTGCCCGGAAACCCGAAAAAACCAAAGCAACACCTAGCGAAAGGGCTTGGAAGAAGCCAAGAGGCGCGAAGGGCCGTGCGGAAGAATCGTTGCCCGCACCTGCGGTGGCGGAGGCGTCGCGGCACTCCGCTCACAGAACGGCTGGCGTCATTAGCGCGCGCCCAGCACCGCGCCACGGCGGCCGCCCGGCGCAGATTACGCCCATCAGCGCCTCGCCCCACGCCCACCGCCCCGCCGCCCCCCGCCCGCCGCCGCGCGCCGCGCCGCCGCCCCCGCCCGCCCCGCCCGCGCCCCGCCCGCGCCGCGCCCGCCGGCCCCGCCCCGCCCCGTCCACGGCCTTTGCCGCCTCCACTGCGGTCACCGTCAGGATTCCGCGAAACCAAACTCGAAAATAATAATGGTTCCTTTTTGACTGGAAGTACATGGAATGGAGATCAAATCGTGTTCTGAAGGTTGTTTATAAAGTGAGAGTCTGGGTCCAAAAACTCCCTTTCTTACGGGAACTACATCCTGGAACATATTTTTAAATGGATACTTTCATTGATCACACGATCCAACGTTCTTTCTCGCACCTCCCTCACCTCCATCTTCGCCCACGTTCGACTCCGCTTCTTTGAGGTCCTGCTGTTTCCTGTGCCTCATCTTCACCTACCTCCACCCTCTTTGCTGCCTCCCCTGCAGTCGACGTCATCCAGCTGGAGCGACTTCGCCGTCGCCTCAAGATTCCGCACGAAACCAAACTCGAAAATAATAATGGTTGCTTTTTGACTGGAAGTACATGGAATGGAGATCAACTCGTGTTCTGAAGGTGGTTTATAAAATGAAAGTACGTGACAAGAATTCACTTTTTCAAAGGAACTATATCATGAAACACATTTTGAAATGGATGATTCCATTGACCAAACGATCCAACTTCCATTCTCGCCCCTTCCTGACCTGTATCCCACGAAGTCTTAGCTTTTAAGTGTGTATTGTTGCAGAACAATCAGCAAGAAAAAATTAATATTGTACCTCGACGATGTAGTCATCATGGACAAAAATTTCCCAAAATATTTTCAAGTGTGAAGGAGTCGTGTCATAAATTCTCCTTTTTTGCATGAAATGACCCATATATAGCACACTAGGCCTGCCTTAATTTTTCTTTCGTCACGCTGCTAAAGAAACTGAGAGGACTATAGTAGGAAGCTATATGGATAGCACTCTATCCATGAGCCACTTGGAGGGGCAAATGTTGATGATTATATTATTATTATTATTATTATTATTATTATTATTATTATATTTTCCCCACAAATTATTGGTCTTAAACTACTACCACACAGATACAACATCAAAGCAAAATGCAATCTCAAGCAACGTAAAATGAAATCTCGTAAGCACTTAAGTGGTCTGGTACGTCCAACAAAAAAACCTATGTGATGCAATTGAGGTGCAATATCGTAATTGGAGAATAAGTTACCTTGTTGTCCCGCCGCAGATTTTCCCATTGAGACTGCTTCTTGTAGGAATCACCTAATTTTAATACTGAATTCAAAGGAAATTGACATTATTACTTCATTGTATGTAATATCGGTGCTGTTTCACCATGCACGTGTTTGACTGTAAATATATTTCCGTCATCATCCTTTTCCGTAAAAACCTTAACTTTAACGTCATTACTTCACTGTCGGTTCTCATTACATTTTCCTCTACCTGTCACCCCCATACCATCAATCTTCAATTTTCTTCTGAGATCTTCATTCTGTCGTTCTTTTTTTTATTATTATTTTGTTTCGTCAAGGGCAAAATATATATTTTATCACAATACTGCTATTACTTAACACTTACCTAGCTTGTAGTAATACAGCTAAGCAACAGTTCGAACTTTTGTTAGCTTCTCCGAGTACATTACAGTGCTGTTGATTCATTGTTCTTTAATTGTTTTTTCTTGTTCATTTTGATAATTTTAAATATGTCACAAGTTGCTACGAGTTGATACCTCTTGCGAGCATTCTGATCATTTGATTATTTGCAATTTTCTTGTTTCCAAATGTTTCTTACATGCAGTTTCTGTAACCTTAAGCTTATTCGTCTCATTTTGTAGGGGTTTGTTTTTCTTCCTACATGAGAGATATCAATTCCAGTCATTTTTAATAACTTTTTTCTCATTCCATCCCACACATATTTACGTTTTTGTCCACTACCTTTCATAAATTTGTTTTCTTGATCTTCACTTATATTTTTTCGCCTAATCATCCCTCCTCTTTGAAAGATCACTCGTGCTAAAATTTCCTTTTCTTGCGAATCCTTTCTCCCGACTCACGATTCTCGTTAACCCATGTGCTTCCTCTTTGAGGTTCGCATCTTTCGCCCAGGTCCAGAATTCTTCATCCACATCGCCTTCCTCACGACTCTCAGGGGTTCTCCTCACACTTGGGCACCCACCTCTACACCCCGCCTCTCGCGCCTCTAATGGCCGGGGCTGCCTCCCCCCGGCCCCCCCCCCGCCCCCTCCCCTTCCCGCCCCCTGCCCTTCCACCACCGCCTCCGCTACCGCCTTCACCTCCGCCTCCGCCCGCCTTCGCCACCGCCTCCACCTCTGCCACCGCCTCGCCCCGCCTCCGCCTCCCCTCCGCCCCCCTCCGCCTCCGCCCGCCTCCGCCCCGCCCCGCCCCGCCCCCCCCCCCCGCCCCGCCCCGCCACCGCCACCGCCACCGCCACCGCCACCGCCACCGCCCCACCGCCCCACCGCCCCACCGCCACCGCCACCGCCACCGCCACCGCACGACCGCAAAGCGCCGCGCGGAGCCGCGCAAACAAGCCGCGGTTCGCGACCTGTCATCAGTCATGGCTCGCGCCGGGGCTGTCCGTGGTGGCGCGCGGTATCGCGGGCTCCGAAATTGATTGTGCCCCGCCGCCCCTTGCTCCCCGTCCCCCCTGCCCCCTCGCGGAGGAGGCAGGCGTGGACGGAGACGGAGGCAGAAATTGAGGGGGAGTCGGAGGGAGATGCGGCGAAAGAGACAGAGCTGAAGCCAACAGGAATATGAGGGGAGTGAGTGAAGAGAGGGAAAGGGGGAAAAGGAAGAGGAGGAGAACGAGGAGGAAGAGGATGCAATTTTAAAGGAAGGGATGAAAACGAGGAAGAAGAAGAGAAGGAGAAGGGGGGGGCAAGGAGGAAGAGGAGGGGAACAAGAAAGGGGAGCCATTGGGGCGGGTAAGTAGAAAAAGGGAGATGATGAGACGGAGATACGGTGCAGACAAACTCGGTGGCTGAGGAGGCGGGGGAGGGGTTGGGGCGGGCGGAAGGCAGCGGAACGCGGGCTTGCGGGAGACGGTGGTGGGGAGGCGGGGGCGGAGGGCCCCTGGCGGATCCGCGGCGCCTCCAAAAAGACGCCTCCGAGCGCGCGGAGCTCGGCGAATTAACTTGTTCAGTATGCGGAGCGGTGGCCGTTTTCGTGCTATAAACGCCGCCGACCAGGTCGCCCGTCTGGACCGGGCGCCTTCTACGCGGATATCGAGGCTGCATCGCGTTGGCGACCGCTCTACAGGATGTTTCCAAATCTTTGCGCTGTGGTTGTTTTATCCGATGGCTGGAGATTTACCACTGTTTGGTTGGGGCAATGAATGCATTTTAAAATATAAAGAATTAAACGTTATTTTGGAAGTGGAGATGATTTGAAAGATACTTTAATAATACTCCATACGATACTTAATTAATTTCCTTGCTTTACATCTTATTACAAATGTTTTGTATTGACTTTTGAAGTACAACACATTATATTAAAAAATAATTTAAATGTTAAGAAATGGTATAAAAGAGATTGAGTTATGTTATATTTCGGCAAAGAAAAGATACACTGTCTTAATATGTACAATAAATGTACAGTAAATAATTTGAAAAGAAAATCTTTGATAAAAATTTGTACTTACCGTACCAATGCCAATAACTTTGGAGCAAATTCTGAAGCTCTTATTACGTTCTAAATTTTGTTTCCAGGATCATTCAAACTGCCATTTGAATACTGAAATGCTTCCGTCTAAGTGTGGTGTGCTGACATCACCGCTCCCCGGAGCAGGAACCAAATGGCCGGACCAGCACCAACCAAATCACCGTATCCATTCGTCAACGAACAGGTATTTTCAAGAAAACATTACTTGACAACTTATACACACTTTATGACACATGTTAAGAACTTTCATCAGTGTCCATATGACATATAATTTAGGCATCTATAAATAGAACGTCTGTACAATTAAGGTTCTCCAATTAAGAACCCCTCGTCTATATGACAACCAAAATATCTACGTGAAAATTTCCGAACCATATATAAAAGACTTACGCAGGTAAAAATAAATAATTATCATAGAATTTTTTCATGAAATGTAGATTTTATGAAATGATCATTAGTCGGAGACTTTGATGACCGAAGACATTGCCAAACATTATCAATAAAATGCTCTTAAAATGTTGTTAAAATGCCCTAAAAGCAAAGAAAAATGACGTAAAAATGTGATCAAAACCTGTTCAGATGAAAAACTTAAGCTGTTGGATATGTTACTCATGCAATAGAGGCTTAGTCTATTAGTACAAGTGAACTGAGCTTTTAAATTTTGGTTTGGACTGTCCTTTACCAGAAAATCTGTCTTTAGTTATCCCGAAATCGACTGAACAGCCAATGACGCTGGCAGGCATTACAGGAAATTTAAGTTACATACTCACAATGGCTGAGATTACAACTTCTGAGCGAAGAAATCGAATAGGCTGTTAGGTATAGTAGGTACTAATGAATTCTGTGGAGAACATTTGTTGCATCTCGAAAAGATTATTTGAATCAAGTATCATTAAAAGGACATTAACATCTATTAAATCAGCGAAAAATGACGGAAAAATGCATTAAAAATGACGGAAAAAGATAAAAATTACTTATTAACCGAAATCGATAAAAAATTTCAAAAAATAACGTATAAAAATGGGCCATTTCCTTTTGTCATAACCTTAAAATGAATTTCTATATTAACGGCATTGTTCTAAAGTTAAAAGAAAAAATGACATTTCGTTAAAATTCGCTCCCCTAATCATTAGTTTAAAAAAGTTATCTTTCATTTATAATATATCATATTTGTGAGAATATGAAGTGGTGTGATTGCAAATGCAGTTGGGTCCCTTGGGTATTTCATATTTTTACAATCACCAATGTCAGAGTTGGACGTTCAGCATGTTCTAAGTTCAGGTGTTTTTTAAACTTATCGACAACTAACTGGTAATTCCCGAGTGCGCTGCATGCAATGTTTCAGCTACATACTTGTTATCAATCTGTCCTTTAATTTAAAAAATGAATCGGGACGAGCTCTCTATTTGTGAACACTCATGATTTTTTGCTGTTTTCTGAATGCATCAGTCTTGCTTGTAGATCTCCAATTTCAAGATAAATCAAAGCTTCTAATATTTGTTATGCCAGCTGTTAATACGTTTTAGGTAGTCATAGATGTACCTCCAATACTCTTTCACAATATGTGTACACGTGATAGGTCATTGATTAGAATTGAGAAACGTTATCAATTTTAAAAATTCCTTTACCAACTTTGGATAAAAACTTATTTAAACATTATTCATATATTCATGCACTTCAATATCGCACATGTTGGATGATCAGTTTGGAACTTAGAACTTGCCCCGGTAGAGGCGGTGCCTCGCTGGAAGAGATATCTGAAGTGAAAACCCGGCAAGTCGACATGTAGTTTGTGCCGGATCGCATACTGCAGCGCTGGAAAGAACATTGGCATCACTCGGGTATAACATGCGCTTACATTTACGAGAATAAGACCTGGGTAGTTGATGGGTCCGAATTAATTCTCACTCACTCTGATATTTAGTGCTCTGAAATAAGGCATGCTGATCAGAAATCTGGGCCTGGAGCATTTACCTCATCGTCTGAATCGTCGCCTCCCGAGCGGCTGGAGGCGTGGAGGAGCATGGAGAGGCGACGGGCAGGGCGACGGACAGGGCGACGGACAGGGCGACGGACAGGGCGACGGCCAGGGCGACGAGCAGGGCGACGAGCAGGGTGACGAGCAGGGCGACGAGCAGGGCGACGAGCAGGGCGACGAGCAGGACGACGGGCAGGACGACGGGCAGGGCGACGGGGACGAGCAGGGCGACGAGCAGGGCGACGAGCAGGGCGACGAGCCGCGCGACGGGCGGGTCGACGGGCCGAGCGACGAGCCAGGCGACGGGCCGGGCGACGGGTCATGCGACGGGCTGGGCGACGGGCCGGGCGACGGGCCGAGCGACGGCGACGGGCAGGCGACGGGCAGGCGACGGGCAGACAAGCCAGCGCCCCTAGCCGGGAGGTCGCTGTGCCGCACCGCGCCGCATTGCATAGCCCGGATGCAGCAGGGCCGCTTTCCCATCAGCGCCGACTATGCGACTCGCCGCGGCCATTAATTACTCGCATTAATTCCTGTCTCTTCGTGGTGAGCTGTGCGCCGCTGACGCGATGTGCTTTATTCTCGCGATGATCCCACCCACGTCGTTGGGTAGACGAGGATGAAGTGACCGAGAATTTTGACAAGACGTATAATACTGAAACATTATGATGAACAGGCGGAGGTACAAATGACGGAAGTTGTCATAACCTAGCGAAATCGGTTTTAGTTGGTGGGTCGGTTTGTAGTAGGTTGGTCGTCGGTAGTTGGTGGTCGGTTGATAGTTGTTTGGTAGTTCTGTCAAATATAGTTCATTCAATGACCAAGTTAATACCGTTTCTTGTATGTTATGATTGATTGATTTTTCGTGTTTCTGGGCGCGTCAACTGCTTTGGTCATTAGTCCCGTTAGTGTAGTGCATGTTTTTTCTTGGAAGATGGCGGTGTTTTTCCCCGGCTGGATGGCGAGATCGCCGACCTACCGTCGGCTAGTGGGGATTTCCCCTAACCAGGACTCTCCCACCAGCTGGGCACCGCCCCTGCCGGGAGAAGGTCTAAGCTCCCGACCGGTCTCTCCAAATATGTGGTGTAGTGCATGTTAGTGTAAGTGTGTGTGTGTGTAAGGGGAGGATAGGACAATGAAGAGGAAGGACACATCGCGGGCGGTCCGTGGTCCGTTTGGTAGGTACTGCTCCGGCATTCGCCTGGTGTTGATCGGAGAAACCACGGAAAACTACCGATCAGAGCAGTCGGCCGCTAGAATTCTCCTCCAGACAACTACTGAATTCAACCTAGCTGAAAAGCTATTGTCGAAAATCCTGCCGCCGTCAGGACTCGAATGTTGGACCTCCCGGTCAGAGGCACTGCAGTGACATCAGTTGATGCAGTCGTGTGTGTTGTTGTATCTCCTACAAAATACTGATACTTCAGTGTTATTTATACACGACGTACAAGATTGCGCCGACTTAAGACGTAAGTGTTTAATCCTTAACACTTGGAGTCACTGAAGATGGAACAAATTAGTACCGAAAATGTATATGACTGTGTCTTCTTTATATTAAAATGTAAATTGCAAAGTACTGTGTGGTTGATATTTCTCAATCCTGAATTAATAATGTACATACTGATTTTAAATTTGAAGTAAAACTACATTTGCGAACTTTACACTTCATGAGATAGGATCGCCAGTAATACTGATATTTATTATCTGGTTAATGTCTGTGAAAATAAGAGATACATTTTATCTTATTATTGATACAGAACCGATACTTTACGAAGATCACTTAGAGTCAAAAACTTACATATATTACTTCAATTATTTCAAAACAGAAAATTTGTGATTAGAAGTAAACCGATCTAAGTGATCAAGATATATCTTTTATCTTTTTAGATATACAAGTATGCTTTTAAGTACGAATTTTCTTTGCTAAGTCTATTAACGTTGGCAGAATTTAATATTCGAACAACAAGATTTTTCCATTGCACGATGTTCATTCAGTTTTCTTAGTGCGCAATAATTCTCTTAAAACTTAAGAAAACGAAACGTTGATGGGTATTAACATCGCAGTAATCTTTCCTAAAAATATGTTTGAACCTACTGGGGAATAACTATCATTTCGGAAATGCAAACTCTACCTCAGTCGTAAACACTAAAACAGATCTCTTTCCTGTGAGCAGGTTAGAAACCATGATGAAAAATGTATATATTCTAGATCATGAAGATATTTTGTTAATTGCATCCTTTATCTCTTCATTACTGTCAAGCTGGTTCAGATCGTCTGGATATACCAAGAAGGAAAAAGTATTAAATAGTATGGCATGAATTTAAAGTTAAGCTCGTATCATCTTTTTTTTCTGAAGTAAAACTCAAATATCTCTGTTGAATTGCAGAAAAAAGAGATGTGTTAATAGAAAACCTGTTGCAACTGTTAACCGGCTTGATCTTCATTGAATACTATACAGCAAAATGTCATGGGAAATTTCAGATTCAAATAGAGATAGGAAGGCAGTTAATGAAGTATACCATTTTACAACTTTCTCTGGAGAACTTGTTTTCTTCTTCAAACTTGTTTGAATGTAAATTAATGCACTTTCTTACTTGCAATACTTGTTTTCTTCTTTAATATATATTTTCTACGTTTTCCCGTTTCACTTATTACTCATATTGAGAACAGTTTTACTATAAGGCTTTCCACACTTGTAAGGTCGATTTAGACTATAATGGATCATCAAGTAAGTATAAATGTAAAATACGTAATTTATTATTGCTGCATGCTCATTTACAGATTTTACAGATCATTATCACACAAGGTCAATTTTATTAACTCGAGAAAGTCATACTATTGCATTGTCCTATATTCTAAAACTGTACTATGAAATTTCAATTGCTGAAAATGTTTAGAAGATATTTGTCTCAGGATCATTCACTGAACATCATATTCACCTCCCCATCGTTCATTAATTTGTTACCAAGCTGTTATTACTTTGGTTTAAATTACGGATATTTATTTATGAAAATCTTTTTTTTTTCTACAACAATAATTTCTCCAACGCTTAAAATTGAAATTATCTGATTTCTCTTCTTTCGAGCATAAAAATACTAAATTAATGTGAATACCTATCGCATAAGTCTGGTAATTACTTTGTCTTCCCAGTATAAATGTTGCAAATATAATGATATTGAGAAACATTAATAAACATTATCCCTCTTTAGTGCCAGAAGATCCCAGAAGAAAATGTTTCACGGCCCTTCCTTATTCGGAGTAATGCTGGAAGCATCGTGTTTCTAAAAGGGGTAAAGCGAACCAATGAGAAATGCTACGCGGGTATTTTGTATTGAATTCACTTCTAACAGCTTTTAGTACAAACAACTGCATAAATATTTATATGGTAATATATGTACGAACTTTCAAGTATTAGGCTTCAGAGTGCGTAAATAGCTCCACACATACATCAATTTCAGCTTACATTTTCAACAAACAACTCCACCCACATGTTTCCAAACAGCTGCTACACGACAAAATCAATTCGGAGACCCAAGACAGAAATCGAGCCGAAGCCCGCGCCGTCGAGGCGGCATTCAGAGCGACGGAGACAGCTGCATGCCGCCTCATGTTTGACATGTTTGACACCCATTGGTTGCGCGGAGGAAACAAACGACGGCTACGACGTGCGTCCCTCTTAGCCGTAACGGGCTCTTTAAATAATTCAACGCCGCTTCCACTTAAGCGAGTGCCTCGCATTCGCGGATGGAAATGTACCCCCGTGCATTGGGTCAGCCGTCCATTTTGCTTCGCTTCGCGGTTGCATCGTTGCGCTTCCGCGGCCCCAGGAGCGACGTCTCCGCCGACGGACAAACGAGAGGTTGCGAAGTCACATTGGCTGCGTTCCGATTTGTTCCCTGCCTAGAAGCTACGATCCTTTCGGACGAAATGAGAACACGTTGGTTGATTGATTGATTTTTACGTGTTTCCGGGCGCGTCAACTGCTTCGGTCATTAGTCCCGTTAGTGTAGTGCATGTTTTTTTCTCGGGAGATGCGCGGTGATCTACCCCCGCTGGATGGCGAGATCCGGCGCCGACCTACTGTCGACTAGTGGAGTTTCCCCCTAACCAGGGCTCTCCCACCAGCGGGGCACCGCCCCAGTCGGGACAAGCTCTAAGCTCCCGACCGGTCTCCCGGAATATGTGGTAGTGTAGTGCATGTTAATGTAAGTGTGTGTGGAATAGGAGAGGACAGGACAAGGAAGAGGAATGACAGATCGCGCGCGGTCCTTGGCCCGCTTGGTAGGGTACTGCTCCGGCATTCGCCTGGAGTTGATCGGAGAAACCACGGAAAACTACCAATTAGAGCAGCCGGCCGCTAGAATTCTCCTCCAGACAGCGACTGAATTCGACCTAGCTGAAAAGCTAGTGTCGAAAATCCTGCCGCCGCCAGGACTCGAAGCTAGGACCTCCCGGTCAGAGGCACTGCAGTGACATCAGTTGATGCACTGAGCTACCGCTACCGGTAACACGCTGGTGAATCAATGTATGTCGGAGATGTAATTCAATCTGGCACACGTTTGTTCAGTGTCCTACATCTCTTGATTTAGATTTGCCACGTATTGTTTGTACTTTCGCGAACGTTGATTGCATTCAAACATTTATTATGGATGTACGAACGCACTACACTGAAATATATTTTGACGATTGCTTCAGAAAACGTTTTTAGTCGTTTTAAGTCGAATTATCGAAAATAGAGATTTGATTCAAAAATAAAATGTTGAAAGTTAAATAAATGATATGAATTTCCTCCGTTATTTGGCTACCCTCAGCCGGTCTTAGATTCTCTCTGAAAAAGAAACAAACAGATCGAGTATGTTTTATCTTACTGAAAATTCCACGAAAACGAGAATGGTACACTTCTTCATATCGATATCGATTGAATATTACTTATTACGCTGGAAATAGTCCCGATCGTTCTGCCTGACGTTTCAATTGATTTTATTTATAAGTGGTATGAAAGATGATATTGTCAATATATTCTTGCATCCATCGCCACCAGTCCGTGAAATTCGTATTTTTTATGCGTATTAAAGGAAGCCAATAATTTATTGTGGATAATCATTGTAGCGAAGTGAGTCCCTAATAAACTAACTAAAAAAAGTAAAAGTCACAAATGAGTCCCTAATAAACTAACTACTATTACCTGTGATTTAAAGCACTCTTTGAGATATGTTAAAGAGAAAAATAAGTACTACGATAAGAAATATTTAAAAAACTGTATAAAGATAACTGTACTTATTTGCTTTAAAAATATATTGTTATCGCTCTTATTAAAGTGTTGATATGTTTTCAAGAAAATGAATATTTTTTAAAATTAAATAATACATTAACTAGTACTTAAATTATCTTCTTCCTGTCAGTTTTGTTCGTCTTGTATTTTAAAAGATGTCTTCTTGCTGTATGTTAAGTCAGTATGTTCAAGTTGCATTTCCTTTCTTTCACAGATGTTACTACTGTAATATTCCATGATTCCCCAAGAATAAGACACAAGTCAAAGAATAAATAGAAAATGCATAACATTAACATGAACTGTAAAACAGATGAAGGCGATGTCGCGTAGCGATAGTTTTTGAGAAGTAAACGGAAAACGCGACAAATTCACAATTGGGACAAGATAGGGCAGTAGCGTTCATGTAGCGAAGTCGTTTGCAAGTTATTTGAAGGAAATCGCATCACGCGTTCGAAAGATATGAACATTTCGTATAGTATAAATTCCAGCTTGTAAACAGACATGATAGCCATTGTTGTGCTTTAAGGTTCAGTAAATCAAAAGGTGTTTGTGGCGAAAATTAAGAGAACGCGTGAAGCAATACAAACAAAACTTTAAGAACCAACAGAATAAATCATTTAGAAAATTATGGTAACAGTCGCAACGTTGGAAACTCTGAGGGCCTACGCCAGAACAGAAAATGTGAATTAAATTAAATGATGTAATATTTTGTAGGAGAAGCAACAGCGATCGTGTGATGTTAAAAGAAAAAAAAGAGCTGACGATCCGGACACAACAATGACGTAGAGGAGCGCGGTCGAAGTAGCTTGAATACGGATGCATGTTGAAACGCTCCGCAAAAATTTTTATTTTAATAGAAAATTGCGTTCAGTTTGTGAATAGAGTGAAATATATCGTGTTTAGTAACTGTCGAGTTAATGGAAAGATAAAACGTGGAAGAGATATTTATATATTTCACAAAAACAGTGTTCGCGGAACACTGTCGCCATATTGTCGGTCGCAGTTAACAGAAACTAGTATAGTAATTAGTGAGTAGTTTTAATCAGGGATATTCTTCATTTAAAGTAAATTTGTCGTTAACAAACGTGTGGAAATGGATGGATGCTGTGGGAGATGAATTAATGGATGCTACGTGTATACTACGGAGGTGACATGGAACAATGGCGTTACGCGGATGGCCGATTTCTACGAAAGGAAAGTGCAATAACTTTGCGTAATTTAATAGTTCAGATAAATGGGAAGAAAGAACAGACTAGGTTTTAATGTACAAGACCAAGTTTTGCGGAAATAATAATAGGCTATATTCAGACAGAATAGGGATGCGCATTCAAGTGTGAATGATTTGTTTTGTTTTTTGTCGATTGTGTAAATAGTAAGTGTGAATGTGATTTTATGTATTTCAGGTATTGTGTTTTGTTGTTTATTGTATTGCATTTGTGTATGTTTTGTTGTTATGTCTCCAGCGGAGTGTGGAGAGTGAAAACCAGAAAGAATAAATAATGCCGGACGTATTTGGTTCGACAGTAAGCCATATGATATGATATGATGTGATTTTGTATTAAACAGTGACCTACGCCCAAGTGTCCAAGTATCTCGTTAGGCTCCTGTACAGGCCAACCACAGCCTCACGCTCAATAGTTTTATAACATTGAAGGAGTAGCTAAGTAACGGCACAGTTTTAGATAAAGGAGGCAAAAGTTAGCAGGGCATAAATTTGTATAGATTTTATATAGAGTAGAGAGATTCAAGGTATAGTCGTTTTATTTCATATTGTCGCCGCAACGTGGTGCGGTTACATACAGATTTGGGATAAGTAGGCAAGACGTGCCATTACACTACTAATATTATCTTCATTATGTATATACTGCAACATTTATTTAGGAGAATATATACGATTTTCTGTAACTGTGGGAAAAAAGAAAATGACGTTAAAAGATCAACAAGGAATTATTATCTGATTTTAAGGCCAATTCGTGACTTCTTATGGTGCCTTGAAGCTCCTTCCCTCATTGGCCACACACCTGGAACGTCAATCCCAAATGCAATTCAACGAACATCTCTACAAGGCTTCTAAAGGGCCACCGCCCTGGCAGGGTAGACAAAGAATATCAAACGCATGATACAGACAAAATGGAACAACCCGCTCACTGCAGTCTTTCTAAACAAACACCCCCGAACAATACCTCAAGTCGTGCCAGCGAAACGGAAAACTACGAGACTAAGGGAAACCGTAAATAAGACAGAAAGGAGATGTAAATCAGGCGGCCACGGGCGCATTGAGAGCTCGCTCGCCACGCGTAAATCATGCGGCGTCTTCCAGATTCCCATTCCCGCGCGCGCCCTGCTTCCGCGCGCGCGCGCGTCGAGCGCGACGCCCCCCCTCCCCGCTCCCTGCCCCCCCCCGCCCTCCCACCCCCCCGCCCCTCTCGCCCAACCGCACGGCCCCTCCCACCACCCCGCCCCGCCCCGCCCCTCCCCAACCCACCCCGCCCTGCCACGCCACGCCCTCCCTCCCCAACCCTCCCCTTCCCACCCCTTCCATCCCGCCCCAGCCCTCTCGCCCCTGCCCTCTCCGCCCCTGCCCTCTCCGCCCCTGCCCTCTCCGCCCCTGCCCTCTCCGCCCCTGCCCTCCGCCCCTGCCCTCTCCGCCCCTGCCCTCTCCGCCCCTGCCCTCTCCGCCCCCTGCCCTCTCCCCCTGCCCTCTCCGCCCCTTCCGCATTCCCGCCCCTCCGCGCCCCTGCCCTCCCTGCCCTACTATCCCCGCCGTGCCCTCCCGCCTCTACCCCTGCCCTCCCGTCCCTCCCGCCCCTCCCCGCCCTTCCCCGCCCATCACCGCCTTCCCCGCCCCTCACAGCCTTCCTCGCCCCTCATCGCCCTCCCCCGCACCTCACCGCCCTCCCCCTCCCCTCACCACCCTCTTCGCCCCTCCCGCCCACCCCACCCTCCCCACCATCCCTCCCAGCCCCTTCCTGCCCTCCCTTCCCACCGTCCCCACCGTCCTCCCATCTCCTCTCCGTCCCACCCGCACGGTCCCTTCCCAAATCGCCCCATCCCGCCCGCTCCGCCGCGCCCTCCCAACCCGGCCCGCCCTCCCCAGCCCGCCCGCCCTGCCACGCCCTCTTTCCCAACCCTTCCTTCCACCCTCCCATCCCCGCCCTCCCCAACCGCCCCGCCCGCCCTCCCGCCTCACCCTGCCCGCTCCGCCCCGCCTCGCCCCGCCCTGCCCCGCTTCGCCGCCGTTCGGAGACCGCTGTTATTTATACCAACTCGCGGAGCCCGCACTCCAATGAAAGAAACATGGTCCTGGAATCGTCCCGGCGGATCCAGGAGCGGAAAAACTTTACTATAAATTATTTGACGGCCGTGTCATCGCGTCTTAATTTATCGTCCCGAGAGGAGTACCCGGCAACACCCAGGGCAAAGGACGCCTGATGCAATGGTAAAGTATATAATTTAACGCATTATTCTGCTATAAATCGGATGGCGCGTCAGTCGGTGATGAAAAAGGGAGGCGTGACAAAAAGAGGCGATTTCCGAGGTCGTCACGCCTCGGGAGATGAGAGGAATCTGAAGGGAGAAGTTTTGGAATGTTAACCGCAAGCAATAAGACACAGACATCTACTCACATATTCAAACACTGTCAGGGTTCGTTTGAAATAATGTCTCTGTTTAGTGAGGAAGCTGAATGTTTTTGAGAGGATATTCAGCGTAGACTTGTCATCGTAATCATACTTTCACACTTTAGAAGTTAGGAACGAAAATAAATTATATTTGAGCTGAATTCTTTGCTTATTTTAGATATGTTCCTCAAGTTTAAATCCGATGAAAGATCTGCAGAAGGATGGTGTTAATTCATTAATTAGTTTTCTTGTAAATAAATATTACATGAAAACTAATTTTCAATATCAATGACATTTGTTGTATAGCACAATTGTAGCAAGTTTCTTCTTTCATGACTCGTTGTTTTATCAATAAAAGACCACTATTTATTTTTCACGCCTCATAAATTCTGTATCACTCATCGTAAGGTAGCTCCGTTTTCGTGACAATGTTCCGTGAATAGAATAGAATACAATAGAATATTTAGTTTGCTACTTACGAATACATAGAATATTTCCGGTGGTAGCGTTTTCTAAGGAATTACTAAAAATACACAAAACAAACATAAAACAACATTGAAATATTAACATGTTACCAAATACAATTTTAAAAATTAATTTAATATTTGTTCCAATATAATATTCCAATGTAATTTGTTCCAATTTTGTATCGTTCTGTTGACAAATGAGAATTTACCTACATCTGTTCTCTGTTTTCTTTGCCGAATTTTGAAACCATGATCCTTCGCGCGACATAAGTTGCTTTTGATAGTCTTTCCGTACTTCACCCACGGACGATCCTCTTATTCATTTGAATAATGCACAAAGACGCGATTTCTTTCTGCGTTTTTCCAAAGGTTCCACGATATAAATTCAGAATTTGAAAGTACTCTCTAACAAATTTTGCAGCATATTTTGTACTTTCTCAGAAATTTAATTTGCCCTAAACGATAAAGGTCCCAAATGAATTGATTAACATCTCATAAAATCTTTTTTTACATCTTATTTTAATTAAATTGTTTGGGCGTGATTGGATCGTCAAACAATTTTGATGAAGTGCTGACAGGCAGAAGGCAAAATTAATAGAGAACGGCAGAATAGTGTCCGCAACACGTTCATTGCTCGATGTTAATGAATTAAGTACAGCTTTCATTATTATCAATCATCGATCTCACTATTAAATAAGACATAGTGGTATGATTACTATGATAGTTGAATGATTACTTAAATTTCCTCAGAGATTATTTCTAATTTAAAATGTATTATTGTAAATGATAATCTGACAGCTCAGTGCCTTTGTTAACTACTACATTATAATCCTACAATAGAGATTTAAATTTATTTGGTAAAAAAACAGTAAACGACGATGATGTATAGGAGATGGTTATCTTCGCACGTTTTCTTGAGTGCCAGAAACCCTTCCCAACATTTTAACTATAAATAGTTGAACGATGAATAAATGTTATAATAATAATAATAATAATAATAAAACAATAAAATTGAAAAAAACGCGAGATTAGCAGCATTTGAAAAACTAAATTTTTCGTTCCCGTCTTATAGAAAACTTATTTGCAACAGTAAAGAACTGAAAATTTGATTTTTCTGTGGAGCAGCATTCGTCAAGTTGATTTTAATGATTTAGAGATAGCTCTTAATGGCATCATAATGATAAAGATAATGGGCATCATAAGAATAGTATCTCACAAAGTGAAGTTCTCAAAGAAAATACTGTTTCCTTCCAATCCCGTTCTGCAGTTCTATACCCCCAACCTACTAAAACTTTATACTGCCGTCCTCGCCAGAAATAGGCGTACAGTTATCCATTACGCGGTTTGGTGGACGTTTGATGAACTGATCTGTCGGCATCAAGACTCACTGATAAATTCTGCGTGTGTTTCTGCGTGTGTCAACTATTGTTATCATTACTTTCGCCAGTGGACGCATAATTACGTCACAGCAAGTGACTGTGATCTTCATCCGCTGGATGGCGAGATCCAGCGCCGATCTGTCGCTTCGCGGAATTTTCCTATTCACGTTCACCATCAAGGGGTCACCGTCCCAGCCGGAACAAGCTCTAAACTCCGACTGGTCTTTCGACATGTGTAGAGGTGCATGTAAGTGTAAGGGGAGAGGAGGTCAAGGAGATGAATGAAAGATCGCAATCCATTTGTTAGGGTACTGCTCCGTCATTCGTCTGGTAATGGTGGAAGAAACCAGGAAAACTACCGATCAGAGCAGCCGGTCGCTAGAAATATCCTCCAGACGGCTGAACTGGACCTAGCCATGTAGCTAGAATCCACTACCGTCGAGACTCGAACCCTAGGACCTCGAAATCAGAGACGGGAGCGATGGCTCAGTGCATCAACTGATGCCACTGCAGCACCTCTGACTGGGAGGTGGCTCAGTGCATCAACTGATGTCAATGCAGTATCTCTGACTTGAAGGTCCTAGGTTCGAGTACCGACGGCGTGGCGGCAGGATATCCGACACTAGCTTTTCAGCTAGGGCGGATTCAGTCGCTATCTGGAGGAGAATTCTAACGCCCGGCTACTCTGATAGGTAGTTTTCCGTGGTTTCTTCGATTAACCCAGGCGAATGCAGTAGTACCTAACTAACGCCACGGACCGCGCGCGATATTCCTCTGCCTTCGTCCTATAGTTGTCCTATATAACTTGTCCGTCTGGGGCGTGCCCGCTGGTCGGAGATACCTGGTAGAAGGAAACCCCGTTAGCCGACGGTAGGTCGGCACCGGATCTGGCCATCCAGAGGAGGAAAACCACCACTGCCTCCCGGGCAAAAACACGCACTACACTTACGGAACTAATGACCATGGTAGTGGACGCGCCCGGAATCACTAACAATCAATCAATCAAGTCCAATCCGAGGCACTACAGTGACGTAAATGGAGGAGCTGCCCCGCGCGGACGTGTGGCGCTGCGAGGTAGGCCGGTGGGGCGGTGTTATTGTTGTGACAAGGCGGCGAGGCGAGGCGAGGTGAGGGTGGAAGAGGGGCTCCGAACCGAGAGCATGGCCACGCCCGCGCCCGCGCCCGCGTGCCAATGAACCGTCCATGAGGCGGCCGGGTGATCCGCTAACGACCGCCAGGTGGCGCTGGCGGCGTCGGCCATTAGCGCTCGCCTCTCGCGTACGTGTCGCGCTCCGCAGCTGAGCGGCGGAGACGGCGATGACAGGAGTCGCAGGCTACTTTGATAGACGGCCAGCGATGTATTAAGAAATGTGCGGATTCGTTGTAATAACGATTACCGTACCGGACTGTTGTACCCAAATTTGCCGGTTCATTTCGATCAAAGCGTGGATTTTTAGGGGCGAAAAAAACCTTCCGTACGCTTTCCTTCGGAGGGGAAGTAAAGCCGGCTGTCCCATGTAATAGATTCACTGCATGTAAATGATCCTCAAGCCTAAAAGAAGCCTCTGAGCTAAATTCAAATCGCCTGTTTTGTCACCCAAAATAATGCCATTTTTCTTCCCTAGATGGTGAAAGGAGCGTTGCAAAATTTGCGTGGTTGGACGGAAGAGCGGGACTGATGGCCCGAGTCTCGAAATAAGACATTAACTAACTAACTAACTAACTAACTAACTAAATGTCAGGGATCAAGAACGGGTGGAAACGGAAATGAGATTGTGGAAATTTTCCTAATGAATGCATTTCGCATTTTTCCGTTGTTTATAAATCCAATTGATATAGTTTTAAAATCAATCAAATCTTTTATTAATTATTATTTGGCTAAGAGTTTGTGAACTCCTTCATTATTTCATTAGAAAATATTGAGTATTTTCATTTCTATGTCTAGTAAGTATGTCAGAACTTTATAAACATTTAAACAAATCTGTTACTAAAGCTATCGATTAGTAAGTACAAAAAAATATAATAAGAAAAAAATAAATGCGCGAACGCATTACTCGTCCAGTCGAAACAATAGCGGATAATCGTTCTGAAAAAGTATAATAATGTCCGTGAAAACAAAAGTATTTGCAAAATCCGTAATTCAACGACTGGTAATGAAAACTTCTATTCGACAACATAAATTTAATATTATTTTATTGCCTAACGTGTTGCCTTACATTTCACGAAGACAGTTTTCATATACGTCAAACCCTCTTACGTTCCTTCGAATTTACAAGCCCTAGGGCCTGGTGTATTGGATAAGACAGCTCTGCGCGAGCTGGCTGAGGGAGGGAGGGGGTGGGGGAGTCTGGGAAGAAGTTAGCGGCGACGTGCTGCGGGGTGGCGACAGCGAAGGCCGTGACGGGGCTGTGACGCTTGTGGTGGCGGCAACGGCGACGCAGGCGCCAGAAATACCACTGTGTGCTCTCCCGCGCGGCCGGGTCGTTCCTCCCGACGCCGCCCCCGCCCTCGCCGCCGCCGCCCCCCCGCCTTCAAGGTGAAGGTTGTCTGCGCGCGGAGTCGCCGGCCTGAGAAGCCTGCGCCCGCCCCACCCCCACCCCCGCCTCCGCCCCCACCTCCGCTCGCGCCAGCCGCTCCGCGTTTTGTTTAACAACATTTTGCCACTTTACTAGTGAAGAGGGGGCAAACGAGTTCACTCTACAACGCTCTTCGCTGTCTAGTTGGGAGCGAAAACTTCGCGATGTTTTGAATGGGGACGCCGTCTAACTAGACAGGACTTGAACGTTCCGATGGGAAACACTTGACAGTCTTTCTAGAGAATGAAATTATGTGATTCGATAAGAGATGCAGAAATGTTCTCATTAATTGGACATCATAATAAATGTAATAATTACATCAGCCCTGAAGTTTATAAACTTTCATTATTTCTTGTTTATTTTAAGCGTTATTTCACACCCATTAATCCATTAGAAACGTGTGTATTCGTGATTACTTTTGATAAATTGAAAACAAACAAATAACTAATCATTGCGTGAACTCCGTATTCTACATGTTAAATGTGGTACATATAATGTCATTATAATCGATATTATTGTCATTTATGTTAATCCTTTCCATTAATCACTAACGCTAAAAATATATTAAACTTCATATATTACCCTACAGCCATGTTAATACACCAGACTATAATCGTCAGAGCAATGAATAGTATTGAGGCAATTTCCTAGTCTCCGTACTTTAAATTATGTTATCTGTTCTAGTTTCTAATAAGAATGTAAAATAGGATGAAACATGTAGCAACACTTAGCCTCATTTAGAAATCGTTAGACTATCTCCTTTGCATAAAATAGTAGTACCTCCTTCCCTGTGCAATATTCAACATATTCCGTTTGTAAAATATCTAGAAAATTACCATGCATTTCAACGTTGGGCTAGAAAACGTAAACGAAAAAAGAAGTGCTAACAAAGTTCAACTTATTGGGATCACAATGACAATGTACGTAGTTAAAAATAAGACGAAATGTCCAAATCAAAATATTTAGTTTAGAGAGTTGGAAATGACTGGAATAAAAGATTACTGCAATATTATGATTATGAAATAATATGAAAACTGAAAAGGAGAAATTTGGTTTGGAAAGACCGAAGTTGTGGTTAAGTAACTCTAAGAAGCTAAACAACACTAGCTTCCATTTTATTTTTGAATCTCACTTCTGAGTTGAAAGGACGCCCCCCGCCCCAAAGATTCATGGATGAGGTCCGCAAGAATCCCTCAATGAAGAAATACTCTTGAATTCTGACTTTTGACTTTAAAGCACAAAGAGCTCTCAGATACAGTGATCGCGAATATTCTCCCCTGTCTGAGCCAATGTGGGCACAATACTTCCCCGCGAAGACAGATCGGATAGGAGCAGATCGGATCGGAGCGGATTAGATCGGATCGGATCGGATCGGAACGGAACGGAACGGAACGGAACGGAACGGAACCGAACCAAACGAAGCGGAGCGGAGAAGAGCCGAGCGGTGCAGAGTGGAGCGGGGCAGAGCGGAGCGGGACAGAGCGGAGCGGGACAGAGCGGAGCGGGACAGAGCGGAGCGGGCACGGAGGGGGGGAGCGGGACAGAGCGGAGCGGGACAGAGCGGAGCGGGACAGAGCGGAGCGGGACAGAGCGGAGCGGGACAGAGCGGAGCGGGACAGAGCGGAGCGGGACAGAGCGGAGCGGGACAGAGCGGAGCGGGACAGAACGGAGCGGGACAGAGCGGAGCGGGACAGAGCGGAGCGGGACAGAGCGGAGCGGGACAGAGCGGAGCGGGCGGAACGGATAGAAGCGAAGCGAATCGGATCGGATCCGAACAGAGCGAGGGGGCGGAGGGACGGACAGAGGGAGCGGGACAGAGCGGAGGGCGGAACGGATAGAAGCGAACGATCGGATCGATCCGAACAGGCGAGTGCGGAGAGGATCGGATCGAAGCGAGTGGAGGGGCGGGGCCGCGGGCGATCGCCTCGCTTCGCCGCGCCCTCTGCATGGAGAGCGGCTGACGTGCGCGCCTTCTCAGAAGCGAGGGACGTAAGCGCCTATATTTTCCCGCGCGAGGCGCTTGTCCACATGAGCTTCTCCGCGGCCAGAGGCCGGCGCTCCACAAACTCGGGCAGCGCGATGTCACTGGGACCCAGGGGAAGGGATGCCAAAAAAACATCGATGTTTTCTATCAGAAATATCGATACATTAACATCAAAATTTGCTTTCGGCTTCTTGCATCGATATTTTGCTGCAAATATGATGTTTTTTTTCTTCATTTTAAATAAAGGGTTAGGCACGTTGAAGAAGCAGCAATCTACAGCAATATTGTTGTTTTGCGCACCTGTTTGTCACCTGAGACATTTTGCCTCGTGCAATCTGAGGCAATTTATCGCAGGCGTGTCATTGACCTGATGGAAGTGAAAATGAAGTACAAACACGATGTTCTTTATTAATATTATTTTACATTTAATATTTTAACATTCTATTAACATGCTGTAATCTACAATGAATATACCTTTACGTACTGTAATTAAATGGATATAAATACATTTTAATTTTTTAAATATTTTTAATAAGGGGGTTTTAGCACGTTGTAGAGTAGCAGCAATCCACAGCATTATTGTTGTTTTGCGACACCCTCTTCGCCTGTACATTCTGAGGAAGTTTGGGTGCTGCTCGTGTTATATCGTTATCTCGTGTTATGTATGTTATCGCCAGGCGTGTCATTACCTGAATCGACAGTAAAACACGAAATCGATAGCAAAACACGATGTTCGTTTTTGTTAATTTTATTATTTACAGTGGTTTATCATTTTTACATACTATTAACATGCTGGTAACCAAACAATAAAATATATCCATTTTACATACTGTAATTAAAAATGGATAGTAAAATAACATGTTTATTAGTCTATATTTAAAACATTAATGTTATAAACGATGTTTTCTCATCGATGTTTTCATCGACTTCGAAAACCCTTTAGCGATGTATGGAATCATAGATGTATCATCTTTTGGTCAATCTGCCATCACTATTCAAGAGGCTCCCCCGGACACGAGCAAAACGGCTAGGGCTTCGTACAAAATGGCAATTGCCACGATGGGCACTGATGCTAATGGAATGACACCAATAAAATATCTTAGGTTACGATACATTAGATAAATACTAGAGGGTTGAGTTCTTTAATATTGATAATATATTTCGTATTAGATAATTTGTTCAGTGTGTATTACAAAATACTCGAAAGTACATTGATGTCGTTTTATATTTTGTTTATTGCAGGAGTTGTCATAAGATAACCTACAATAATTTCATAAACTTAATTCTGTATTATCTTACTCTGTTATCTATTTCGTTACTGTAACAATAAAATATATTCGTGAACAGTACTAGACTCCCAAACTCAACATTTTTAGGAATGAAACGTACTGAAGACGTATAATGTTTGTAGTTCTTGTTTACAAGATTTAAGATGGGGGGAAAAGTTATTTTGAATGTGTAAAAGAAGCATCACAAAATAGATAATTCCTGAATGAAGATTCACTCCTCTGTGGACATTATTTTACATAATCTTGGATAATTTTACAATTTAGTGTCAAGGTTTCAAATGTTCGTAAGAATATTCAAATCAGGCAGTAAACATTTACGAAAAAATGTATTAACTAAAGATGCACAAAGACCTCATTCTATTCACTCGACAGAGTGGCGATATTTATGCAACAGTGATTTAACAAAACCATTCCTTTTAAAAATGTCTTACCGATAGATCCCGTGGGTCTTCATGTAGTTTTGTCCTAGAAAATGGTGTGAACAGATAAGATGAATAATTTATTTAATGAGTTTGGGGCATAACACCCCGAGGCAAAGTCTTGAAATGTGTACGTAAACACGAATTTACTCTATGTTTTAAATATATCCCCCGTACGTCAACACCTAAAATTACATACTTTTATGTTCTAACTGATCATGCCTACTTAATGCCGGGACCCTTTAATATTGCGAGCCCTCCCGAATAAATTGCTACTGTTTCAGTATCCCTCAAACTACCTACTGCTAAATATGTTCAGTACCAAAGTTACTATTGTATATACGCGACTGAGCGCAACCTCTGTAGGGATAGCAAAAAATTCGATGTTTTTAAAACATCGATGTTTTCCACCAGACACATCCATATATTAACATCGATATTTTACTTTCGGTGTTTTCTTCACAACGATATTTTCTTGCAAATATATCGATGTTTTTATTAATTTTTAATTTTTTTAAATAAAGGGGTTTAGGCACGTTGAATAGTAGCAGCAATCTACAACAATATCGTTGTTTTGCGTCAACCTGTTTATCACGCTGAACATTTTGCCTGTGGAATCTGAGGGAATTTTAGGTGGTTTTACCTCAATGGTGAATGAATGGACGTGACCAAATGGTAAAGTAGCGAAACACGATGTTCTTTATTGTTAATATTGTTCTTTACATTCTTTACATAATAATTTTTATTAACATACTACTAACATGCTGGTAACCATACATAGAATATATACCTTTTACGTACTGTAATTAAAAATGGATAAGAAAATTGCATTTTTACTAGTCTACAATTAAAACATCGATGTTCTAAACAGATGTTTTTGTCGAAGTTTTCATCGACATCGAAAACCCTTCATCAATATATCGAAACATCGATGTATCCATGTTTTGGTAAAATTTGCCATCACTAAACCTGAGGCCCTGAAGGATTTAACTCCGTGGGGCCCGTCGCGAGCGTATCCGCATACAAGGGGTCACGTCCGAGTGTGAATTGAATATGCGAGTGGAGCGGAGCGAAGTGGAGGCAGTCGAATGTTCTCTCATCGACAAACACTGAATGAACGCGGCGAGCTCTTCCACCGCCTGGGAACCGGTTCCCGAAGTTAAATCGCGGCGTCCCGTGAGGCCCGCGGCGGCGGTGGCGGCGGCAGAGGCGGCGGAGGAGGAGGCGGAGGCGGCGACGGAGGCAGTGGTGGTGGCGGTGGTGGCGGCGGCGGCAGAGGCGGCGGCGGAGGCGGAGGCGGCGTGGGAGGCGGCGGAGGCAGCGACGGCGGAGGTGGCGGCGCCGGCGGAGGCGGAGGCGGCGGTGGAGGCGGCGGAGACGGAGGCAGCGGCGGTGGAGGCGGCGGCTGAGGAGGAGGCGTTCATCCCAACGCAGGTGCGAATTCCAGCGTCGTTCGCGTGAATGGTCGAATGCAGCGTTCGAAAATCGGTATAATAATGTGAGTATAATTTCTCCTCCACGGACTTTTGGTTCGCAGACCCGTGTTAGTGGTTGCGGTGAATAGGAGAGAATAGGTTCCTTTTTATGAATGAACCGTTAACGCATTGCTGCAACCAGTGAATAATGGTATGTTAAATAAGGCATTCACTTCATTATGTTCCTAAATAACGACGCAAATATGCTCGAAGGCGTAGCAATAAGCGAATGACATCGAATTTTCTTAATTACAGCCTAATGAACAGACACCTTTCCACTTATTTGTTTAAGAAAACTGTAGATCCTATGTTCAATTTTAATTATACAGTTTCAGGAATTACAAAATCAATTAGAACGGATACAATGTAATCTTCCAATGATTTCTCTGTTTTAATCTACGCACAAAAATTATCGGAACTGACTAATGTTATAATGATCGAAAATAACCTTGAAATTCTTCTTGGTAAAACAAAAATATTACTGTTATTATAGAACTATGAAACAATATTTTATTTCAAATTTACATTTGAGAATTGCTTGCTCTTTTTATTACACATTTAATTTCTGATATTTCTTTCGATATTTAATCAATTTAATTTAACAATAAACCCAAAAAAATAAATTGACTGTGAGAGAAAATATCGTTACGTATTAAAAAGACACGTTACAGACTCCAGTATGATTGATGTATCCGAAATAGAAATCGAGATCGAACAAAGATATTACCATCCTCTTTTTTACCCGTACTATATTGCAAAGGAAACCTAACTTTTGAATCGCGCTATCAGGAAGTACCTCCCAAAAATTACCGTTAACTTTTATAACCCCGAATCACAGCGGGTTGCCTGTGATCGAGCAAGTAATTTCCTAATGGAGCGAATCGTTTCAAATCGTTCTAAAAAGGTGTTCGTTTCGCTCCACTTTTCGGTATTCATTTCTCAAGAATAACACTCTCTCGCAGACCATAATATTTTGAGAAAGTGGTGAAATATACACTAGGCAATCAATGCCATTTGCAACTAAATCGTCTTTCGCGCTCTGATTCTTTCTTAATAATAAAGTAAGAATTTCATCCTGACTCACTATAGAGTCACTTGAGTTCAGTCCAATCAACAGACAAAGATTTTCTTTAACAATACAATGTTAGATATGACCTTAAAAATGTATCTATTGTCATAACTATGTTCATTTAGCCATGTCTTGACTGTATTAGGCAAGCTAATGTTCTTCGTCAAATTTTTTCGGGGTTATCTAATAAGATATGGACGTTTAGCACAACATTCCTTCAGGTTTGAAGATTATTTGCGGAGCTCAGGGTCAAGCTTTTCACTTCGGGCAACACCCAATCTTCAATAATGAACAGGAAGATGTAAAGATTCCTCACAAAAACGCACTGCCATTCGTTACTATCTACTAATTTGAGAAGAGGGAGAGCTATGCAAAAACAAAATTATACTCTAACAATTAAAAAGTTCATCGGACGCCTAGCAGAATTCGATCACGGTCTGAATCGAGTAACAGTCAAGTTAGTTGTCACCACCATTGCTCCTTGGAGTGTGAGCAGAGTGTGCTTCTGCCATGGAGTATCAAACATGCACATCTGCTAACTGAAAACGAGGAAAGAAAATTAAATAATTATCATTAAATATTCACAAAGTCCAAGGCAAAAATGAATTGTTTCTTTCTTACTAATTTGTGTGAATGCAAAATAATTTATTTTTTCTTAAACATCCAACAATTACATGAAATATCAAAATTGTTCTACATACATATGATTTTTGCTGAGAAAAAATAAAAAATATAGCTATTTGAGTGCTTAATTTAAAGTTTCCAAAATGCGAGAATTATTAAGATGGTATCTTACTTGATCGGACCGTTGGTGGAAGAAACACTCTGAAATGTAACAACCATTTCTCACCGAGAAGTGGCATCCTAAGGTTTGTGACGAACACCGAATTAGGCAACCCGTTGGCAATTCGGAAAGAATGTTCTCTGATCTGCCAACAAAAATGCTGATGAAGCCGGCTGAGATGTCTCAGAGCAACAACAGTTACGACTGTGACCAGAGGTCCTTGCGTTTGAGTCCCACGATGTCGGATTTTCGACACTAGGTCGATAACACAATAGCTGGAATTTTGCCGCTGCCAGGAGGAGAACTCTAGCGGCGAATGCTCTGATCGGGAGATGTCCATGATTCTTATGATGAGTACTAGGTGAATACCGGAGAAGTATCTTAACAAATGGGTTTAGGAACAAAAGTGATCTTTCCTTCCTCATTATTTCCCCTCCTCTCTCTCTCTCTCTCTCTCTCTCTCTCTCTCTCTCTCAGACACACACACACACCACACACAGACACACGCACACACACAACACACACACACACACTCACACATACACACACACCTGCATGCACTACTCTGCCGCACATCTCGGAAAACCGTTAAAGCGTTAAAGTTAGTCCCGACTTGGCCGAAGCCTAGGTTTCAGAGACACCCGGAGAGGAAGAAATTGGAAGCTGACGTGCAGGTCGGCGTTGGATCGGGCGTTCCGTGGTCGAGAAACACCACCGCCTCCCGAGATGCAAATTTCACTACACTTGTAGGACTAGTGACTATTGACGTTGGCAATTGACGCATCCGGTGACACGATAAGGCAATCGAAGAATGCATTCACAATCCATTCACAAAGGAAAAAGGTAATAATATCGTCCTGAGTATGACCAGGAGAGATGGATCAGGAAATAAACTAATGTCAATGCAGACCCTCTGACCGGGAGGTCCTAGTTTCGAGTCCCGACAGTGGCAAGATTTTCGACTCTAGCTTGTCAGCCAGGTCGAATACAGCGTGTAGGAGAATTCTACACACTGTAGAATGAACAGACTGCATATTTGCAGGAGAATTCTAGCGGCCGGCTGCTCTGTTCGATAGTTTTCTGTAGTTTCTCCGATCAAAACCAGGCGAATACCAGAGAATTACCCTAACAAACAGACCGCGCGCGACCTTTCCTATCTCTTCCTTGTCATATCCTCACACCTTACACTAACATGCGCCACACTATCACACATGCCGGGAGACCGGTCGGGAGCTTAGAGCTTGTCCTGATTGGGGCAGTGCCGCGCTTTTGGGAGATACCTGGTTGGGGAAAACCCGCAAATCTACAGTAGGTCGGCGACGAATCTCGCCATACAGCGGGGGAAGACCAGCGCCACCTCCCGAGAAAAAAACACACACTACACATACGGAACTAATGACCATAGTAGTTGACAATAGTAGTTGACAATAGTAGTTGACAATAGTAGTTGACAATAGTAGTTGACCATGGTATTGTGAATTTGATTTGGTGTTGTTGACGTTCTTATAAGAAGAAATAAAGAGGTCATCTTCGTCAACATATCAGCTTTATTAAGATAGCCGGCTTTGACGTCTTTGCCGTCATCGTCAGTCTCGCTGCTGTCGGCAAAGTCGAGCGACTGTGACCATGATAGTTGACCATAGTAGTTGACCATAGTAGTTGACCATAGTAGTTGACCTTAGAGTTGACCATAGTTTTGACATAGGTTACCTGTTGTTCACTTTAGTAGTTCACCATAGTAGTAGATCATAGTAGTAGGCCATAATAGACGCGCCCGGAATTATTAACACTCAATCAAAAGCCGAACAAGGCGGCTCTGGTTTCGCAGAGGTCATGCCAGTGGCGAAGAGTGTCGGCGAACGAGGAGAAAGTGCTGGCGGCCGCGTCGCGTCGCGACGCGTCCGCGTGTTGCCGGTCCCGAAGGCGGCGGCGGCGGGCGACAAGTGGCGAGCCCCCGGTGCGACTGCCTCACACCGCCTCGCCCGGTCGCCAGCCGTCCCCGCGCCGCCGATTCCCCCGCGCGATTACACGCATGCTCCGGCGAGCTCCAGCGCCAATTAATTTAAAAGCCGTCGAATTTTTTTGCCATCCATCGATCATCGCTTTAATGAGTGGTCTCGCGCATGAAACTATATATGCTACATTAGAGGCGAATTAATGGGCTCATTGATAACGAGGATCGGCGCGCACTTAGGGCGTGATGGATGCGCCCGGAGGCCGCACCCGACGCCACGACGCGACGCGACGCGACGCGATGCGATGCGATGCGACGCGACGCGACGCCAGGCGTCACGACGCTCGACGCCAAACCCCGGCGTCGCCTCACCTTCCCCCCCCTAAGCGTTAATTTGCTTTGTGTTTTTTTATTTAAGAGCACGCTCCATGCATTTTCGCTTTGTGAATTACTTTATTGGTTGCTAACAAAATACTCGGCATTGCCCAGGCTTTCTTCACTTCCAGTTCTTGTGAAAGAGGAAAACTATCTATTTTATGTAAAACACTGTGTTCATGACTATTATTTTTAACGAAATTGGTTCAAATGTTAATAAAATACTGCAATTTTCTTTCATTTTTCAGAGTACATTAATATTACGTAGATTATTTTTTTAATCTTAAGCACTGCTTCTGGCATATAGCTAATCAGTTAGGTAACAAGGTTCGGCCACGGAGCTACTGGCTTCTGGTGGAATATATTAGAAACCATTCTGCTCTTAGCGACAGGCGAAAAATGATTATCGTGGTGCTTCTACCAATATATTATATATTTTCTTTATTTGTGTTGTATCAATCTTTATATAGCTTTGCAAGGAAAATGGGACAATTGAAGAAAAGCCTGTAAAAATTTCGTATCTATTCGTGCTCTACTGTTTGGTATCGATGTAAGTTACATGTCACTGAATTCACTTTTTAGTTTAGTAGTAGATTATATTTCAAGGTTTCTTCATCTATTCAAATTATTGCGCTGATCTCTCTCTGGAAAAATATCTGATACTTTAAATGCTGGTGTGAATCTACAGTAGTTGCTCCCGACCAAGAGGTCCTAGGGTTCGAGTCCCGATAGTGGCGGTTTTACAATACTAGTTAGATAGCTACGTCGAATTCAGCCGCTATCTGCAGGAGATTCCTTGCAGCTCGCCTCTCCGTCGGTAGGTTTTTGTAGTTTCTTCGATCAGTTTAAGGAGAATGCCGGAGTAGTACACTAATGAACGGGCCATGGACCACGCGAGATTGTTTTCCTTGCCTCATCCTTTACCCCTCCTTTTCCTTCGTGTACACACTTACATGTGTACATGCTCTACACTGCCACTAACCCGGTAGCGGTAGCTCAGTGCATCAACTGATGTCACTGCAGCGCCTCTAACCGGGAGTTCATAGGTTCAAGTCCTGACAGCGGCAGGATTTTCGGCACTAGCTTTTCAGCTAGGTCGAATTCAGCTGCTGTCTGGAGGAGAATTCTAGCGGCCGGCTGCTCTGATCGGAAGTTTTCCGTGTTTTCTCCGATCAACACCAGGCGAATGCCGGAGCAGTACCCTAACAAACGGGCCAAGGACCGCGCGCGATCTGTCCTTCCTCTTCCTTGTCCTATCCTCTCCCCTTACACACACACTTACACTACCATGCACTACACTACCACATATACCGGGAGACCGGTCGGGAGCTTAGAGCTTGTCCCGACTGGGGTGGTGCCCCGTTGGTGGACGAGTCCTAGTTAGGGGGAAACACCATTAGCCGACGGTAAGTCGGCGCCGGATGTCGCCATCCAGCGGGGGAAGATCGCCATCTCCCGAGAAAAAACATGCACTACACTAACAGGACTAATGGCCGAAGCAGTTGACGCGCCCGGAAACACGAAAAAATCAATCAATCAATCAATACACTGCCACTAATGAAGGGAGACCGGCCAGGATCTTATAGCTGTCGGCGTGCGGCTGCTGAACGGAGATATTTGCAGGGGAAAACTCCGCAAGTAGACATGCACGTCGGCACCGGATCTTACATGCTAGCTGAGGAGGAGCATGGCCTCCTCCAGAGATATAATACACACTATCATTACGGCACTCACAATAAAAACAGTTGTCAGATCCAAAAACTTCACACGTTTCTCTATGTATCTACGTATGTTGACGCCCTGAATCCGAAGTGTGAATTGCGCTACCACCCTCCAGTTTTTTTAAATTGTGGAAAACACATGTGAATACTATGTTTTGGTGTTTTGTAGCTTGTATTCTGCAGAAGCCAAACTTTGTTAGACCCAAAGATTTATAATATGTTAACTCAAGGAGCTGAATCGGAACTCTCAAGCCAGAATTGCGCCACAACCTTCTAGTTTTTTTAAATCGCGAAAAAACACCGCAAAAGTAACAATTTACGTGCTTTTCGCGATAAAAAACTGGGGAGAGATAGTGGAATTCTGTTTTCACATTCGGATTCATCGCGTCGACATATATAGAGAAACATGTGCCAGGTCTTCGGGTCTGACAATTTTCTTTTTAATTATTTTATGTGCCTGTGTTATCATAACAGTGATACAGTTTACTCTCTGATAGTAAAAAAAGTTATGAAACAATCATAATAATGATCACAAATAAATTCTTTTAAAAACTATTCACTAAATTTCAATTTTCATTTTTACGCTTTCTAAATGAAATTTATTAATATGACTAATAGAATAGACATGTTTTATTATATTATGTGTTTAACTTGGCATGGTACTTGCTAATCGTATGTGACATCTAGATTTACCTCATTGCTGTGCGTCATGTGTAGAGTGTCGTACATATGAATATTTTATCCGGCATTTTGGATTTTGAGAAAAGTATTCTGTGAATTCTATTGTTATTTTTCGTACTTTTTTACTTCAATGTTTGCATATTCCTTGAATTCTATTCGATATGGGAACGTCTTAATTAATATTCCAAATATGAATAAAGAACAAATATCTTTAGACACATCTTCACGTTTAGGAAATTTTCAGAAAGAAATAATTTCGGTACATTGCTTTCTTCAGAACTCACTTATTTAACAATTTATTTACATTCACAATTTCTAAAAATATTGTCATGGTTATAAGTTCCTTACTTCTCCTTTAGTTGTTGTACATTCCTTACCAGATTTGTATTAATAACTTATGCGCACATTATTGACGTACTTATTATCTCTGAGCGTTTCAAATAGGAATTTGAATAAATGTCCTTGAACTAAAATTGACATTCAATGATGAGTATAGTTCGTTTTTAAAATATATCCATCAATTAAGTTATCAAGGATTTATCTAAAGTTTAGCATGTCTACCATTAAAGGAAAGTATTTCGTAATAGTATGTTAAAATATATTTTCATTTTCCCAACCGGAAGAACCGGTTAAATTAATTTTAAAATCACTGGCGTGAGTTGGTGGCTGCAGCTTTAGAGAGCTCTGTTATTTAGAGCAAATAAATGTGAAACATCTCTTAACTCAAATCAAACATTGAAAGCCTATCATTAAAGATGCAAATGATATGTAATATTTGATATTAAAATCTAACTTAAATTGCTCCATTTATTTAAAAGTAAAAAAGTAACATAATATACATAATATTAAAATTGCACGATACCACTTTAAATTACTATCCAATAATGATGTTTTTTACTGTTATGCTTTAAACTACAAAATATGTTCCTATATATGAATATAATGAACGTTGGACTATGTCGCAGAAATAAGTGCACAACAATAATAATATTGAATGAAACTCCAGTTAACATCAATGAATTTGCAATCAAATTTGCATTGTAAAGTTTAAAATGAGCGAATCGAAATCTTGTGACATTTACTAAAACAAATACATTATAACAGGAAGCAAGCTGAAACATTTCAACAGTATAGTATGTGTTTTGTTTATGTACGAAATTTAATCTTTCATTCAAAAGCAGTGAATTAAAGAATTCCAATGTATTGGAAAAATATATAAATTTATCAGGTAAAATATCTGAAGCGTCTGAAGATGATTTCTCTTTCAATGAATGAAATAGAATTGTAACGAAAAATTAACACTACATTTTTATATTTACCACAGCACAACTCGTTCTCTCTTTCATGGCTGTCTTCTCATCGTTAATAATATGCAGTGGTAGTGATTGTGATTTCACAGATTTTTAGATGTAGATTTTTGAAAATTATATTCAAAGGGAAATAAAAATGGTTATCATTTCCATTTAAATGAAATTTGTGTTGTTGTTTTTTTTTTCAGAAATGAAGGAACATTATTGTCTATTTAAAGACTTAAGCAAGTATGTTTCTGATAACAGGGATGTTTTGACTAAACAAACAATTAATCTTTTAATGAAGTTAGGTGCTAAACTATAGAGCGAAACATGCCAGCTTTTATGATTATTTTCGCCACTCCTCTGATACTTTTATTATGTCCTCTTAGTTTCGATTTCACGACTAAGATTAAAAATTCTCTGAATAACTCTAGCGTGTAATACAAAGTGGCCCTGCTACTAGAATCAAACGACCGGGCGACATTGGAGCCAACATGAACAAAGCGACGCGTTCGAGTCTCCGAGCACCCATTCATATGCGGATTATGACAACGGTTGCTAACTGGAAGACTGTCGTAAGGCGACCAGCGACGGCGTTGCAGGTGGAGGCGGAGACGGCGGGGGCGGCGGGGACGGTGGGGGCGGCGGGGACGGCGGGGTGCGGCGGGGACGGCGGGGACGGCGGGGACGGCGCGGACGGCGCGGACGGCGGGCGCGCGCGGACGCGCGCGACGCGAGGCGACGCGGGCGACGCGGCGGCGACGGGGACGCGGGCGACGCGGGCGGCGGTGGGGCGAGGGCGGGGAGAGCGGTTGGGTTGAAACACAAGCAATTGCGGATAATGTGGAAGGGGTGAACCGAAGGATGATTGATTGACTGAAGTATTCGGGCACGTGGATTGCTGTGCTCATTAGTTCCGTTATTGTAGCTTATATTTTATCGCGAGAAGTGGCAGTGTTCCTCCACTCTGGTGCACTGGTTGGTGAAACCCGGAGCCGCCGACTTGCTGGAATTTTCCCTCCCGATATCTCTCCCGCTCGACAATGCCCAAGCCGAGACGATCTCTACGCTCCCGACTGGTCTTCCTACAAGGGTGCTAGTGTAAGTAAGGGGCATGTGTGTGTAAGTAAGGGGTAAGGTTAAGACAAGGAAGAAGAAGATAATATGATGCGCGGTCTGTGGCCCGTTTATTAGGGTACTTCCCCGCCATTGGCCTGTCATTGATGTGAGAAACCACGTAATGGTCCCGATCGCAGCAGCCGGCTTCTAGAATTCTCCTGAAGACAGCAGCTGAAATTGACCCAGCGATGTAGGTGGAGACCCGGAGATGAAGACAGAGGCGGCGACGGCAGGCGTGGCGCAGGGTGGGAGGGAGAAAAGGAGGATGGGATGACAGGGTGGTGGCGAGTTCACAGCCTGCGCGCGGCGGCCGAGACGCGTAAGCAGGCCGACCTTGGGCTATTTCCAAGTGGCGGATCGGGTCTCCTGAAACTGGAGATGCTAATGCACGCCGTTGACTGTATTACAAGCGAACACCGCGGACCGACCGTTCAACCGCCCACGCCGGCCCCGCCGGCCCCGACGCCCTGACGCCGCCGCCCCGCCGCCCCCGCCGCCCCCGCCGCCCCCGCCGCCCCGCCGCCCCGCCGCTCCGCCGCCCCCGCCCCGCCCCCGCCGCCCCCGCCGCCCCCGCCGCCCCGCCGCCCCGCCGCCCCGCCGCCCCGCCGCCCCGCCGCCCCGCCGCCCCGCCGCCCCGCCGCCCCGCCGCCCCGCCCCCGTGGGGCCCGTCGCCCGCCCCCGTCCCCTGCCTACTTGTCCCAGCGTTCGCACTGTGAGGAAGGTCGATCGTGATCGATTGTCGGAAGAGATCGACCAAGGGCGGGCCGAAGAGGCCATTTCACACCAGATGCTCTCTAATTGGGTTACAGACCGCGATTGGTCGATCAGGCCATCAGATTGGATGAGAGTCGACTACAGCAGCGGAGCGGAGCGGGAGGCGGCGGCGGCGTCTGAGGAGACGCGTGGGAGGTGGCGTAGAGGAGGCGCGTTTCTCTCCACCTTCAGATTTTTTGTGTGTTTCACAGTTGGTTGCTAGAATCGCGATTATCGTAAGTAGAGTATTGTAGGGTATGCGGGCACATCAATTTCCTAAGGGACAATTATAGTCCATAAGGAAATGAAAAATCGCGTTCGCTTAGAACGTAAGTAAAACCGTACTCCTTGAAAGTAAGTCTAATGCATTTGGTAATGGCTCTCTAATGTCTAAAACGTCTGTATGATATGTAGGGGAAAAAGAAATAAATGCGCTTCAAATGCATATGTTCTGATTGTGTCGAGTTACCAATGCTCGAAAATCTGTAAATGAAAGAAATGTATCAATAATGTAATTTTTGTTCCGCATTAAACAAACATAATTGTCAATGAGAATGATCTGAAACTTATGAATTACGATTATTGGCAACATATATTCCAATGCAAACGATGTAACATATTTAAATTCTCTAGAAATCAGTTAAATTCTCTTACAGAGGTAAACCCTTACAATACAATAGGTTTTACGATTTATTTCTTTTATGGATCATATTCGTGGTTAGAGAAAACTATTGAGAAAGAACTGTCATTTATGTATTGTGTTTAATTTGATGAGGGGGAGTTCGGAGGAGGAAGTAGAGGGAGTTATCATGACGAAACTCATAATATCATGATTACTTTATAATATCCGAAACTAATTAAGTTCTCCGAGAACTTTGCTTATTTGCAATAATTAATTTAATCTGAATTAAAATGTGAAAGTTCTGATAAAACTTGACTCTATTTTCTAAACATATTTGTGATCACTAGCCCACAGTCCTGAATTTACGTAGCTACTTAGTAATAGAGATTCCTTAAATCCAAATACAAAACAGTAATTAAGAATTGTGGGGAAATTATTCTTTGAAATACCCTACGTAAACATTGATGTACAATGTACTTAATGTCAATGAATTTATTTATTTATTTATATTCTGACCTCGGCTATTTTCAGCAGAATTGTGATAAGACACATGATCAGTAACAACGAAACGAACGAAGTTTCTTAGAGGCAATTTCTAAAAAAAATACCATTATAGCTTTCACAAATTATTATTAACAATTATTATGGATCTATAGTTCCGTAATTCACTATCTTAAAACCCGATTAAAAAATCGCATGTTTATTACATTCAAGTATTTCGTTTCATTATTTCATTGTTTTGTCAAAAATGAAACGGAAAATAAAAGTTGTGTAAAATGGTCGCGGAAAAGAAAAAGTTCGCAATTAAAGGAGCAATTTTGAATAAACGTCGAAATGTATAATAAGATTTGCCTGCTTATAGCCTGATTCTAGGCGCTTTGGGATATTAATGTTTTTTTTGCGAGTTTGATGAATATTTTTCTGTTCATTCGCAAACATCGTACAATCTATAGCCTATCATGTTAGTGCGTAAAAACCATTATAAATTCTGGAGGTACTTGAGATACAGCTTCGTCTCTTTGACTCACGGAATAATTATGTCGTATTTATTTTACATGCAGCCATTTAATCATCGAGCCCTAATTAACACGTTCATTGCTACACAAATTCCTATGAGCACAGGAGATTCTTCATCATCTACAGAACAGGTCGACATCGCAGATTCCAAAAAGAAAATTCTTCATTCCAGTTAGAAAACCCGTCCTATCGAGGGCGCCGTAGAACATGAGAGCAGCTGACGATATAGAGCACTGCAGCGCGTTCTCGCCATGCAAACGCCACCTACTCTCCCTCGCCCATTCGCTCAAGAACTCTCAACGACCGACACTCGTTGCCTGCAGCCTCCACCCACAACCCACAATCCACTTTCAACCACCTACCACTCGTTAACCTCACTCACCACCACACCACAACTCGCCAACCACTACCACCACCCGCCTCTCACCACTCTCCCCACCATTCGCCACCCACATTCCGCCACCCACATTCCATCACACGCCATCCATTGCCTACTACCCACCTCCCAAAAATCCTCACCCCCCACCCTCCCCTCCCCACCATAACCAAACCCCCCCCCTTCACCACCCCACCCAAGTACCGACAACAACCCCGTTACCCCATCGCGACACACCCCAACACCATCACACCCACACACCGACTAACCTTTCATCTTCTACCTAAGGTCACCCACTCCACCAACCCGATCCCAATCCTCCCCTCAGCGAAGCCTTTCTCAAATCATACACCTCTCAGTACCCTAACACCATCCTACCAAGTCCACCCACCCCACCAACCCCAGACCCAATCCCCTCTCCCAAGCCTTTCCCAAACCACACACCTCCCAGCAGCCATCTATATTGTATTGGATAGAAAGAGAGAGCAATACACCATAAGGCTCTGTACTGCACTGATATGCTTGAACGCTCTATAGCTGGTCGCCGTCCTAATCATCTGCTTTCCACCTATTGCCTCATCCTCCCTCGGCGAGCTCCCACTCGCCGTCTCTCGCTGCCCTGGGGCCAGTTCAGTGGCGGCCCTCCCACCCGGCCGCCGCCCAGGAGCTTTCAATTAGGGAGAGGCCGTCCCTCATAAACATCGCAATCGGCGCGTAAATAACTTTCACTTCAAGTCGCGGTGAACGCGCCCACGCAGCTACCCGCGCTGCGGTTGGGAGGGACTCAAAGGGCGAGCGACAGCGCCTCCGCCTCTCCGCGGACTCCGATCGAGTTTAGTAGGTGGCGAGTGGTGAGTGAGGTTGACGAGTGGTAGGTGTAGGCAGTGGTTGGCGAGTGGTGGATGCATGGTGGGTATTGAGTAGCAGGTGGCGAGTGGTGAGTGAGGTTGACGAGTGGTAGGTAGTACGCAGTGGTTGGCGAGTGGGGGAGTGGTGAGGGTTACGAGTGGTAGGTGGAGGCAGGGTTGGCGAGTGGTAGATGGATGATTGGTATTGAGTAGCAGGTGGAGTACGAGTGGTAGGTGGGAGGCAGTGGTTGGCGTGCGGTAGATGGATAATATAATAATATAATAATAATGAGTAGCATGTGGCGAGTGGTGAGTGAGATTGACAAAGAATTTTCATATTACGGTTCTGTTGAAAAACGCTCTCCATCTTCGGTGAAGGTATACAATTTCACTCAACGCTATTCCCAAATGGTCATTATTAATTAATGGTGTCTTCAGGAATTTCACTTTACATTATGTATTTTTTAAATTTCAATTTCTGTTCAGGTAAATATTCTTCATAAACGTAATTAACATGTTAACATTCCTTTTGTGACTGTTCAAAGTAGTTTAACTCGCAAGGGTTTTAGATCGATTTAACTTTAATCAAAAGGTCTTTTTTACTTGTCATGTGATATCCAAACCCATATTAGACATGAAGAATTTTTCATGCTTGCTTTCGTAAGAAGTGAATTTCATCAGAGTGAAAGGAAATGACATGAATGCTTCTGTTACTACACATATCAACTACTCAGTAATAACTGTTCGGAGAGGAAAATCCCAGTCTGACTCTCTGATCGCCACCTTTCTTTATTCAATGTCAAGTCTGAGTGTGTCTGGATTTATCTCGGAACGATTTGAAACGAGAAAGAAGAAAATCTCCAACCGAGTCTCGTGATATAGTTTGGTCGTTCAACTGATATCCAACTTGCCTTACTGCCTTATAGGCAACTCTAGCATTTTAAGAAGAATGTATTCATAGTTGATACGTACACCAATGACTTAAAGATACTTAACGGTTGTCTAGAAAATTCGTCAATCGCAAAGGGCTAGTCAAAGAACTTCCGAAACAAAACTTACTTTTAAAACAACAAATTCTTGAAGACTTACAAATGTGATCTACTCTTTAATTGGAAGAGAATAATATTGCGCAAAGTCATCCGGAAACTCCATTGTTGAAGAATTTTTGTTCACGAGTTTTCAGAATTGAAATATTGTCTTCCAATGACTCCTAATGTCACGTACGTTATATTATACAAGTTGTTAAACGAACTTTCGTGCTCTGAATATTTATATTTCAGTTAAGCAATTGTAACAGTAGAACTCCAAACACCTGAAGCTCGATTATACCAATCTCGAATTAATTAAATTTGTTTTGGAAAGTAAAAAAGAAAAATATGAACAATGTAGTATATGATAACGTAATGTTTGATTTTGTTTTTTTTTATTCTCTTGATACACTCTCGTCAGAAATAAAAATCTGTACTTCGTTAAATAAATTATATTTTTAAACAGAAACGGGTTAATTATTCGGGTTAAGTAACGTTTTCTTCGATATTTCTTCTTCTGTCTTTCCAGAATTAGGCACGCTTACCTGTTTCTCCTTCGCCATCTTGTCCTCGGTCGACGAGCATTTATTTTCCAGAAGGTCTGTAATTCAGGATCTTCTTGGCACCTTACAGATTACACGTTCGTCGATACGTTTCAATTAAAATAGGAAATTTACATGCATATTGCATTGTTCATATGTAATTTTTTCTACTCCCATTGTATAATGCTGTCATTTTCTGGCTGCAACCAGTTGCATAACGATACTCATTACGATACAGATTTCATTATGATATAGGTTCTTGTCTAACCACAGAGAAGTCTTCAAACCAAGTATTGACACTTAATTAATCATTGAGAATCGTTCTGGTAAATGTGTCGTTCAATTGTGTGCATTAAAAATGCATTTTATATTATATTATGCTTGCCAGTTTTAATTTCTTTTATTATTAGTAATATTTTCGTGGGGTATTATTTCAAATAAATTGAATCATAATTTCACTTTGAGCCTAATGGATTACCACAGTACTCCCTAGCAGGCGGACTGCGAAGCAACAGCCAACTACGGTAGCATGCGAGGGTAGGGTTAGGTGACCTTGGCTGAATCCTACATGTCAACTGCCACAAAACGATTCAATGTAAAAGTTTAACTTATAAAAGTCGTAGAAAAAATACCGTATGAAACTTGATGTAATAGGTATTAATACACTCATGCATTAAAATCAATTAATTCATATAAAGTAAATCCCATCATTACATCATCATTTCATAATGTACTATTAACATACTTGCCTCCCACTGATCAAAATCACATACCCCAATAGTCACAACTAGGGGCCTCCAGTAGCAAAATTGCCCCACACAAAATGTTTTTTCAAGAAGGAGCCCGAACACCGCTCAAAAACAGCAATTAAAAAAAAATTCTTATATAGCGAAGTAATCGTTTTACAAGATGGTATATGAACTACAACCTAGAAAGCTTAGTACTAAGTGTGACAGGAGAAAGAGGATACTCCCACAGGAGACCTCAATAATTAATACTTTTATATGCAAGAATGTATGGGAGGATAGGATAATTACTGAAAGAAAAGAAAGTAAGAAGTACGTTTGTGAAATCCTGGATTTCTCTTTAGGGCAATTTAAATTTATTCTTTGGGGATCTAGATTTGATCCTTCGGTGTTGGTTATATGTTTTTCCTAGGTTGAAAATGGAAGCTGCAGGGAAAGATGGTAAGGAAAGATTTTTTTTATTGGTTTATTTTTTTTATATAATCATCAATCGTGTGAAGAACAAACTCTCTGGATTTGCTTGTTTGACACCTACCACGGCTCTTTGACGGCAGAGAAGGATTTTATTTTGGAATGTTTGGAGCGTTTTTGGTACCGAAGGTGCAGCTCCTTCCCAGATCGGGCATGCATATGTAATTATGGGACAAATGGCAGTTTTGTACAGAATAAGGAGAGATCTGTTTGAAGAGCTGGCTGTTTTTTAAAGGATACAATTTAAAAAGTGCGGCCTATGCTTTATTACATTTATTTAAAATGTGCGTTTTTCATGTTAGTTTGGTGTCAAGGAGCACACCTAGATATTTTATCTGTTTATTTGGAGGATTCCAAGGAACGTTTTGATTGTTAATAAATACGAGAGTGGGATTGTTGATGCACCGAAGAGTGAATATTTTAGCTTCGCATTTGGATAGGTTTAGATTAACTCTCCGTGAAGACACCCAATTCTGAAAAATGTTTAGTTCGTCTTGCAAGTGATGTATGGCGGAGGAAAGTTGTGAGTCCACTACATAGATGGCTGTGTCGTCAGCATAAAGCACTGTTGTATGTTTGTCTCGAATGGGAATATCTTTAGTGAATGTGTTGAACATTGAGAGGAGGGAGAGATGGGAGAGAGGGACTCCAGTAAGGATTATTCAGGGCGGAGAAACATAATTGTTTAATTTGACTGAGAAATAGCGATTTGAGATGAAACTGTGTATTATGTTGAAATAAAAGTGGGAAATTCCTATGTGTCGTAATTTGTAAAATAAGCTTTGATGATAGAGACACGATCAAACGCGGGTGCAAAATCCAAGAGAGCTGCTGTTAGATATTTCTTATTATGAAAGGACTGGGCGTTGTCTTCGGTAATTCTTAAGAGTTGGTGGACTGTAGAATGGTTTGATCTAAATCCAAATTGACACGATGCGATGATGTTATTGTTAGTGAGGAAACTGTTTAATCTAAATAATATTAATTTCTCGAATAATTTGCTAAATACAGATAGAAGACTTATAGGCCTATAAGTGGCGGGGTCATTGGGGGGGGGGTTAAGTTTTAAAATTGGGATAGTTACTGCTTGTTTCCGTATATTGGGAAAATAACCTAGTCTTAGGCAACCATTAAAGAAACATGTTAGGAAGGCACGGATGTGATTAGAAAGGTTTTTAAGTGCATTCACAGAAAATAGTCAATTCTTGCGGATTTCTTATTTTTCGCGTTTTTTATTAGTTCTGTTACCTTGAATGGAGGAATGTAATTAATTGCTGGAGGCACAGACGAGTATTATTTATCGATGAAATTCATAATTTTGCTATTGACTGATACGTCAGTAATACGATTTGGTTTTAGATTATTTGCAAAATAATCTGATAATATTTTTGCTTTATCTTCAGCTGTGGTTGCTATTTTGTTGGTGTAATCTATAGGAGGAATGGTGTTAGAAGTATTGAAGTGTCTGTATATTTTCAAAAGGTTAGGAGAGTTCTTGTGTAAATTAGTTAATGAATGTTGAATTTTTTGGAATCTATGCTGTTCGAGAGCAGAATGAACTTTGTATGTTAAGTAATTGAAGGTTTTCATAAAATGAGGTAATCTATACTCTTGTCTGAACTTTCTGGCAGTTCTTTTCGATTGAAATAGAAATAATGTATTTTGCGGAATATTACTATTTTTGTGTGTGAGATTTTTATGGCATACTTTATTGGAACAAATTGCGTTGTTAGTGGCAGTATTTTTTATTTCATAGAATTTATTGATCGCTTTGTCCATTTCTGCGAATGAAATACTCCTGTACGACACTGAAATAAATTAAATAGTTGAACCAAATCAGTTGCAAATATTGCAATAACATGTGTAGTACATACAGTTTGTATACACAACAACAGTTCTTTACATGCCAAGAATATATAGACGTTACTGTTTCATACTGCAACTCGTGAATAGCAAGTATTTCATGGCAGGCAGAGCTTTCTTTGGAGCATTGCTGTGGCCTGACATCCGCTGTGTCATTAGCAGTGACGCAGAATTCAATCGTTAGGAACAATTTGAGAGTAGGCGGAAAGATGCAATCAAATATTTTAATTTTTCTTTCAAAATTGAAACTGTTTCTTTGCTTTTAGATATTTCTCAAGTTACTGTTAAGGTCACTAGTCTAACGAAATTGTAGACCCTTTTCATATGGCAAGAGGCTGCATAACGTTCCTTTAATTTAGAGCGTATTGGAAATTCTTAATATTGCTAACAACTTCAACACCGCCTTCTTTAGTTCAATTTAAGTGTAATTTTACTTGCCGTTTCGTTGATGAATAAATATTCCATTCACAGGTTTCTAGTCCTGATTCTCTATTGTTAATGGTTATTTATGCACCAACGGCGTCATAAGGGTTCTCATCATCGAGCAGCGGTAAAATGTCCGAGGGCCTTTGGCCCAAGGAATTTTTGTCGCCTGAAATAATTAGAACCAGTTAACGCCCATGGGACATACATAATTTAATTTTTTTTTAATATTTTTTATTCAGACTTACTTATTTACTAATTAACTAGATATTTACTTCACTCTGTCTTTTCATGTTTCTCTCCCATAATTCCCTTTCATAATTTCTTCTCATAAGAAAACATGAACCATCATTCAGCTAGATCGGTGCCGGATCTTGCCATCCCATCACCAGTGAAATTCATCGCCATCTCCTGCGACAAACTCATGCCCTAAACTTACGAGACTAATGACCTTAGCAGTTGACGCGCTCGGAAACGCCAATCATATCTATATTTGACTTAACTTCTGAGCATTATTCAACCATACGAATATTTGCATAACCCGAGTCGAACCGATTTCCGATTAAGTCGGCTAGTTGGGAATCTAATGTTATTTCTTAAGATCGTGTAATTTCTTCCACTTAGACCGGGAGCGATAGCTCAGTGCATCAACTGATGTCACTGCAGCGCTTCTGACCGGGAGGTCGTAGGTTCGAATCCTGACGGCGTCAGGATTTTCGACACAAGCTCTTCAGCTAGGTCGAATTCAGTCGCTGTCTGGAGGGGAATTCTAGCGGCCGGCTGCTAGAATCGGTAGAATCGCTAGAATCGGTAGTTTTCCGTGGTTTCTCCGATCAACACCAGGCGAATGCCGGAGCAGTACCCTAACAAATGGGCCACGGACCGCGCGCGATCTGTTCTTCCTCTTTCTTACTCTCTCCTATACTCTCCCCTTACACACACACTTACACTAACATGCACTACACTACCACATATTCCGGGAGACCGGTCGGGAGCTTAGAGCTTGTCCCGGCAGGGGCGGTGCCCTGTTGGTGGGAGAGTCCTGGTTAGGAGGAAACCCCACTATCCGACGGTAGGTCGGCGCCGGATCTCGCCATCCAGTAGGGGAAGATCACCGCCATCTCCCGAGAAAAACATGCACTACACTTACGGGACTAATGACCGAAGCCGTTGACGCGCCCGGAAACCCAAAAAAATCAATCAATCAATCATTCTTCCCCTTAGTCGAACTGGGTCTAACGAAGAATTGATTCTGAATATTGCGACAACTCTGATCTCCCCGGAATCGTTTCAGTGGCGAAGGTCGCAGGGAAATTCCTGTGCCGGAGCGGTCGCCAGCTGCGCGATGGGCCGTCTCCTGGCGCCCTCTGGCGCGTTCCCCACTCCCCTGCGACTCGCGCGCTTTGCGGAGGCAGCAGCCGCTCTGCACACGAGCGAACGTCACATGCCGGGAGTCCGGTAGGGAGCTTACAGCTTGTTCGGGCTGGGGCGGTGCCCCGCTGGTGGAAGATACCTCGTTGGGGAAACCCCGCTAGCCGTCAGTTGGTCGTTGCCGGTTCTCACCACCTAGCGGGGGAAGAACACCGCCACCCCCGAGGAATATCCTCCACTACACTTACGGAAAACTTACGGCTAACATTAATTTTTAGTGTAATAAAGAAGATTTTTTTTGAGAGAGGGAGTACCAGTAAGGAGAATCTCCCCCGGCCGCGTTACGGGCGCTGCGCAGGGAAAGTCCGGTGGAAGGGCTGCTTCCTCGCTGCTCCCAGACTTGCAGAATTTGTATCGGGTTGTTTTCCTTAGACGAGTTGGTTCCTCTACACCTGCGGAGTCTCGTCTACCCCTGAATATAAGGGAAATAGAAGATAAGAAAGATGGAAAAGGGAAGGAGAAAAAAGAGCAGAGACGTCGTAAAGAGAAGACTCAGAAAAGAATAACATCCTAGCCCTCGAGACCTAATAGCGTCGGGGTCGAAAACAACAAGGGGGCAAGAGAGACTATATAGGAAGATAAAAGAAGTGTAGCATAAGTAAGTGGAAGAAGTGCTACACTAGGTTGTGAACCTTCAGCGTTACGCAGGGGACACCACGTGGAGGCGTTTCATCGATTGCCCCCCGAATTAATTTTTTTAAAAATATAATTTCTGAAAGGGCGAAGATGACTTAAAAATTGAATTGATGAATTGAAATTGAAATTTGAATTGCAATTACCGTTTATGTTGAAATTAAATGAGATTATCTTACTTTCTCCACTATTCTTTTTCACGATATAAGTAGAAATCGCCAATTCTTGAATTAACCACCAACTAAAGGTAAACACCTCTTAAGTAAACACTTTCAAGAACAGAATAATTCAGTTTAATGACTTCTAGCATGTGTGTTATATATTATCATACAAAAATATCTGACATAGATGAAATATATAATGTTTCATTATATTACGTATTTCTAAAGATATACTCAGAAATAAATTACTTGCTAATGAATGTTCATTAGAAACTTGTCACCGTAGTGTCCGCAGGCGATATTCAACCGCCGTATCACATCCCAGAGACAACACCGACGTAAAGTTAAATCCATCCCCGTCGCAGGGTCGACGTATTCCCCGCTTCGGTTCTTTTATGCGACATGTTTAGCGCGTCCATAAACGCGTAGCAGGGCATTCACTGCGCTTGTAACGACAGCCACGCCACACAGGCTCCTTTACCCTCGCCCTCGCCCTCGCCCTCGCCCTCGCCCTCGCCCTCGCCCTCGCCCTCGCCCTCGCCCTCGCCCTCGCCCTCGCCCTCGCCCTCGCCTCGCCTCGCCCTCGCCCTCGCCCCCGCCCTCGCCTCGCCTCGCCCTCGCTCCTCGCCCTCGCCCTCGCCCTCGCCCTCGCCCTCGCCCTCGCCCTCGCCCTCGCCCTCGCCCTCGCCCTCGCCCTCGCCCCGCCCTCGCCCTCGCCCTCGCCCTCGCCCTCGCCCTCGCCCTCGCCCTCGCCCTCGCCTCGCCCCTCGCCCTCGCCCTCGCCCTCGCCCCTCGCCTCGCCCTCGCCCTCGCCTCGCCCTCGCCTCCCCCCTCGCCCTCGCCCCCGCCCTCGCCCCCTCGCCCTCGCCCTCGCCGCTCGCCCTCGCCCCCGCCCTCGCCCCCGCCCTCGCCCTCGCCCTCGCCCTCGCCCTCGCCCTCGCCCTCCCGCCCTCGCCCCCCGCCCTCGCCCTCGCCCCCGCCCCTCGCCCTCGCCTCGCCTCGCCCTCGCCCTCGCCCTCGCCTCGCCTCCCGCCCTCGCCCTCGCCCTCGCCCTCGCCCTCGCCCTCGCCTCGCCCTCGCCCTCGCCCTCGCCCCTCGCCCTCGCCCTCGCCCTCGCCTCGCCCTCGCCTCGCCTCGCCTCGCCCTCGCCCTCGCCCTCGCCTCGCCCCTCGCCCTCGCCCTCGCCCCTCGCCTCGCCTCGATCCTCCCTCCCCCTCCCCGTCCGTGTTTCCATTCCATTTGCCACCGCTGTTCTGATCTTAGCAACGAACCTTCCATGTCATTACATTGTTGCGACAGCTTATACCGCCTCTCACGTCCGTGTTGTTAGTTTGCTAGATTGCGAGAGAATGCCTTTCAGCTTATTTATTACACGTTGATGTCAAGCAATAGATACTTTATATAGCAACTGTCAGATACTTATAGAGCATCTATCAGTCATGTTCAAATGTCTTTCCATCATAATTACTAAATTGTTAAATAAGCTACACTGACCTGCTGCAGTGAACTAGCTAGCCGGCGGCGCTGGCCGAATGCGTTTACTACGCTCCGTGAAGTCAGGAAGGTTAAGCTCATTCGAGACTCGCGGGTTCGTGGTTGGGTGACCGGCCAGGAACCCCGGGATCTAACGGCGCCGAGCCCCTGGCCGAAGGGATAAAAGGCACTGACTGACTGCGACGTGACGAGACTTGACAATTATTAAAAGTAAAGAGCACATTAATGGAGGATTACTCCCGAGTTCAAAGCGCTCAACGCCCCTTAAGGGGCTTGGAGACGCGTTGCGTCAAGATGTAGACGCAACAAATTAAAAAAAACAAACTATCATGTCTATACGTCACGTACAATAATAACTTCAAAATCCAAGATTTTTTGAAAAGAAAAAATTGTTCTTACAATAAATCTATAACATAAAACTAGCAATATAATTGTTAGAGGTATGTTGCTTCATCTCTTCTATCTTTATGAGATTCCTGAAGGATTGAGATGCCATCACGGCAGAGCAGAAGGTACCCAAACGACGTATGTGACAGTCTCGAAAAGCAAGATTATCCTAGCATTTTTTATTCACGCTCACCACCTGCATATTTGCGGGACATTTTTCACACACAGTGGTATTTAGAGCGTTCTTACGATCTCCGACACCTCACAGTCCCCGTCACTACTACCTCGCAGAGGACTGCCAGTCCCTGCCTCCGCGCACATCTTGATGAGATTCCTCAAGGATTCTACTGCCAACACCTCGTCAGAATAAGTCACCAAAAGAACGTGTGAACACTTTGTGGCTTGAATTTCTCATGAAATTAACTCATTTCATGCTGACATCTCATGTCACAATATTACACCAAAACAGCAAACCACTTAAAAAGGAATATTTTTCGTGAGTTTTACAGAGAACAGACGCTAGCAATAAATTTATTGAGTTCATCTTTTCCACTGCAGTATTCCTTGGGTCGTCCCATGTTTCCCCGCCTCCGTCACAGATGCACCCACCGTTATCCCCAAATCAACGGAATAAACGATCCACACCCACCTCGAGAGGTGCCGCAGGGTGTCCACTGCCGACATCTTATCTCGCAATAAGACGCCAAAACATCATCAGACCGGTGACTCAGTGCATCAACTGATGTCTCTGCAGCGCCTCTGACCGGGAGGTCCTAGGTTCCCACTCCCCACGGCGGCAGGGTTTTCGACACTAGCTTTTCAGCTACGGGCCACGGACCGCGCGCGATCTGTCCTTCCCCTTCCTTGTCCTATCCTGTCCCCTTACACACACACACTTACACTAACATGCACCACACTACCACATATTCCGGGAGACCGGTCGGGAGCTTAGAGCTTGTCCCGTGTGGGGTGGTGCCCCGTTGGTGGGAGAGTCCTGGTTAGGGGGAAACCCCACTAGTCGACGTTAGGTCGGCGCCGGATCTCGCCATCCAGTGGGGGAAGATCATCGCCATCTCCCGAGAAAAAAACATACCGTACACTAACGGGACTAATGACCAGAGCAGTTGACGCGCCCGGAATCAATCAATCAAACAAAACATCATACACGTGCCCACCTTAAAAAGCAAGGTTATCCTGTCATTTAACAGAGACAACTGATGCCACCAACAGCTTTGACGGGAAAATCTTTTTCACCCCAGAATTCCCTGGGCCGTCCCTCCTTTCCCCGCATCCGCTACAATTCCAGCAATTGCCACCCACGAAGCAGCAGGCTGCTTGATCCCCGCCTTCGCGCCACGCGCCGTCGTGGGCGGCGGGCAGTCACCTGCGGAGGCTGCACTTGCGTCACATACCCGCCCCGCCCCGCCCCGCCCCGGTCCCCGCCCGCCACCCACGTCCGGGCGTATTCTGGGGCCGGCGGGGTGGTGCTCGAGAATGACACCAAACAGGCAAAAGCTCGCAGAACGACGCTAGTGGCACCGAAATAGACGCATTCAATTTCGCACAAACACGTGGAGGCCATTGATTGGCATTGTGTTGATATTGATGATACTGTATAATGAGTGTTAGAATTTCCTTTTATATTCAAAGATTTACGTATGAATTCTTTAGGAATTCTCTTTGTGTTTGCTCCACAGATTTGAATGTTTTACACGGCTCCGAGCCACCTGCCGCCCACTGCTCATTTCATTGCTTCTTAAACTTGAAAACTGTTCTGCGGTAATATGAAAATCTCTGTCCCATTTGTAGCACCACGCAATTAAAATGTTCTTGTTTGGCAATTACTTATTTTCTTAATGTTCAAATTATTCTTAATATTCACTTTTATAAACGGACATGAAGCACTACTTTTTACAACATTGACATCATAGAAACTCCGACTGGGACGGTGCCCCCTTGGTGGTAAACGTGAATAAGGAAAACCCCGCGAACAGACAGATCGGCGCTGGATCTCTCCATCCAGCGGATGAAGATCACAGCCACTTGCTGTGACGTAAATATGCGTCCACTGGCGAATGTAATGACAACAGTCGTTGACACAACCGGGAGCGGTAGGTCAGTGCATCAGCTGATGTCACTGCAGCGCCTCTGACCGGGAGGTGCTAGGTTCGAGTCCTGACGGCAGCAGGATTTTCGACGCTAGCTTTTCAGCTAGGTCGAATTCAGTCGCTGTCTGGAGGAGAATTCTAACGGCCGGCTGCTCTGATCGTTAGTTTTCCGTGGTTTCTCCGATCAACACCAGGCGAAAGTCGGAGCAGTACCCTACCAAACGGGCCACGGACCGCGCGCGATCTTTATTTCCTCTTCCTTATCCTGTCCTCACCCCCCCACACACACACACTAACATACACTACACTACCACATATTCCGGGAGACGGGTCGGGAGCTTAGAGTTTGTTCCGGCTGGGGCGGTACCCCGCTGGTTAGGGGGAAACCCCGTTAGCCGACGATAGGTCAGCGCCGGATCTCGCCACCCAGCGGGGAAGATCGCTGCCATCTCCAGAGGGTAAACATGCACTACACTTACGGGAATAATGACCTAGGCTGTTGACGTGCCCGGAAATACTAATCAATTAACCAACCAATCTAAGCAATTCACCTGCCCGTTGCATTCGTTCGGCCCCCCTCCGCAAGTGGCCTGTTGAGCCATCTGCCCTTCTTGCACTTGAGCATAGCACCAGGCGCCTTTCAAGTTCACGCGCGCGCCGCCTCCCGGGAAGCGGTTGGCGCTTGGCGCGAACCCCGGTGACACGACACGGCACGCCGCGACGCCTGTCGCCACGCCTACTCGCCACGCCCCGCGCCGTCCTGCGCCACCCCCTGCCCCGCCCCCTGCCCCGCCCGCTGCCCCGCCCCCTGCCCCGCCCCCTGCCCCGCCCCGCCCCGCGCCGCCCACTACCACGCCCCGCCCCACCCCCTGCGTCACCGCGCACCGCCCCTACCACGCCCCGCATGCCACCCCAGCCCGCCCCTTCCCCTACCCGGCCCCTTCCCATTCCGCCCTTCCTGTCCCGCCCACCTCTCCCCACGTCTCTCTGCCCCGCCCTCTCCGCCTCCCCGCCGCCCGCACCGCCCCCCCCTCCCCCCGCCGGCAACCGCGCGGCGTCGCACGAGACGGCACTCACGGGCGCTCGGCCCGACCGCGAATAATTGGGACCGATGGCCTCCCGCCGCGCCGGGTTTGTTTTGGGCCGCTGCCGCACATAGGGCTCTACTTGTTTCTAGGCGGGCAAAATAGGTGACACAGGGTGGGTTAGAAGTTGCTGTTCAAAAAAGAGATAGCACTATTCGAGTTAGACTATTTAGACAATCACTCTTTAAAACAGATTACGTATAGGGCACGCACAGTGTGCTAAAATGCTAACACACTAGTGTTAAAATTGCGTCGCTTCTTGTTATGCTTTTGTTCCCTTAATGACATTAGAATTGTGTCTTTCAAAAGAAAGGTACGGTAATAAACCCTCATTAATACAAATTCCAAGGGACCGAAATAATCGGAGTTCGTGTTGTTTTATATTCTTATTATATTGTAAAATATTCGTATTATAAATGTCCGTATTGCCGGAACCGAAGTTTTGTTCGTATTACTGCGAAATTCGTGTTAACGATGGTTCTTTCTACTTTTATTCCACTCTGTACATAAGCTATAAGTGCTAAACTATTGCACAACCCTGACAATTTATCAATATCTTTACTTACACATTACAATATCATCACTTACTTTCTCACACAGTTCCTACTCATTTGGCAGTGATTTTTCATCTCATTCTCGCACCCAAAAGCGCTCCCAATTGCATTTCTTTCTCCACAGATTGTGAGATAATAAATAGCAATAACTTCTTTCTTGAGTTTTCTTTCTTCATAACCCGTGCAAATCACCTCAATGCTTATGTTCTCTAGGGAAGCGGCCCTTGTGCTACAACTTTTGTTTTCCCAACTGCAAATAAAATTGCTTGGTGCAAACATCTGCAGTGTCTTACAGCTAATAAATTTTATTCTGAAATTTTACTGAAAATAAATTTGAGGAAAAAGTATAATTCATTAAACTCTGGAACTCTAACTTCAACCTCTAGAACTGGAATTCCTTATTGTCTCATTCCTCATTGTCCTTCCACCATACGTATTGTTTTGAATCTCGATAAGACAAAAATTCTGTTAGACAAACTTTTACTTCCTCGTTTTACAACGTAAGAAGAGAGAGAACTGTAATAGTGCGCCGCAAATAGACATTTTTTCAAAAGAATACCTCTTATTGTCGGGCTCTGGTAAGGAAGAAAAAAGATATTGCTCCTAAATTTGATAAATTACTTCCTCTAACACGTTGTGTAGTCAGAATTTGTTTTGTGGATCTTGAATACCGAAAAATCGATTAGGACGAAACTCTATCTGTCTCAATCTCTGATTGTCTATCTATATGAAGTAAATGCTAGCGCCTAAACCGTTTAAATGATTTTCTCAAAAATTAATTCCCCAATTAATTTCCCAATCGATACAAACGAACTGATGATCCTGAGAGTTTGAAACGGGTATTTTGATTTGTGAGGTGGCGTTACGTGAAGCCTCAATAACATTTTCCAAAATTTCTAAAAAATGTCACAAAATGTTTTGATTAAACTTTGCTCTCGGAAAACGTAAAGAATGCTTAAAAGAATAAGATGAGTCTCATTTTCGTTGAAATACCTCATTTTTCGTAAATTGCAAAAGATCAAACTTTTTCGGCTTCTTTCTAATTGCAATATTGTAGATAAAAATTTTTGCCTAATAAAATGAGTTGTTCAAGAACAGATCTTTAAATAAGATTAAGTACAATTTTTCGAAAACTGTGAGTAGTTTTCGCGTAATTTCGCGTGATATCTAGGCAAGTTTCAAAGAATTATTTTTTCAAAAACAACTCCGAATAATCTCTAAATTATTTCCATGAATAGAGAAAAATACCCATTAAATATGGCGCTAGTATCATTTTCGTTGGAATCCGCGAATTTTCAAATATTTCAAATGTTAGATAAATGCGAGGAAGTAATGCTTTTGTAACACATGTTTATTTTATCCTTCTTTTTCAGTATTGGAAATTGCTATTTTACTGTTAATCCTTTTCATACTTTATTTCTTCTGTATTGTCGTTTAGTATGTGTATGGGGTATATTTTATCTTGGTTTTGGAAGAAATGATCGTTACTAATTCCTTTATGTTTGTTATATACCACTAGTTTTCTGGTTATTACCATCAAATGCTTAAGCAAGCAAAATGCTTAAGTTTTAAAAGTCCATGAATGCATGTTTCAGTAATTGAAGCGAGCGATAGTAATTTATTAAACTGTGGGCATAATGTGTTATCAACTTCTCAGAACGGGCCGAGATGCTAAGGAAAGTCCATAAATAAATACGTACTATACGGCGGAGCTCTTATTTCAAACGCCAAATTCCAATTTTCCCATTATTGATGATTTTCTGTGTATACTGTAGAGTATTCCCTTAATAATGAGAAACAGAGGGCTAATGAGAGAGTTTGCTTCACGAATTGGGTACCACACCTAATTGAATCAACTCGCAAATTAATGAGGAGGAAATCTACAAGTTTAGATTTACATTCATATACAGTTTGTAACTTATATATAATAATATATATAATATATATACATACACACACACATTCATATTCGTATTAACACACCCTCTCCTTCAGTGAATCAGTAACAAGGCTAAGAATTACTCCAATTGGTCAGAAACCAGATGCCATTCTTCCGCTTTTAATTCCATCCACCAATAAATACTACAAGCTGCAATGCACATCAATTGTAGCATAGAAGGATCAGAAAAATGATAAAACTACGCCCTTTCAGAACATAAATGAGCGATACGCCTAATAGAAACCGTTTCGAGGAAATTATTATATAGAGTATGTTTTGGCATGTTCCTTCATTTTTCCATCGATAAATGTCCACACGAGCCATTGATGTGAGAAAAGTATTGAAAAATATTTATTTTACACAAGTCTTTACTTTAGTAATTTTATCGCCATAGGCAAATGAGATAAACAAATTAACATCCAAAATAGCAATAATTCATGCTTTCAAAAATTAAATCAACGAATTGATTGTGTTTGCAGCACTTCAAAATGAATATGGACCTTCTCTGTTTTGCATATTTGGGATGAAAATGTTGGAACGACATAAATGAAAATTGAACATGTATGCCAATGGACACAATCAGTTCGGCATCATCTTTAAATATTTTTATTTGTGGAAATACACAATTTTTGTAATTTGTTATTTGATTGTTATCAATATTCTTAGACATTGTATTATCTCTTTAAGCATCTTTAAAAATTTTTAAAAAAACACTTTTAAACTTCACTGGAAATCCCTTTATCTGAACTGGTTTTCAAGCTTATTCTCTTTAATTGAATGTGTTTAACACTTGAAACATCTTTCTTTAAAGTTCATCAAAACCAGCACTTTAAGACAAGTCCATTCACACCCTGGGTAGTTTTAGTCCTAAAATTCATTAACAAATACTTCGAAATAAAAAATAGTGTTCATTAATAACTTCAATGTTTTATCGTAAACTGTCCACATCCATTTTTTCATTTTGTTCCGTAAGAATTATCTCTAATTATTGTGTGTCCTGTAGCTTCAACTAAGTGAGGCACCTCTTTAATAAACCGTCTTTTTAGCTGAGCTCTTATTCCAAATAACTCGACGATCGGCGATGTGTTGAAGTTTTTATTCAGACCGTATTTGTTTATAAGCGCTGTGGTTCAAAACGTTCTTCCGAAACATGACCCTCATAATTGTGGAGCTCTTATATCTGGGTTTGTATTTTGTGTATTTACTCAGAAAGTGTTTTAAAATGATGTTGGACAAGTTCACCCTTTATAATGGAAATATCTATTCAAGAAAAAAATGCAATAATAACGATTTAAAAATTTTATGGAGTTAGACGGAAACAACATGGTATTGCTTGACTAACGAAGGCACAAAGAAAGATGTCGGCCTTGCTAAACAGGAAGAAAAACGTTATTTCCTAACTAACCTTGTAATCAAGATTATAGCGTGCCAACCTCCTTCACTCCAAATTTAAGTACATTTTTGCCTAAAAATACCTATACAGAGACATCCAAGGAACGTGATCAAAAATACGTGTGTCAATTCTAAAACTACTACGTGTGTGTTTGTCTTTTTCTACTTGTCTTTTCTCCTGTCTTCCCCGCGGCCGGAAATAACGCAATTCATCTGCCTTTTCTGCAGAGTGCGTCACTAACCACGTAATTAGGTGCTACACATATATTCCTCTCTTGTCATTTGCCGCTCATGTTGACTTTCCACCCACATCATTCTAAGACATCGTATACTTCTTTACTCCACATTCCCAGCATTTACGGCGCCCGTTTTCAAATAGCCTCTCTCTCGTTGCTGCACACTTGGGAATTTACAGACGATTCCACCCAAGGTTCACGAAAATCCCTGCGAAATCTCAGCAATTAGTATCATTATGATACATGTCTTCACCGTGAAGACATATTTCTTGCGAAATAACTAGAAATAGGCAATAGCCGATCCCATTTTTAGATTACTTGTTTTATAGTAGATACACTGATGTTATCAAATAAATATAATCTTTTGCTGTTAAAAATAAATAAATAATGTAAGGCGCTAATTTTATAGTCCCTACTCGAAAAGGGACTCGAAAATGACTGGAAATTTTGACCGACTGTGGTAGCGTAGGTCATCCACTGCTGTCACTGCAGTGTCTCTGATCAGGCGGTCCTAGAGTTCCAGACCCAACAGTGGCAGGATTTTCGACAATAACTACACAGCTAGGTCGGATTCAATATCTGGAGGAGAAATCTAGCGGTAGATCGCTCTGATCGGTAGTTTTCTGTGCTTTCTCCGATCAACACCAGGCGAATGCCGGAGCAGTACCCTACCAAACGGGCCACGGACTGCGCGCGATCTTTCCTTCCTCTTCCTTGTCCTGGCGCCACCACTTACGTACACACACTTACACTAACATGCACTACACTTCCACATATTCCGGGAGACCGGTCGGGAGCTTAGAGCTTGTCCCGACTGGGGCGGTGCCCCGCTGGTGGGAGAGTCGTGGTTATTGGGAAACCCCACTAGTCGACGGTAGGTCGGCGCCGGATCTCGCCATTCAGCGGGGGAAGATCACCGCCGTCTCCCGCGAAAAAACCTGCACTACACTAACGGGACTAATGAACGAAGCAGATGACGCGCCCGGAAACACGAAAAGATCAATCAAAAAATCCCGTGATAAAACCATGTAGTACACTTACGAGACCAATGACCGCAGCTGTTGACGCTCCCGGAAAACAAAATAATCAATAGAAACTTTGATGATAGTAATAAATCAGCGCCCTAACAAACGGGCCACGGACTGCGCGCGATATTTACAGTAATAAACAATTACTATAAAAAATTATACCGAAAAAAGACGATGTTACCTTTATGTTGCAGATACGCAGCTACAGTAAATATTTTTAAAAGGGTAAAAGACAGTTTGTTTCTTCGCGTGAAAGAGCGCCCAAATTAAAATGCCGCCGTCCCCAGTTCTCGACCCGCTGCCAGCACGGGGCTCGCTCCGTCAGCGCGCTCCGCCTCCTTGGCACCCGCGTGCGTGCCAGTGCGTGCGCGCGACGTCGCGTCAAAGGCACGCAGCCCCTGCCCCGCCCCGCCCAGCCCCGCCCCGCCCCGCCCGCGCTCGCCCGCTTGCGCGCCGAAGAGAACGCGGCCCAGCAACAGTCGGAGAGACAATGCTAAATTCACTTTCTCACGCGCCCGCGCACAGGAATAGCGCGGGGAGGAGCGGGCCGGCCCGGCCCGGCTCGCGGGGCGTGGAGCGACCCGCCTCGCCAGCCAGCCAGACGGACGGGTGCGACGGCGGCGGAGCGGGAGGCCGGAGGGCGAGGGCGGCGGAAGGGGGGGGAAGGAGAAAGAGGAGAGGGGGGAGGAGGGGAGGGAGGTGGCGTAGAAAGAGGAAAGAGGAGGAGAAGAAGGAAAAGAAGAAAGAGGCGGTGGCAATGGTGATAGCGGCGGCGAAGGAGAAAGAGGAAAGACAAGAAGAAGAAGAAAAAGGAGGAGGCGGAGACGAGGATAGTGGCAGTGGTGGTAGCGGTGGCCAAGTAGAAAGAGGAAAGAGGAGGAGAGAAGGGGGAGGATGAGGGGAAGGGGGGGGATGCAGAGGTATCAGAGGAGAAGAAGAGGGGAGAGGAGCAGAGTCGGCGGCCAGATTGAGGTGGTGACGAATTTGGTGGAGGCGGAGATGTTGGTTATGCTGGAGGTGAAGGTGGGTTCGGGTTGGTGGAGACAGGAAAGAAAGCGGTTGCGTTGGAAATGGCAGCTGTAATGGTGTTCCCGATGGTTGATGGTTTGGGATGGCTTTGGCAGGACGAAGAACGATGAAGAGGCTGTAAAACAAATGGTAACAAAGAAAATCGATAAAGGCAGATTTTCTCAAAGATCGAACGAATTCTAGGCAAAAGGATGTAATGCTGCTGGAATTTTATTAAGGAAGGAAAACAACTAAAATGACATTGTATTACATCAAATATTAACAAAAACAAAGTATAATTTTAAGTTTATAACGTTGATTAAAATATTACAGGACAGATTTAATATACAATTAAGAACATTTGACACGGGAGAAGAGAACTCTAGATTTCTTGAAGTTCAACCTAAATAAATAGAAAATCGCTAAACCAGAAATAATTAATAATGTCCTAAATAATCTTTAAATTACATATACTACATTCCAACAGTGAATCAACAGAAGATACTGGATAAACCCAGTCAATTTCTAATACAAAACATTAACACACATTTCTTCATCAGCACACTTCTCCCATTAAATCCGAATCAAGTAAATCCCAGGAATGCCGTCGGGGCTCTCCAACCGCAGAGGAGGCGGCGACGGAGGCGGAGCGGCTGGCAGCTGCCAGAGGGAGGACAGACGGCGGCGGCGGCGGAGGACTCGCACGTGCTTTCCGGGTCCCCGCGGCCGCGCCGCCAAAGGCCACTCACCTGCGAACATATAAATAGGCGCTACACCTACGTGTGCCGCCGCCGCAGTCGCCGCCGCCGCCGCCGCCACCACCGCCACTGTCGTCTCAGCTGCTCCCGACGCCCCCGCCGCCCACGCCGCCACCGCCGCCCCCCCCCCCCCCCCCCCCCCCCACCCCCGCCCGCGCCCGCCGCCGACTGCCCGTCAGTCCCCCGCATCTCAAGGAGGTCGCCGCCGCCACCGCCGCCAAGGCGCGTCCGACACGTCCTAGTGTTTGTTGAGACGCATTTACGTTGTGAAGGATTTGAATCAAGTGAACTTGATTCAAGTGACTTCAATGGGGTTTGTGTTTACTTTCTGTCAGTTAACTAGAGTATGATTACGATGAGTGTTTACATACTGTCAGAGTGCTCCTCTTTGAATGAACACGTATTTCGATTGAAATAAATGAGCTTTTTTTACAAGGGGGTGCTACGTTTTTCATATAACATAGCTAATAATCGTAGATACGATATGATATTCAGAATTCCAGGAAAACATTGATAAAGTAAAGTATTCATTTTTGTTTTATTGGACATAATTTGGGATTTTCTACATCCGATCATTAGCAATTCCCTTAAATTAATTTCGTCGTTGTGTTCTTCATAACATGTTTAGTTTAAATGACCAATTCAATAAATTTATCCGTTTATGGCATGTAGTATTCTAATTTGATTCAACCAAAGATATTTACACTCCATCTGTTAAATTTTCTTTAACTTAAGGAATTTTTCTTCACTCTTCGTAATTCCAATTAATTAGTAATTTTATTACTTTTAATATTCACGTTTGAACTATTATATCTTACATATTTTCAAACATACACATGATTTACAAAGAAAATCCATTGACTTTCATTTTATTACGCACTAATAACTTGTGCTAACATTTTATAAGTAGTAATAAAAAAATATTAAATTTCAGGAGAGGTCACAGTCGCCGTTAGAATAATTTTGAATAGGTTCCAAGTATTTTAATCCCTGAAATATTCTGACATTTTGTATTTTGCTCTGCTCTAAATACCAAAACGCTTCCATCAAAATATACCGTGAATGAGAGGGGTTTTGATAGGAAGATTTGTTATGCTTTCATGGAGAGCATACAATATCCATTTTTTCTCAGCTGCACCCTCTGAGCATCTGCACTGCCCCGTCTGCTATATCTGTTCTATATGCATTTCCTTGCGTTCCAAAGGGGGAACCGAAACGGAACGTATGACAACAAACATATTCACAAACGGAACGAATAGTAGAATCGTATAAACCAACCATTTGATTTATATGAAAACAAGTTGGTTTCGATTACATGAAATATTGGCAGGATCTCTGAAATCACAGTTCCATTTCAAAGCATATCTTGTTATCTTTAGTTAACGAATATGTTCTTAATCGCTATTCAAGGTGTTTACTTTAATAACAAAAAATATTTATAAAATTCTAATTACTGGTAAGTAGAGTTCCTTTACAGATACTTTGGGGAGTAAAGGTCATTTTCGAAAGTGAGCGAAAACATTCCGGTAATTCAATTTTGGGATAGGAAAACACAGTAAGAACTCCCTCTTCATCGCCCTTCTCCCTCGTCCTTCCTTCACATGCGGCTTCCCGTACGCCTCGCAGGGCAACACCTCGCGTTCGCAGCTGCTGCTGTGCATTGCGTCGCCCGGGGCGCGTGGCCTGGTCGCACTCCACGCGCGGTGCCCGCCCCGCCCCGCCCCGCCCCGCCCTTCCCCTCCCCGCCCTTCCCCTCCCCGCCCTTCCTCGCCCTTCCTCGCCCTTCCCCGCCCCGCCCAGCCACGCCCTTCCCCTCCCGCCCTTCCTCGCCCTGCCCGCGCCTCCCCAGCCGCACCCAGCCCCACCCAGCCCCACCCAGCCCCGCCCAGCCCCGCCCAATCCCCGCCCAGCCTCGCCCATCCCCGCCCAGCCCCGCCCAGCCGCCCCAGCCCGCCCAGCCCGCCCCCGCCCAGCCCCGCCCAGCCCCGCCCAGCCCCTCGCCCCTGCCCAGCCCGCCGCCCGCCCCGGCCAGCCCGCCCAGCCCCGCCCAGCCCGCCCAGCCCCGCCCAGCCCGCCACCCGCCCGCCCTGCGCCCAGCCCTGCCCAGCCCTCGCCCGCCCCCCCGCCCCGCCCCCGCCCGCCACCGCCCGCCCTCCCAGCCGCTGCCCACCGCGCCGCCCGCGCCCCGCGATATGTCTCTGACGGCGGCTGCGGCGAGAGGACTTAATCGAAAACAGGAGACCATAACGCGGTCCTAAAAGGGGCAATAGCGGTCGTCTGCGGCGGGATGAAGCCATAAAAGTGCCTGCCCCTCCAGGCGCTGTCCCCGCCACTCCATCGCGGTGACCGCCACGGCGGTGGGGGACAAGAGGAGGAGAGCGACTTATGACTCTGGAGGACGAGGAGGAAGAGGAGGAATATTAAGAGGAAAAGGAGGAAGAAGATAATTTGGGAAAAGGTAGAAAACGAGAAGGTAGAGGACGTGAAAGTAGAGGAGAAGGAGTAGGAGAACGAAAAGGCAAATTCAGGGGAAGAGAAGATAGCGGTAAAAAAGAAAACAATGAAAGCGGAGGCAACAACATTGAAAGTGTCCTCAGGTTGGAGGCGAAGAAGGTACGAAAAGATAGTTACGATATCGCGCTGGTTGTAACATAGAGAAAAGAACTACCTCCTAAATCTACGGTTGAAGTTAGCGGGAAGAAGAGAAGATGTAGATGATAAATTTAACTGCAATAATTGTGTTACTTCCGTTGTTGTAGGTTGGTGATACCGAGCGCGTCAACATCTTAGGTCATTAGTCCCGTAAGTGTAGTGCACGCTTTATCCTTGGGAGATGGCAGTGATCTTCCCCCGCTGGATGGTGAGATCCGGCGCCGACCTACCGTCTGCTAGCGGGGTTTTCCCCTAACCAGGACTCTCCCACTAGCGGGGCACCACCCCAGCCGGGACAAGCTCTAAGCTCCCGACCGGTCTCCCGGGATATGTGGTAGCGTAGTGCATGTTAATGTAAGTGTGTGTGTGTAAGGGGAGAGGACAGGACAAGGAATGGGATGGACAGATAGCGCGCGGTCCGTGGCCCGTTTGATATGGTACTGCTCCGGCATTCGCCTGGTGTTGATCGGAGAAACCACGAAAAACTACCGATCAGAGCAGCCGGCTGCTAGAATTCTCCTGCAGACAGCGACCGAATTCGACCTAACTGAAAATATAGTGTCGAAAATCCTGCCGCCGTCAGGTCACGAACCTAGGTCCTTCTGGCCAGAGGCGTTGCATGCAATAATTGTGAAAGGATAACGGTAATTGTGGCATGAATTCAGTGAAAGTAACGACATCACACGCTGTAGTAGCTTGCATTACTTACTATCATTGCGATGCGCTCATTCATTAATACCCCTTCTATCTATCGTTAATTGCTCTGGCAAATCAGATGCTGAATGGACAGTTAGCAGGGAGAAGAGGCTGAATAGTTCTCTGTTTCATGTCAAGAACGAAGAGCGCAAATATTTTCAAAGGTGATGATATTTCTCTTCAAATTCTACGTGGAAATGTTTATACTCTTTATCTTGCTTTTAACAGACTTATGTAAAACATGTAAGACTAGTTTACATTATGGTAAGAAATGGTGTGATGTTTACGACATTACATCGAAGTGAAATTGACGCGTTGTTTTGTCGTATTTGTTTGTTGTTGTTGTTTTTCAGCAAAAAGGTTCTTTTCTTTTGGTGTCTTGTTTAGAAGAGGCCCCCAGTCGCCTCAGAATCGCGCTGAAGATGGCGAAACAAATACGACAAAACAACGCCTCGAAATCACTTCGATAGTTTACATAATTATCTAAAATATTTGAAGCTGTTAACAAAGATCTATTTACTGGTTTTATATGCCGATGAATGTTATTACTGTGAAAGTTTTTTCGATATATCTCTGTCATGATATGAAAATCATAATGCAGATATAACAACCATATTTATTACCTTAAGCTGAACGTTATCAAAAATATCGAGTTTCTCCTTTTTATACTGATTCCTTCGTCGATTTGGTTTTTAAAATGAAAATTCATAATGAAATTGTCTCAAGAAAGTGGAAAATGGATGTAAGATCTGATATTAACTTCCTTTCTATGTACTTCGGACTATTTCTAATTTATTTCCAAGTCTTTTAGAACAAAAAAATTAAAAGTGCCTTTTTTTACAGGACTTTAAATTCCGACCTAATTAATTTTCTACATACTACATCTCTTCCGAATATTTTCTCCCGTAATAACATCAAGAAAAAGGATTGCTGATAAAAGAGGAAATAACGGCTGCAAAGTGAAAGGAAATGAAAAGGACAGTGAAGACAAAGATTTATTCAGACAGTTCAGCCACCAACCCTAAATCACTCACAACACGCTGATGACCTCGCAGACAGCAAGAAACGACCGGCAAATGGAACAGACGGATGATCCGAGGGAGTGAGACGGACGATAGGAAGATTGGAGACGACCTCCCGGAGAGGACTTCATTATTTTTACCTTCACTATAAGGAAACCTTAACAGAGATGCGACGGCGAGATAACCCACTTCGACTTCGCCTTCGGCCGAATAAACGTCAAAGTCCCTGATGAATGGGGCGAGTGGCGCGCGCGCCGGCGACGAAAATGGAGGCACTTTACATCGCGAGCGGAGTCACGGCATTTAGTCTTCGTGATTAAATGGAGAAATTACGTGCTTAATGGGCAGGGGATCTAACTAAGTTGTGGCTTATGCATAATGGTACGACGCGTGCGACGTGCGCCGTGGGACGAAACGCGATAACGTGGCCACGGGCGGTGAAGGGCGGGGGTGAAGGGCGGGGCTGCGAAGGGCGGGGTTGGATGAGGCGGTGGCGGTGCAGATGGGGTGGAGGGGACGGGTAGGGTGGGAGTGGAGGGGCTGGTTGGGAGGGGCGAGGGGGCGGGGACGGCGATGGGTGGGGAGCTCTGGAGGGGACGGCTCAGACGGGAGTGGAGGGGTGGGTAGGATGGGAGTAGAGGGGCTGGTTGGGCGGGGGTGGAGGGGGCGAGGGCGGCGATGAGCGGGTGGAGGGGGGGGACGGCGTTGGGCGGGGAGCTCTGGCGGGGGCGGCTCAGGCGGGAGTGGAGGGGGCGGATAGGGTTGGAGTGGAGGGGCTGGTTGGGCAGGGGTGGAGGGGGCGAGAGCGGCGGTGAGCGGGTAGATGGGGCGGGGACGGCGATGGGCGGGGAGCTCTGGAGGGGACGGGGGCGGGTAGGGTGGGAGTGGAGGGGCTGGTTGGGCAGGGGTGGAGGGGGCGAGGGCGGCGATGAGCGGAGTGGAGGGGCGGGGACGGCGATGGGCGGGGACGGCGATGGGCGGGGAGCTCTGGAGGGGACGGCTCAGACGGGAGTGGAGGGGTGGGTAGGGTGGGAGTGGCTGGTTGGGCGGGGTGGAAGGGCCGAGGGCGGCGATGGGCGGGGTGGAGGGGGTCAGGGGGAGGGGCGACGGTGTCCGCAGTCAGGCGCCGGAGCTCCGTGAATAGAGCAATTACACCCCATTCACGGAAGCCAGCAACGGAGTATTTGGTCAACGGAAGGAGCGGGTTGCACGTGCCGCCTATGCGACGCCCGGATTCGCATTTCCGATTACCCTCAATCTGCGCCTGATGGCATGTTCAGATGCCCCCGATATTCGTCTAAGAGTTTATGTGAGCCTGAGACTTATTTTATGAATATAAAGTAATTTAAATTACACTCGCAGAGTGAAATTTACGAGCTTAAATCAAAAGTGTCAATTTTATTACTATATGAGTATTATTAGCTCTTATTACGTATTACACTCACAAATAAGGTTATACCATATTGCAAAATCATGTAAGTGGGCATTACACTGCACAAATTGTATGATTCTATAAACAAAGGCGAGTCGTGTGTCCTATTATTAAGGCTCGGAAGTTCATGCCGTATCAAACGGAAAAATATGCATGCAAATATGCTCTAACATTCGTAAAATATGCGCTAGAACTAATGAAATATGCTCTAACAATTAACAGTTTTATTTATGCATGAGCAATTACAAAATTTTTAATTTTAACAATTAATTTTGAATTTTTGTCTCTATTTAGTATTCCAGGGATAGTTTTTATAGTAATATATAATGATTTAGTCTATATCATTGTCGAAGTATCTATTTCAATGTCACAAATTCTTTACCAAAGATAAATCATCACATCATTTATAATCGGACAAATCATTTCCGATACCAGCGCCATGGTATCATCTGAAAGAAGTTCAGACGAATACTGCTGCAATGAACGAAATTCATTCCAATGATTTATCATGGAAAGCATTCACATTTACATTTGTGAAGTACACTTTTCGGTTTCAGGAGGCAAATATGCATATTAACTGAAATCCAAGAGAAATATGTCACATTAAGAACAAAAAAAAGCAATAAAATATGAATGATAACTAAAATAAAATGGAAATATGATGCATTAACATATAAAGCATTGCTCTAATATACCATATAAAACCACGGAATTTCTGTTCGTTTGATTGTGCTTTGTGGACATTTGACAATTAGCATTTTATAAAGCTCATAATTAAAAAATGATTTTTCATTAACTTTCGGGCCTTACCTATTATACTAACAAAAAACGTCCACAACTGGATGCAAAGTCTTTCAACGCGTCTCGGTTAACAGGTGGAAATCTGACCCTTTTTCTGGATTCTTCGAGAATACTCTGAGTCATCGCAAAAACGTGTTTTAAGACTTTTAAGCATCTAAACGCGTTTTGTGGCAGTTTATGGCACCAATGGAGTTTCTCAATTCCCCTTTAGATTATTCTCGTACACACGAACCGTTTGGCGATGTATTTTTAGCCGGATACTAATAGAATTTTTTTGAATAATTCTAGATTTTTTAGGGAAAAGGGAGTTCGTTGCTCCCACAACTGCGAATAACCTACTTGGTTATTAAAAAGTACTTCTATCTTTACTACCGGTAGCGGTAGCTCAGTGCATCAACTGATGTTACTGCAGCGCCTTTGACCGGGAGGTCCTAGGTTCGAGTTCTGACAGCGGCAGGATTTTCGGCACTAGCTTTTCAGCTAGGTCGAATTCAGTCGCTATCTGGAGGAGAATTCTAGCGGCCGGCTGCTCTGATCGGTAGTTTTCCGAGGTTTCTCCGATCAACACCAGGCGAATGACGGAGCAGTATCCTAACAAAAGGGCCACGGACCGCGCGCGATCTGTCCTTCCTCTTCCTTGTCCTATTCTCTCATCTTACACACACACACACACACTTACACTAACATGCACTACACTACCACATATTCCGGGCGACCGGTCGGGAGCTTATCGCTTGTCCCGGCTGGGGCGGTGCCCCGCTGGTGGGAGAGTCCTGGTTAGGGGGAAACCCCACTAGCGGACGGTAGGTCGGCGCCGGATCTTGCCATCCAGCGGGGGAAGATCACCGCCATCTTCCGAGAAAAATACATGCACTACACGAACAGGACTAATGACCGAAGCAGTTGACGCGCCCGGAAACACGAAAAAAAATCAAATCAAGTCAAATCTATCTTTACTTTTTAATGTAACTCCCTATTCCCGACGGTAGACGAGTCAGGTAACTATATTGTGTTGAAAACGCCTTTTTATTATGAACTTGCACTGTAATAATAAAGTTTCATCATTAAAGTACCCGCTACAGATTTCTTGTTAAGGTAGAGAAAATCATTATTTATTCATTTCTTGAATTCACGTGAACATTGACATGAACTACTATTGACATGAACTACCATTGACATGAACTACTGATGCAAAATTACATGTAACCTTATTTTGAAATAGGAGTGAGTGATTACTACACATAAGTTAATTTCCTGTTTGCAATTATCATAGCAAAACAATGAGAGTGCAACACACCAGTACAAACATGTTTATTGAATGAAATTTACTCATTAAAGGTCTTTTTAAATATTAAATTAATTAAAATTGTGCCAGATATATACAATAGTTACATGTCATTCTAATTCATTAATAGCTCTGAAAACCGCCTATTGCATAGAATATGTGACATTGCGAATAAATTCTATTAAAGATCAGGGTCAGATTAAACATTGGTTTCAAAATTCGCTACATTTACTCTCAAATATATATTGAGACGTTGTATTTTTATCTTACTGGAACTCAAAAGCAGGATGATAAAATCATCGTTAATGATTATCGATAATAATAATAATAATAATAATAATAATAATAATAATAATAATAATAATAATAATAATAATAATAATAGTGGCCTGCAACAGCAGAAATGCTGAACAAACCCACACAAAGAGTAGACGATCACTGAAGAAAAGATACAAAATACTCTCGTGTAACACTACAATAAATGTTTATACAAATATTTTTCTGTAATATAATGTTATATCGTTCCGGAATAAAGTGGGCATCACCCCAGCCGAAAATCCGTTGATAAGAATACCACTAAATGATATTTATTACTCATTTTCTAAAAAGTAGGAAAAAGGCCGAAAAATAGGGTGTTCGTGGCGCACTCCTAAACCCATTTTAAAAATTGTTTTATTACTTTTTTCGGTAAGCCATTGAATTCTATTTTTTAATGCAGGCTAATATATATATATATATATATATATATATATATATAATATTTTACAAAAAAGCACTAAAACTGATGTAAAAACTATACACGGTTTCCATCGATTGGCCAAATAACCTCTTTGTATTGCAGCAATATCGTGATATTGATACAACATCGAGGAAGTCATTATGTGGGGTGTGTCACTCAAGGAAGTATTCCATACGTAGCTTTCTTCACTTAGTCACACACATTACAATGATTTCCTTATGCTCATACATCAAGCGATGGCGAGGCACTTCAAGTACAGTCAGATGAGAATAAAACATATTAGTTTTCTTATACCGGCTCCATTGGAGAGCCATTCGCGCGGTGGATCACGACGTTGTGTTAAAATAAACTCCTCCGGAAAGTTTTCTAAGAATATTTGAAATTCAAAATAAATTCCTCCCGGTGTGGGAGGAAAACTGAGCACTACACAAAAAGATAAATTTTTACGCTTCTGAAAAACTCCTTTCAGGTGAATTTATTAAATGAAAATTACCTCCGATTCAGTTCTATATGAACAACATACCATATCATTCGTTGCCTTCTGTACGCTTGTCTTCATTAGTAACACGTAGACGTAGAAGTCGTTCGCTCTAATGTCTGCAAATGACATTACACACTTGCGGCAAGAGCGCTTTGATTTCGATTCCTTTCAAAATAAAAAATAGTTTTTCGAATGCATATTTTTCTTAGATCTATGCAACACCCAGAAATTAATGCCACAAAAACACAATTGTGAGAACCTCCATAGACGCATTGGGTACATTCCCCTCTCCATATAGACGCAAATTTCCAGAAAACTAAAAACGGTTGCATAAAGCGGCATATTGTCCTTAGTACCCTTCTTGAAGTACATACTGTGAATGATATACACAATACACTCTTCCGGACTGCGGCGGTTGTATATTCTATATTAGTTGTTGGCCAGTTGATCAATATATACGTGATAAATAAGAGAAAAATATTGTAGGAAGACTGGAATGAAGTTTTATTGTTATTAATTTATTATATTTATAATTAATTTATTATATTGTCGTTAATTTATACTTAAATACGGAAGTTTGGTGATTTTAAAACAATGTATTTTATGTAATTTTTCTGGCATTTTCCTCTTTCCTATCACATAATTCAACAATAACGATCCTGCCGCTTTAGAATTTTAATAGAAAGAAATATAATTTCACATCTTAAGCCGCAGACACCTCTCAGTGCCATGTTTAATGGAACCTCTTTTGAAGAGATACATCTCATCATTGTAGTTTAGTTCTAATTAATCCATTTACAAAAGTAGATTAGAATCTGTAAGTTCAGTTAAGTGACTATAAAATATTGAATATAGCCCTAAAAGAATTACGTTATGAAAGCAATCACACAAAACAAACTAAAATTTGAGATATATATTTTTTATAATTCATTTATCCAATGATGTCACTTATCGAACAACTATCGTTGACATATGCCAATTACATTTTATACGCAGGGAGCGGTAGCTCAGTGCATCAACTGATGTCACTGCAGCGCCTCTGACTGGGAGTTCCTAGGTTCGAGTCCTGACGGCGGCAGGATTTTCGACACTTAACTTTTCAGCCAGGTCGAATTCAGTCGCCGTCTGGAGGAGAATTCTAGCGGCCGGCTGCTCCGATCGGTAGTTTTCCGTGGTTTCTCCGATCAACACCAGGCGAATGCCGGAGCAGTACCCTACCAAACGGGCCAAGGACCGCGCGCGATCTTTCCTTTCTCTTCCTTATCCTATCCTCTCCCCTTACACACACACTTACACTAACATGCACTAAACTATCACATATTCCGGGCGACCGGTCGGGAGCTTAGAGCTTGTCCCGGCTGGGGCGCTTCCCCGCTGGTGGAAGAGTCCTGGTTAGGTGAAACCCCACTAGCGGACGGTAGGTCGGCGCCGGATCTCGCCATCCAGCGGGGGAAGATCACCGCCATCTCCCGCGGAAAAAACATGCACTACACTAACAGGACTAATGACCAAAGCAGTTGACGCGCCCGGAAACACGAAAATATCAATCAACATGTTATACGTAACTCGCATTTTGTGTAACTCATTATACGTGACTGTAGATCACTACTTAAATTTCAGAATAAATTTACGCTCGGGAGCACTTCCAGCCTCAAGAAAATACAAGAAGGGTCCATAAGAAACACGACCTCAACTCTCCACCCCCGCCGCCCCCTTCAGGCGCCAAGAGCACCGTCCCTCCGCGGCGGAAAGACGGCCCCCCGACGTAGGCGACATCTGCGACGGCGATCTAGAGATACAGCGAGACAAAGCACGCACGTGTGTGTGAGGGGGAGAGCCGGGGTGGGCGTTTACACACTCTGAATATTACAGAGGTCTCGCGTGCGTCCCCACGCGGAGGGCGCGACGCGGCGGCGCGCGACCCAAGGGCTCTTCTTCCCTGAGGGCGCGTGCCGCGCAGCGGGGGCGGGGGCGACGATGCGGTGGAGTCGGGCAGAGGAGGAGGACGGTGAGGGCTGCGGGGGGGGGCGAAAGAGGTGTCGGAGTCGGGGGCGGCGGTAGTGCAGGAGCAGCGGTGGAGTCGGGGGCTGGAGGGGCGTGGGAGGCATGGTGGTTGAGGCGGAGCGATGACGGCTGTGGGAGGGCAGGGGGACGGGGTGGCGTGGTGTGGCGTGGCGTGGCGTGGCGTGGCGTGGCGTGGCGGGCGTGGGTGGCGTTGGGGGGGCGGGGGCAAGGGCGGGGTGGAGGGCGATGGCGTGGCGTGGCGTGGCGTTGGAGTCGGGGGCGGGGGCGGCGGGGTTGGGGGGGGGGGGGGGGGGGGTGCAGGGGCAGTCGGGGGGTCGAGGGCCCCTCTCGCACGCGCCCCTGACTGTGGGCGTGTCGGGTGGGGGCGTTGCGAAGGCGTCGGATGGTTACGGTTCGAATCCGCTGCACAAAAAAGAATACCGGCCTTTCAGTAGTGGAAAGCAACAGACGTTACCCCGCTGCAGGCCCCAAAGTTTGCCCATGAGCTTTATCGAGAGAGGGTTTCGCGGCCGCTAGGTAACAGAATTAGGCCGAGGAAATAGAGGGAGCATTATCATATCTTTTCATCCCCGAGAAAAACATTTTATTCTTTGGATGTTGACTTAAAGGGGAGTGGAAGCGGCTTCAGAAAATAACTTATTCGTAACTAAGAGTAAAACACGAACTGTCCTATAGGACATGTATACATGTACATTCTACCAGGACTGATTTAAAACTTCAAACTATGGATGCTGAACTGTCACACTTTCCGGAATAGTGGAATGCCCGAATTGCCACGAAACTGATCAATATGAAGATAAATAGTAGCTTTATTCTACAATTGGGCTGATGTTGACCAGTGACATAATACTGACTAAATAGCTGAGTTATTTTTTTTTCACTTTTTTTTAATTTATTTTTTTCCTGTTCGGCAGTTTTGCCTTTCAGGGGTTTATACATTTTTATTTGCAATGCATAACGTTTGGGCATTCACGTTTGAGCATACAACCTCTCACTCTTGTATCTTACTACTAGCTAGTTTACAGGATTTAATACTTATATTTCTAATACAACTAAACAAATATACAAATTTTACATACATTATACATTCTAAAATCTAGATACTCCCCATACATACATTGGGATGAAGATTTACATATTTAATTTTTATGGGGGTTTAAACATGTCTTTGGGATATCGAGAGCGAATTCTTTTGGGATTGTTTAAAGTTTTTCCCATTGTGAATATTGTACTGCAAGGAGAGGATGAAAGAAGAGTAAAAAAAATGTTACAGTTTTTTCTTATATGTTCAATTAGGGGTTCTCTTTGAAGTTCCCTTTGAATTTGATATGAACCAAGGGGCCTTTGCACATTTTCGTAAAAATTTGTTTTGTACTATTTGGAGTTTTTCAATGTTGGTTTTAGTTGTGTTATTCCAGACCGGACAGGCATATGTGAGTGATGGTCTAATGATAGATTTAAATATTAAGATAGCACATTCCAAATTTAAGGCTGAGCGGAAGTTAATTAATGGGTATAGTTTTGATATTTTATCGTATGTTGCATTGGTTATTACTTCAATGGGCTTTTTTCAAGTTAACTTGCTATCAATATGAAACCCAAGGTATTTTACTAGTGTATCGGATGGAAGCCATGGGATTATAGTGTTATTTAATACTAGTGGCGAGGTAACTTTGGTTTACAAAGAGTAAAAATTTTGGCCTGGGTTTTAGTTGGGTTTATTTTTATTCTCCACTGTTGAGCCCACTCTAGAAAGCATGAGATAATAGCTGACTTATAAAATAAAAATTGATTAAGTTCGACAGAGTGACTGACGAACGTACGCACTTGTATTATTCTCTAACTACGGCTCTAAAGACAGAATCTTTTGGCTCGGGAGGTCGGGGAACTATATCTGAACGTAAAGTCAATGCTGCAGATTTTACAAATACAGCTCCGAGAAAATCATGTACAGTTTCAATTATTTCTAGTAGGAGGAACAAAATCCTAATGCGCCACAAATCATTGAAGAGTTGTTGACGTCAATTTCTTCTCCGAGCAAGTTATCAAACAGCTCTGTTAATAGGCTGATTGTACCTGTAACTGCAACATTTTATTACAAAAAGTCCTTATGGCATACAAGACCTCCGTCTCCAAGCAATCGAGTGGATTCATCCCGTCCGAATAAAGGAAGAACTCACGTGCTGTCGGTACTTCTGGTCCGGGTAATAAGGACGAACAAGGAAGGATAAGTTTCTACGCAGGTCGTAGCCTCTTGTCCTTGTTCTTCTTCTGTAACATCCTGCTCAGATCGAGGTAATTACGAAAATCCGATTAGGAAAGTTGACCTCTAGATTTCCTCCGCAATCAATGGCATCTTTCGCACAACTAATTAGCTGATGTTGAAAATTCGCTGTTGTCGGAATTTGAACCTCTGACCTGTGCTAACGGAGCTTCGACCGCGAAGTTCGCGCCATCAAGAACTGCCAGACGTCTGAAGAAACAAGACTCCTGAAAGTGCATCCTTCGACTGAGAAAGCCTGTACAATTTGTGTCGGCGCACTTGATTATCTTGAACACTATCTGAAAATCCTTCTGAAATATCATTACGAAGTGAATTTCTTCGATTTAATTATTTCCTTGAAAACATTTCTTCTGTAATATCCTGCATCTGTAACATCTTTAGAAATTTCCGAATCTTCATTAATACCACCAATCAGTGACCCTGGAAGCTCTGACCATCAGGATATTGTAAAAACCTTACCAAGATAATCTAATGAGGATGATGAGAGGAAAATAATGGCCAGGTACAGTGTTTCTTCCCGCACTGTGCCAAATCAGGGCTTCCTCTTTAAAATTACATTTATGTTGGTCGCAACCAAATCACTGAGAAACAAGTGCCTAGAACACCACTGCCAGGATCTTTTAGGATTGTGGTAAGTATGCAAGGTATGGCGAGAATGCATTATGAATGAACTTCACACTCACAGAGAAATGAATAATGAATAGATAAACTTATTTTACTTTATTGAGTTGAAAATTATGATGTATTAAAGAAAAATATCTTTTTAAGATTCGAATCTAATGTTCTGAAAAGTTATGAAGGGCTAGGGGCAGTAACGAGGTAATCCTTAGCTTACCTTAGCCCAGCTGAAGCACACTTCCGCTAATCCTAAATGTTAATACGAGTAACTCGATTTTTATGTCTCATTCAGTGTGTCTCATCTTGTAATTGCACAGAGGCCCATCATAAATATTAAGAATACATATGTAGTAACTAGATAACCCGCACTTTCACCAAAATCGAGATGCGAGATTTTAGATTTCCGAATATGGTTGACGTGGCTTATCTTGGTACTGATCCAAGCTCCTTATTTGGTCAGCACTCATTACGGATTTTAAGCAATGCAAAAATGGAAGTAAATACAAAATACAAATTTTTAATATGAAAGGGAACACGAGTATTTTTATGGTAGGAATTATGATGCCATTTGCTCTCTCTTAGCAATAACTCAGAGACATAAGAATGTAATTTAAAGTAAATTATTAATATGTGACGTTGAAGCTTGGAATTAATATATGCGATGCGTGAATTTAGTTTCTACAAACTCAAAATGATACCAAGCCATTTTGTTTTTAATGAACAGAAGTATTTCATTTTTGCTGAAGGAACTTAATAGAAATGGGCGTGACAAAATAAATAAGAGAAGTTCTTCTAGAATGTAGGTGAAAAAAATTGTTTCGATGCTACCTCTCTTCATGATGATACCAAAATGTTCCATTCCTAGGTTCCAAACTATTCAGAGATGTAATGTTCTAAAAGCATTCTTCGCAGTTTACCTCGCAACGACACATAGCATTCTAGAAAGTCAGTGACTTGCAACCGAACACATTCATATGTGTTCCAACAACTCAAGTTAGGTAATTATTCATGAATGTCATAACGTGTATCTGAATTCAGTTTAATATCGTACATTTCTGCTTAATGAGAGGTTCTTGGTCTCAAACTTTTAATTATATCAATAATGCTGCTGATATAAATTTTTCATTGTTGAAAAATGTACGTAAAATCCAACATATCTGTTACTTTTATTGTACTTCATTTCTGCACAAAACGTATTAAAGTGAATAGTTATTACAAGCTCTGCGTTAAAATTCTTCCAAAAGCAACTATGTTTCATTCATCAAACATGCGGCAATGAGAACTTTCTACAAAGCACCGCTGCACATATGTAAAGCGTATGTATTTCTTTTAAAGTGGACGTTAATGGGGGCAGAAGTATTTCAGGGTATCTCGCTCAACCTGGCACCTCCTTAGCCAACACCGCTCCTATTTCGCCAGCGAGACACGTGCGGGCACGCCTCCGCCTCCGCCGCCACCGTCACTATCCCGGCGCCTTCTCGTCTCTGTGCTCCAACGCACGTTTACCTCCGCCGCCGCCGCCACCACCGCCTCCGCAGCCACCGCCGCCGCGCGCCGCCGCCAGCCGCCGCCGCCACCGCCGCCACGCCGCTGCCCTGCCCCGCTGCCGCCGCCTGCCCCGCGCCGCCGCCACGCCGCCGCCAGCCGCCGCCAGCCGCCGCCACATGCCGCCGCCGCCGCCACACCGCCGCCGCCACCGCCGCCGCCACTGCCACCACCACCGCCGCCATGCCACCACGCCACCGCCGCCACCGCCACCGCTACCGCCGCCACAGCCACCCCCGCCACGGCCGCCACCCGCCCGCCACCTCCGCCGCCGCCATCGCTGCCGCCGCCACCGCCACCGCCACCGCCGCCACGGCCACCGCCACCGCCGCCACGGCCACCGCCACCGCCGCCACGGCCGCCGCCGCCGCCGCCGCCGCCGCCGCCACCGCCGCCAACGCCGCCAACTTCTCCGTGCCAATAGCGAGCTGACACCGTCTGGGCGCTCCTCACGGCGGTCTGGTAGCAGCTTCTAATATCGAAACGACGCCATGACCTGAGTCAGGAATCGTCGCTGTTGCCAGGACTGTGATTCCAATAGTCTGTGTCACGAGGCAATGGGAGCAGATCACCTCTAGACGGAGAAACATAAACATGTGCCACTTTTTTCTATTAACGTTGATAAAACACCTAATGGAATTTCTTATGTTTGTAGTTTGAAGAATTTGCTATTGTATTCTTTCTGAACCTGGCTTACGTTCAATCTTATTTTTGGGCATTTGAGAAATAGCTGAGACAATGAGTGTTCCAATTTTATTTCTTTAAAAATGTTGTTTGTTGCTATATTGTGAAATCGTGCTTTGTTTGTATCTGAAGGCAAGTATTTTGTTTAAATAATATTAAAATATATATAAAAAATATAAATTATATATTTTGTTAAAATAATATCTTATCATTTATAACTTGAAGTAAACAACCTTCGTTATTTGATGATGGCAAATGAATACTTTGACGTTACTTTAAATGGTGTCCTGAACATTCAGATTGTTTTTAAAATTCAGTGAAAATAAATACCTTGTTTGAGAAAACGACTGTATTAAAACGTTCTTATGACTCACTCTTTCATTTGCATGTACAGAAATTTTATATACATAATACTGTTCTTAATTCATTTTACTGCGACTGACAGCAGACGTTAACGAAAAAAACAAACAAAAAAAACTGACATGAATCTAGTTAAAATTCTTTTTGAAAGTCGGTATTTCATCAATTTTGGCCCCAAAATTTTTTTTTTAAATTTTAAGGTTTTCCAAAATTTTGCACATAGATAATGTTGAAACATTATCGTTCAGTGGTATTGTACACGAACAAAATATACTGATAATAATCGAGAGTAATTAAAGGGGTTGTGACCTTTCAGATATCCTTCGAACAACAATCTGTGAAGTAAATTGAGAAAGTCGAACTCTTCACATAGTCTTTACACGCTCACAAACTTTACATTACACGCAAAGAAGGAAGCATCAAGTTCAAGTTAATGTTTCTCTTCAAGTAAATACTGCGAAAATGTCATTGTTAAGAAAGCGAGTAACTGACTACGACGCAACAACAACAACAACAACAGGCCGAGGACGACAACAATTCGTTCGACGGAGTTGCTCATTAGCAGGCAGTGGCGAGGCGCAGGCAAATGGGGCAGGGGCGTACGTGGGTGGGAGGTGTAAGCGGCGACATCGATCTTCAACGCCCACACAATGGCGAAGGCAGTGGGACGAGGCGCGTGTATTTTCCTCCCCCTCCTCCCCGACATGACTCTCCTCACCTCCAAGGCGCTAGCTCCCCCCCGTCTCCCTCCCTCGAGACACACACCCACTCCCGCCCCCGCTTCGTTCTTCGCCGCTTTCCCCGACTTACGGTTGCGGATTCGGTGGTATAACCGTTAGCGTATCGGACTGTTGTACCCGAGTTTTCGGATCCAAACCCGATCGAAGCCGTGGATTTTTAGGGCGAAAAAATCCTTCGTACGCCTTCCTTCGGAGGGGAAGTAAAGCCGGCTGCCCCAAGTAGATTTACTGCATGTAAAAGATCTTCAAGCCTAAATGACGCCTCTGAGCAAAATTGAGTTCCGCCTGTTTCCTCGCCCAAAGTAATACCTCTTTTCTTCGCTAGATGGTGAAAGGAACGTGCGGAAATATGCGTGGTTAGAAGTAAGAGCGGGCCTGATGGCCCGAGTCTCGCCACGGCATTAAATAAGGCACTAACTAACTAACATCCGTTGCCCTCGGCGTCTGCACCGTTCCCGCCACCCCTACTTTTCTGGGCCTCCACGCCGTACCCGCGCCACCCCGCGACGCCTTTTCGCCACCCTCGCCCTGCCCCGCCCCGCCCCGCCCCCAGCAACGCCCCGCCCCCTGCACCGCACCGCCCCACAATTACGCTCACTCCACCTCCGTGTCCCGCCCCCGAGCCGCCCTCCGCGCCGCCCCCGCGCCGCCCCCGCGCCGCCCCGCGCCGCCTCCGCGCCGCCCCGCGCCGCCCCGCGCCGCCCCGCGCGCCCTCGCGCCGCCCCGCGCGCCCCGCGCCGCCCCGCGCGCCCCGCGCCGCCCCGCGCCGCCCCGCGCCGCCCCCGCGCCGCCCCGCGCCGCCCCCGCGCCGCCCCGCGCCGCCCCGCGCCGCACCCGCGCCGCACCCGCGCCGCACCGCGCCGCCCCGCGCCGCCCCGCGCCGCCCCGCGCCGCCCCGCGCCGCCTCCGCGCCGCCCCGCGCCGCCCCGCGCCGCCTCGCGCCGCCCGCGCCGCCCCGCGCCGCCCCGCGCCGCCCCGCGCCGCCCCGCGCCGCCCCGCGCCGCCCCGCGCCGCCCCGCGCCGCCCCGCGCCGCCCCGCGCCGCCCCGCGCCGCCCCGCGCCGCCCCGCGCCGCCCCCGCGCCGCCCCGCGCCGCCCCCGCGCCGCCCCCGCGCCGCCCCCGCGCCGCCCCCGCCCTTGCCGTGTCTGTAAACACACACAGGTAGCGCGCGCGCGGGCGGGCGGTGTCGGGCGGCGTCTATTTCCGGGAGCGGTCTGGCCTACTTGCGCGATATTTTCACACCTCGCGGACGCGTCGCGTCGCGCCGCGGCGGCGGCCGGCCGGGCGGCCCTCGCGCCCAACTGACCCGAAGGGGCAGCGATGAATCCAAATTCCGATAATTGGCCCGGGGGCCTTGAACCTTATTGTGGAGGACAAAGCCCTTTTGAAATAATTTTTCTCTGTTAGCGCCTGAAAGAACGACATAAATCACGCTCCGTGCGACAATGTAAGATATAGTACACTGCGATAGTTGTGCACAAACACATGAATTTGCTTTCATAAAGTTATGGAAGCAAGTGACTTTGATTTATTGTCTTGTCTATTCATTTATTTGAGCAGCCATTTGCAAAGACACTTTTAGGCGATTCATAATCTGCGTTGTGTTCCGGGAATAACGATGAGGACCGAGTTTCGAACCGGAAAGACCTTTGTATCTCGTAGACAACATACTATGTGTCAACTCTTGGATGTGATAAAGTATTTTCAAATTACACATGTTCCATTTGCATAAATATTTAATAATTTTCGTAAAGAAAACAATTTCATTCGGATTAGAATATCCCCGATTGTTGTGTTTTGCCAAATGATAAAATCATTTAGTATGCTTTGACTTGACATATAGCAATAACTAGTTAGAAAATTTAAGACTGAAAAACTCTTGTTTTCATTCTGAACTAGATGAAATAATAGAAATTATCATACGTGTTGCTAAAATAATCTTCTAAAATTTAATTTTTAGGATTATTTAGCCAAAAGTTCACGAAAAGGGGTGGTTTGTAAATATGTTATGTTCCCGAACGTCTTGTCAATGCAAAGTCTGACAAAGATCTGACAAAGTAAAATAACTCTATATGACTGTATCTGACCGGAAGATCGAGTCCTGACGGCGGCAGGATTTTCGACAATAGCTTTTTAGCTAGGTCGAATTCAGTCGCTGCCTGGAGGACAATGCTAGCGGCCGACTGCTCTGATCTGTAGTTTTCCGTGGTTTCTCCGATCTACACCAGGCGAATGCCGGAGCAGTACCCTACCAAACGGGCCACGGACCGCGCGCGATCTTTCCTTCCTCTTCCTTGTCCTATTCTCTCCCCCTTACACACACACTTACACTAACATGCACTATACTTCCACATATTCCGGGAGACCGGTCGGGAGCTTAGAGCTTGTCCAGGCTGGGGCGGTGCCCCGCTGGTGGGAGAGACCTGGTTAGGGGGAAACCCCACTAGCCGACGGTAGGTCGGTGCCGGATCTCGCTATCCAGTGGGGGAAGATCACCGCCATCTTCCGAGGAAAAATACCATGCACTACAAACTGCATTCATATTCAAATAGTATAAATTGAAATATTAATTTTGGGAAAAAAGGGAACCGGCCCACGTCATAAAATATGAAATTTATGTTTATTTTTTTAAAAAAATTTTAAAATAAAAATACAAAAACATTATAAATCAAGTGCATTAATGAGTAGCTAAACCTGATGGAGTGATACGAGGATTTTTTGGTTTGTTTGTTTGTTTGTTTTTTTACTCGTGAATATCATTCAAAATTATAATAATGAAAATCAAATGGGTCATAATTATTTTAATTTTTATTAAAACTTTTGCAAATCACTTGAGGTTTTGCCTACGGGCCCCAAATTAACTAGCGTGCTCGTATGGGCGAGTTGTAGAAACCTGTAAATAGTTCAAACTTTCTCCTTAAAAAATTGCAGAAATGCAATTAGAACTTCATGTTTTTTTCCATCTCATCCTAAAAAGTGTCACCATGTGCATTTCAAAATTTCGAGAAAAAGAAATAATTTTTAATATGCTTTTAAAATTATAAATTGTTGTAACGAATTTTTTTGCAAAATAATTCAGGCAGATAAGGGTTAATGAGTGTCCTCAGCGATTCCAAAGAACTCGTAGTGACCCGCAGGAATCACTTTGAGAATTACTGTTCAAGTGTTTAAAATCTAAACGAATATCAATTTTCTCAAACTCATTACGAGAAACAACAATTTCCAAATTTAATTTTGAAATTCTGAAATTCCTATCTGTCCTGTGTTTCCTGTAATAGAGATAGAATTAAAGAAATAAGCTAATACCGTCGGTGTTGTCCTGATTGCTAATCATTTACAATGGAAAAATGCAAAAATGGACTTGGACTTTGGACAAATTGATAAAATATGAAAAAATGTACTTGGGCAAATTGAGAAATGGCATTGAAAGATTTTAAACTATAGGATATGCTTCATTTTGCAGAGAAAGAACACTATCCAGGTATAAAAAAGTTTTAACTTTTCTTAATTCTTACTTAGTATAGAGAAAGAATTGAAAGCAGTCCAAAAATTCGAGATCGAGATTTCAGGGATAAAATCTTATTTGGAGGGTACAGGAGATGGAAGTAGTTAATTATGTAAAGTACAGAAATTGAGTCTTGGCGTACGAAGAAAATGTTGAAGGACGATCTGATGACAAGACCCTAGTTCGGTATTTTGAAACAATACTTAAGCACGAGTTACGAACATTATTTTTTAACGCGAATCTATGGAAACTTACAAGTGTATACTTTGGGGGAAATTCTCAATACACGAGGTGGCAGCCAAGTTGATTCATGTCGCGCCAGTATTTTGTTTTCTTGGCAGAATTCAGTTGTTCCATATCGCCATGATAAGTTTGCGGTACGTTATGTCTGTCTACATGCGGATAACGTCATGCAAAAGTCGGGTAGGTGAGAAATCTTTGACATCTAACTTAGAACACACGTCTAACGTAAGATCTGTTACTGCCTTTCCAAAGATAGTTCCTTTTGAGAATTGTATTTATTAATTAATTGGACCATGAAAATATTTTGAAGAATCTTTCGACCAAGAATACATCACGTAGCACTTCACTTTTTTAAAATGTGTATTATCCCTTGTTTATAAACCTTGTGGTTTGCAATGTCTTTCCATAACTTGGGTAATACTAAGAATTGCAAGAGTTGTATTGCAGTAACTCATGCTACACTGTAAATTTTTTTTTTTTAATGAACAGAAACGGTAATGAACTAAATGCTAATGGTCCAAGTAAATTAATAACATCCCATTTCTGCAAATACGCAAATTAATGTACGTAAATCTTGTTTCAAACAATTACCCCAAAACAGTGCTCCCGTAAATAATAAGTCAAAAAAATCAGTTACATTTTATAAAGTACTACTAGTTTGAATCTACATACTAGTTTGAAAGCTGGATTATTTTAATTGATTTACGATTTATTCAGAAAACACCATCACAACTCACTCTCTTCCGCCTCCCCTAATGGTGTGAACCTCATTGGCAACTTTCACTCAACCGAGCTAGTTCCTGCGAATGCAGGCAGGTATTAAATTCAGTTAGCGTATCCTACCTCAACCCAACATTCGCCGATGTTTGGTTCGCAAGGCGTCGGAAGCGAATCGCGAATCGGAAGCCCCGCGTTCCCCGGCGGCGCAGAACCTAGTGCAGCGTCTGCCCGTGTGACGGCGCCCCGCCGCCCTCCCCTGCGCCTGGAGATTCCACGACCTTCCGATGGAGGCCGCTGCGCACGGATGGGCAGCCCGCAGTGCCGTCCTCTCCAAAGAAGGCGGGCAGGGACGCTCGATTCTAGTAAAAGAATCGATTCCGGAATCGATTCAATTCCAGTAAAAGAATCGATTCCGGAATCGATTCAATTCCAGTAAAAGAATCGATTTCGAAATCGATTCAATTCCATAAAGAATCGATTCCAAAGGGAATTAATTTAAGAAACGAATAGACAGAAAAGAATTGATTCTCCAAGGAATTAATTCACATGACGACACCATTCAACGAAATTATCGATACCGAAATCGAGCCTTTACAAAACAATCTGCCTGCATACTTTTTTTTCTCTATACAATGGTAAGGATGATCAAAACTTAAGAGTTTGTATTTACATTATCTTGATAACAAATTGTGAAACCTTTATGAAAAATTACCTGTGCAATAAGCACTCCCATAAGCAAATTTAATTTGAACTGAGGGAGACCTCCATGGGGGAGGTAGAATTCAAACACATGGAATTCAATAATATTAATAATAGACGTAATAACTAAAAATTACAAAAGCAAACGACAAGAAAACTTAGAAAATACAGTAAAAGCGCAGGAATATACATGTACTTTCAAACAATTGGTGTTAGATTCCGGCCTTTTTGGAATTGATTTCAGCATGAATTGAAAGCAAAGAAATCGAATATCGATTGTAAATGAATCGAAGGGAAAGAATTTATTCCGGAATCGAATCGGTAGTATCGGAACCTCGCTAAGGTAGGGATTCATTAAATAACGTGTTCCCATGCAAATTATTCGCACGTAGATTAATATATTTCTAATCTTATAGAGCATTTAATTACACATTTCCTTCATTATCCATGAGCTGTGCATTCCTTTCTAAAAGTGGATTGAAAATTTAGTAATTATCTGAGCGAATTCGCTGCCTCTGCAAACTTTGCTGTTCGTTGTTAGCAGATTTACCAATTTATTTTTCTGCGCCATACGTTGCATTCTTGTTACAATTTTTATCGGTAATTAAATCAAGCACGGTGAAATGACAAATACCTATTAAAATGGCGGAAATAGATGAATATCAGATTTCAAATGACACCTTTATTCTCTCACGAATCCGTTCAGAATATAACTAGATCTCAGAACTGCAGCTTATTTATAAAATAAAACGATGGTTCTAATACACCGTTTAGATCCTATTGCAGAACATATTACAATCTATTGCTGGACGTTTATATCCACTCACTGATTATGAAGAATGGTTTCTAATTGATCCATAGTATACCATTAGGTTGTTGGAATGACCTGGTAGACCAAGAACTCAACTGACTTATTCCATTCATAATGTAATATACCCGTCTAATGACATTCTCACTGATCTTCGCACTTCACAAACTCGCTATTTTCGCTTCGCTGAATATAAACTCACACTGGAACTCTTGATCGTGCCAGACGAAGAAACCATTGACAAATTTCTTCCATGGACGAAACGCATATTGTTTTCGATAGATCGCTTACAAGTCGCCCAGCAAAACGAAATAATGGACAAATAGCGGCAAGTAAGCGATCATTCTACCAACTTTGAGATATTGTTACTTAGTATTTACACTCTAAAATAGGTTGATAGAAGCAAGTGGTAAAATATATAAGGTCCACTGTCTTTAACGTAAAGCAATAATTATTAAATTTGATTTACTAGATATCTGAAAACATGTTCTTAAACGAAAACCCTTAGAGTTTTAAAAATAACAATTTTTAGGGCGTACAGCCTTTTGTTTCTGCTTTGTAGTTTCAGTAACTGATGGTGGTGTAATTATCTTAAGTCATCTGCCTGGAACTAAATTAAAGCTGGCTAAAAATCTAATAGTACAATTTACTGAAAGCTGTTTGACAAACGTTCGCATATTTAAAATGTTCTTAAAAGAAGTAGTATTGTAATTATGATATGTGGTTTCTCTGTTTTATTAACACAATATTTCCCCGAACACTATAACGGTGAGATGGATATTTCTGTCCTACTCCATTCCAGGAATTCCTAGCATCAAAAATGACTTCAAATTAATTGAATTGATACCTCACTTTAACCAATAATTTCCATAATACGGTTCGAGCTTGAACTGCCCTCAAGCAGTCATCAGTATTTGTAATAGCTTGAGAATGTGCACAACAATTTTCATCCCTCAGATGTGTACCAATTTCGCCATGGATTGGTTTGGTTTGTTTTTTTCGTGTTTCCGGGCGCGTCAACTGCTTTGGTCATTAGTCCCGTTAGTGTAGTGCATTTTTTTCTCGGGAGATGGCGGTGGTCTTCCCCAGCTGGATGGCGAGATCCGGCGCCGACCTACCGTCCGCTAGTGGGGTTTCCCCTAACCAGGACACTCCTACCAGCGGGGCACCGCCCCAGCCGGGACAAACTCCCGACCGGTCTCCCGGAATATGTGGTAGTGTAGTGCATGTTAGTGTAAGTGTGTGTGTGTGTGTGTGTGTGTGTGTGTGTGTGTGTGTGTGTGTGTAAGGGGAGAGGATAGGATAAGGAAGAGGAAGGATAGATCGCGCGCGGTCCGTGGCCGTTTATTAGGGTACTGCTCCGGCATACGCCTGGTGTTGATCGGGGAAACCACGGAAAACTACCGATCAGAGCAGCCGGCCGCTAGAATTCTCCTCCAGACAGCGACTGAATTCGACCTAGCTGAAAAGCTAGTGTCGAAAATCCTGCCGCCATGGGGAGTGGGAACCTAGGACCTCCCGGTCAGATGCGCTGCAGTGATATCAGTTGATGCACTGACCTACCGCTCCCGGTGTCGTCATGGAACGCTTTTTCGCTTTCCTGAACAACTGCCTTAGGACTATAGGTGTTTTTTTTTTAAATACTTCAATTTAAGATGGCACGAGAACGATCGCCTCGAAAATAACCCTGAGGGAGAATCTGCACCCTTCCAATGCTGCGCCGGCAAGAGAATTGGACATTGCACAAGCGGTCGGAGTAACTAGAGGCCTGTGGCGAATCGGATGCATCTGTTGCCAGAAAGGTCGATCTGTCGATAGGAATGTCGTTGCTGTCATGAACGGAAGTACTGTATACGTATGTAGTAATATTCTTTCACTCGCCATCATTAATGCTGAGAATAAAAGTGAACCAACGTGAAGTCACATAGATTGCACTTATGAGAACAACCTACTACGAACGATTTTTCTTTCTTTTTCGGAGTGCAACTTGTCGCAGAACAATACACTTCTGTGGTCACGGGGTAAAATGTTTTAAGTTAATTTTTGGCGAAGTTGGGTTAAGTACTGAAACCAAAAGTTAAGTATCTATATTTATTTTAGTAAAATGACAATTCTTCTGGCTTCCTTAACGACGAAAATGTGTTAGAAAATGTAGCTTCATCGGTTTAATGTAGCATACGGCACAGTAATCTAATCCTTCTCTCCAAACTAATATTTTTGACTTAAAACTTTTTACCCCATGACCACAGAATTAACCAAAGCATTACTAAAAGAAGATACAACTTCGTAGAAAGGAAAAAACTATTCAAATTAAGTATGCCAAGGAGCATATATTTGATTTGTTCAATTAAATTTAGCTATATTTAAGTTATTTTCAGTCGGTTATTGAGAAAATCCACCCTCTAGCTACGTAATCCGCTAGGCAGTAGCTCAATGTTGTACATCAACATTATAAAATAAATTCCCGTCTACATAGATACAGTGAATGGAATTTTTAAAATGCCACATCAGAAGGAAAGCGTGAACACTATCACTGAAATGCCAAGATCCATGGAAAAAAATTGGTGCCTAAAAATTCCCAAATCTTCATTAATGCCACCAATCAGTGACTCTGATAGCTCTGGACATTGGGATATTGAAAACACGTTACCAAGATAATCTAATGAGGACGAAGAGAGGAAAATAATGGCCAGGTACAGTGTTTCTCCCCGCACTGTGCCCTAATCAGGGCTTCCTATTTAAAATTATATTTACTAGTGAAACCCCGTCAAAATTTGACGGTGAGATCTGAGATAAATGTAAAGTACTGTGTTCAGACTAATGTTCACAATACGTTGCATTGTTTGGATCTTCAGGGTATAACGAAGATATTCTGTGATGTGAGTTCCCAACATTTTGTACACGTATGGCCCATGACCAGGTGGCAATGAAATATCGGCGCCAAATGACACGAAAGAGCACTATTATACTGACGAATATTATTTCTAAAGTTTTTTTGATTTGTCATCATGTCCTATAAACAATTTTGATTTCTTCTGGCATATTGCTCAAAGGTAAACTTATTTTCCCATTTAAGCAACACAGAGTAAACTCGTTTGCAGAATTTCTCTCACATGCGAAGTACAAAGCAGAACAAAACAGTTTCATAGACAACGACCCAGCAGAAAACGAAATGACCTCAGTATCACAACACTTACGTTGACATTCTCTTTCCCTGTGTCCAGTTAATGTACGTTTACGGCTTTTGGGGTGCGTGGGCAACGATTCAGAATTCGACATAACCTGTGAACAACTTCACTACTTCAGTACAACCGAGCAAAACCCACAGTCCGAATGTTCTCTACAAAATACACCACAAAAGCAAATACATGCAAACTGTCAACGCAACAATGCAATAATTACACTGAAACAAAACCTTGATGAATCGTAAACAAATCTCAACAATCAAAACAAAATATCAAGCAGCGCCACCATGAAGCAACGTGGACATCTATCGACTCGTATATATCGATTCTGAAACAGCCACCCTTTCGAAGAAAACAATTGACTATTGATAAGCGTACCGTGAAAGAAATAATTAATTAATTAATTTACATCGTAAATGTTGGTGAATCAACACAAACAATATCTGATAATACATCTAGGGATCACATTCTTTCATTTAAAGGAAAAAATACTACAATCGGTTCAGTAGAAGCTCTAAACGAAGCCAAGGCAAAATACCTTATTTTTTTTTAAATATATAGATAGATGTTGGTAGCTACCAAATCACTGAGAAACAAGTGAATGGGACACCACTTCCAGGGTCTTTTAGGGTTGTGGTGAGTATGCAATGTACGATTTCTTTTGTTACAAGCTGCAGCTAGAGCTACCAACATAATTTTTGTTGCTAGCACTCTCTCCAGCAAGGGGCCACTGCGGAGTGACTTTCCTGACGCACTGTGCGGATAATAGGAGGAAAGTGAAACAAAACGACAGATAAAAGGAAATAAGTTTGATTGCGGAATCACTTTCTTTCCCGTTTCCTAATGAGTATGTAGTCATTAATCGAACCATTTTCATACTAGAAGGAGAATGTAAATGCATTAATTTGTTATTTATGTGATGTTAATTCTAACTATGGTACAGAAACCCAGCCAAACAATTTTATCTAAAGCTACTAAGAACAGTTACTGGCATGAAGAAAGATTATAATATCGAAGTTGATCATGTGAAAGCTGAAAATTCATTTCACTTTCTCGTGTACGTACGAAGATACGAAGTGATATACGTAGTATAGAGAAAGTTAAGTTATGCTGCGGAAAAAAGCGGTTTTGCGACAAAACTCTGATTGTGGGGACATTATACTGAAAAATAGAATGCACGCTGTTCCAGTAGTAGTAAATTACTTCTTCTAGCACATTATGTAGTCATAATTCACAATTTGTAGGTCCTTGAAATCGAAAAATTGATTTATGGCAAAACGACGTTCGTCGGTCTCACTGTCCGTCTGTGAACTACACTTGCTCCTAAACTATTCGTACGATTTTTCTCAATGTGAATACTTCAGGTCGACCTGAGCTACCCGTGGCTTTGTGTTCTTTTTTAATTTCCCCCCGCCAGTAGCCCTGGCGGAGCGGTAGTTTATTACCTTGGTTGTGGTACATGCGCCGCAGCTCGATGGCTTTTGCGGCAGAGAAGAGGGCAGTGCTTACTTACTAACTTAATACTAACTTAACCTATGGATGAAGCCGGCGCTTTGGCCGGCAACCTACGATAATGTTCGTGCTTTTAATTGCCTTTTAATGTTTCTTATTAGTATAGTCTTGATATTTTTTTTTTTTATTTCCATTCACTCACTCATTCATACTTGTATGTATTTACACTTATTTACAAGCCTAGCACACGCACATTCATACGATGTTATGTACACTATTTACACTAGCACTTTGCGCCAAGGCGTCGACTGTGTTCAGAGTATCCCGAACCTAGAATTCTCTTCCAAAGAACGGCTGAATTCGACGTAGTGTACTACCGTACTACCGTAGTGTACTACGTAGTAATACTACCAACGTCAGTATTCGAACCCTAAGACATCCCAGTCAGAACCACTGCAGGGACATCAATTTATTCCCTGTGGTACCTAAGCCGATTTTGAAGATTCAAATCCACGATGTCGGCGTTTCAGATAATCTCATTGTTGCAAGAGAGATTGGTAGCACCACTCTCTTGAATTCAAAACTCACTTAGTGTACAGAACCTGGAGCTCGAGAATTAACTAACTTATTTTGAAAAATATAAATATAACATGGTTCTATTTTCATTTTTATCCCATGATAATAAGTCTCATCAGCCGTTTAAGGCTTTGGCCAGCCAAATGTTTAGGTAATAATGTACCGATAGAATAAAACCATCACAAAATCACCTGAGTAGCGAAAAATCATTGAATGAATAATAAGATAATTACATGTAATTCTTCATTCAAGAACGTGTTGGTCATTGAAGAAGAAGGTATTATTCGTTTAACTGTGTCTTTGAACTGTCAATACATAGAACGCCGTGCAATTTTATACTCTTGTAATTGAATCATTTATGCATTCAGTTTTCACAACGCGAATATACGAAATCCTAACGACAAATTGATATTTAATAACAAATCTTCGTACACTCTGAACACTTCTATTACGTACTAGAATTTGTTTGAGTGTCTATCAATATAGGGCAGTCACAAAACAAAATATTTAAAAATGCACACGTTTTAAAAGAAACTAGTGAGAACCCGTCAAAATTTGACCGTGAGATCTGAGATACATGTAAAATACTGTGCCCAGACTAATGTTCACAATATGTTGCGTTGTTTGGATCTTCAGGGTATGACGAAAATATTTTGTGATGTGGAGTTTCCAAAATTTGGAACATGTATGGCCCATGACCAGTTGGCAATGCAATATCGGCACCAAATGACACAAAAGAAAGAGCACTATTATACTGACGAATATTATTTGTAAAGTTTTTTGATGTGTCATCATCTATAAACAACTTTAATTTCTTCTGTCATATTGCTCGAAGGTAAACTTAGTTTGCCATTTAAGCAACACAGAGTAAACTCGTTTGCAGAATTTCTCTCACATGGGAAGTACAAAGCAGAACAAAACTGACATTTCATAGACAACGACCCAACAGAGAACAAAATGACCTCACTAACACGACTTCTACGCTGACTTTCTCTTTCCCTGCGTCCACTTAATGTACGTTTGTGTCTTGGGGCGCGAGGGCAACGATTCGGAATTCGACATAACCTGTGTACAACTTCACTACTTCAGTACAACCGAGCAAAACCCACTGTCCGCATGTTCTCTACAAAATACACCACAAAAGCAAATACATGCGAACTATCAACGCCACAATGCAATGAAATACACTGAAACAAAACCTTGACGAATTGTAAACAAATCTCAACAATCAAAACAAAACATCAAGCAGCGCCACCATGAAGCAGCTTTGGAAGAAAACAAATGACTATTGATAAGCCTACTATTAAAGAATGATTTAACTAATTAATTTACAACGTAAATGTTGGTGAATCAACACTAACAGTATTTGATAACACATCTAGAGATCACATTCTTTCATTTAAAGGAAAAATACTACAATCGTTTCAGTAGAAAGTCTAAACGAAGCCATAGCAGAATACCTTATTTTTTTTAATATATAGATTAACAGAGTTTGAGGGACCTAAAATGAAGAAAAGTTTGAGGAGAAGGAGCAAACGAAGGCCGTTGTGGATTCCAAGAAAAGCGTTGGCGTCAGCCTCAGTTTGAAATTCGAAAGCTCCGCGAACGGTAGGACTCAGGGCGGGGGCGGGGCGGTGCAGGGGTGGGGGCGGGGCAGGGCTCGGAACAAGCAGACAAAGCGCGGGGTAAGACGAGCCGTGCGGAGGCCAAAGCTGTGGGCGGGGGGGGAGGTGCGGCAGGGGGAGGGGCCGGGCGCGGTGTGGGCGTCGCCGCCGCTTTTGCCGCCCTGTGCCCTTTCATTTTCCCAATTTGCGAACGGCCCGCCCCCGCCCTCACTCCCGCTCGCTTGACCCCAAAACGCAGTTCGATGTTCGCCTCCGCAGACACCGACGCTAGCACTTCGGCAGGTGGATGCTATTCTCGTCACCGTAAACACAAATCTTCCAGCAGTTGTTCTAAGGGAGCTTGTTTCAGTAGCTGATCGTAGGTTTTGGCATAATAATGAAATAATGGAATAGAAATGTTACGAAAAGACATTGCTTAGAATTTGGTATGCCAAAGGTATGGTTACAACTAGGTGGCGAATTTAAATTAAATGTCTTTTTTCTTTTCACTTTAGAACAATGCCGTTTAGTATAGAAACTTATTTTATGTTCTGAAAATAGGAAATGACCCATTTTTATAGGTCATTATTTTGCATTTTTTGTGGATTTCGACTAATAAGTCACTACTTTTTTACCTTTTTATGTCATTTTTAATGCATTTTTTTGTTGATATCATCGATTTTAATGTCTTTTTAATGGTATTTGCTTCAAATAATATTTACGAGATGAAAATATTCTGCGCAGAATTACTCAGTAACCTATTCTATTTGTTCGCTCAGAATTATTTTGACAGCCGTTGTGAGTATGTAATTCTTTTGATGTATATCAGTGTCATTGCCGGTTCGGCTGATTTCGAGATAACGAAAGACAGAGATTTCCTGGGAAGGAACAGTCCTAACCAAAAGTTTGCAAGTGTAGCTCACTCGGACGAATGGAAGAAGCCTCGATTACATCAGTAACATATTCAACAGCTTGAGTTGTTCATCCGAACAACTCAAGCTGTAAACTTCTCTCATTTCGTAAGTTTTGGAGAATATGTACTGACCGACAGGAAACGTCCGTGGGGTTGCCGATTTTCCCTATAGTGCGTAAGATGTAGTACTTTTCTGTGGTAACTATTTTTCAGCTTGTCCTTTTGTGCTAAATAATCACAAGGGTTCAGCTAGTTTATTTTTAAATTAGTGATGTTTAAAAAAAAAAAAGATTTTCTTCTGTTCACAATTTTCTACTAGAGAAGGAATTAAGAATCGTTGGTACAAATATTCCTCTTCTCAATTCCATGATTGATGCTAAAAGTAAAGAACGTATTCACTTTTAGAATAACATCGTTCCCTATTGGATTTCCGCCACATACTAAATGAATGCTTGGCATGGTTTCTTGAAACTCCACTTTTCAAAACCTAGATTGTTCGTTTCTTTTGTTCCATTCAACTGCAGCGTATTAGATACGGATCTTATTCCATTCTCCCACAAATACCCAGCACTTCCTTCGTACGTACACAGTATTCTTCTGTGTAACCCGCCACAAGCGTATATTTCATGGAGTTTCACAACAACAGAATAAAGCGTTCGGACTGAGAGTTTACAATTGGCCACGTCGCGGCGCAGGGCGACCTCTGGTTCCTGGATTGCACTTGCTGACAACAAGAACCCTCCGCAAAGGCGGATTGGGGCGTCGACTGCCCGGCAACGTCCGCCATTCTTTCGCCAACTTTGTTTAGACCTCCGTCCGGCCGAAGGAACTGCGTCTATAGCAAGGCGTCTCAGCAGTTTAACAAATCGGGACTGGATCTTCAGATTAGAGATAGGCGAGGGTTTCGTCCCCGAAAATGGCCTGTGGAGCGGGTTTCTAAAGAAAAGTGCGGAAATAAGGAGCATTAGCTCCTTCCCTCCGTGGACCCAGCTTTGCACAATGTGAGCGACGAGCAGACGGGATTCGCTGGCTGAGTGCGCGAAAGAATGCCTGCCCTGCAGCAACCCGAGTTGCGTTCGACCATTTGCAAAAGTGTGCGCCCAATCCGGGTTTCATGTTCCCTTGGCCTTATTTGTGAAGTGCAAATGCAGACTGCATGTAGGTGTTAAGATGGAAGCGATAGTTTTACGTTTCAAAAGATTATCTCGTGCAAAAAAGAAAGTATTCAATGGCAATGAAATATGATAACAGTCTCTTTGTACTACATGCAAATGAAATGTATGTTTCTAAGCAACTCGAAAATGTACGATAAATTACAAAACTAATCTAATAAGAAATAACGCCCAGTTTTCGCACCGTATTGATTAGTTTTCGCTGAAAAGTCAAATTTTTGTCACGAAAATGTTTGATATGACAAAGTAAAAAGAAACGTTCACTACGTGTGATACAATTCAAAGAATTTTTTATCTTATATTAGCATTCAAAAAGGGAATAAGAAAGTGGCAAATAAATAAATAGGTGTAATTTATTTATTAATTAAAAACAATGTAAAAACAATTATAACTAACCAAGAAAGTATAAATTCATGTTGTGATTAACTATAGACTCGTTCCGGAAGCTAGATTGTACCTCACATAATCACATACTTCACGTCTCATCGTCCAATATTCTACCAGTATCAGTCATGGTGTGTGGTGGTGTGGTGAGAATGTTCGTATGTCCCTCACTTCCTGTGAAGTGCCTAATATTAAAGAACATACAGCACATAATTTAATTATGTATACTTTTATGGTTGAAAGATATGTAACTCAATTTGTAAGAGTTCAAATGTAGCCTGATATTGTAATTGTATCCGACACGTGTTTTTGTAGCCTTATTGTAACTGTGTGTTGTTTCCTTTTCATATAATGCAGCCCTGATGATAAAAATATATTTTCTGAAACGTCGGGAAACAAGCGTGTTGTAGATTCTTTTTATTTCTACTGGCCAAGCCCCGTTAATCTGCCTTCAATATGCATCTATATCATCAATGGTCGTTAAGATTTCAATAGTAACAAACGAATACTTATTTTCTCCAAATATTTATTCAAAAAAATTAATAAATATTTTCTGACAAAAAATGAAACGTTTGTGATTAAGCCTCAAACTTTCCTGTAGCAGTCTAACCTTTTAGTAAATGCAATCTAACTTCACCAACGCTACTTCATTAGGAGTAACGCAGACTAATTAGCGTTGACTCTACTCTCTTGAAATGCTGAAACAGGTTTTATGAATACTGTGAAATAAATCACTTTTTGCAACACTCACAGCTGACATTACATGCTTAATTATTTAAATAAAGTACCTATTATCTCATTTCATGATGTCATAAACTAACAAATGTACCAACACACGTCATGAACTATAATTTATGCTATGTCATCTCCACTGAACCATTTTAAAAGCTCTCAAAAACTAAACATATATCATAGTACATATATCTATAGTACATATCTCATAATTTAAGACTATTTATGATACGCTAGAGAGAAAAATTGTTTTGTAAGAAATCAAAACAAAATACTGTAGTAGTTTGATATTAATAGATTTCCAGAAATTGTGATCGAAGATCCTACAAAAGCTCTACATGATCTTAAGTGGAGTAATTCATTAAGACCAAGGAAAATATTTCACAGTAAAGTGAAAAATATTTATGGAGCGTAAATGCGGCCTTTATACAATATTTTATACAATACCTTTATATAAAATCAAAATACTGTAGTAGTGCTGCTTCTAGGTAACGAATTCCTCCACCGAGGTGCAACAAACGAATTTTAGACGAAAAATGCTGAATTTTGTACAGTGTACTATAATAAAATCTGCAGTCACACAAGCAATCCAAAACACATTATGACGTTCCATCGCACATACATGGAAATATTTTGTAATAGGATCTTAAAATCCTTTCTTCGTGCCCAAGCAGGAGACTATGAGTAACTTTTCTTGAGCTATCATCTGCAAAACGAGGAATTTTTGAATTTCTGTTATATTTATGGAGATTTATATCTTCTGGGTACCTCACTCCGTTGCACGTGTGGTCAAAAAGGTTTAAAAATATGTAAAAATTGAATTGACTAATCGATAATCTGCGCAAATGAGTTGCACGGGTATGTCTTTCTGTCTGTTAACACTTAGCAATATTATAAAGCTTATCCAGACATAGTGCGGATCGTGCATTCTCAGATCATGTATATTTTACGTTCTGTCCTAGAATGAAATTTTATTTTTAGTAAGAGTAGAATGTTCGCAAGGGACCGACTTATATCACTAATTTTTCGTGTATTAAGTAACTTAATGTTTTATTTAAATCGCGTTGTTACATTCAATATTAACCAACAAATTGTCTAAATAAAATTGTTCAAATAAAATTGTACTTTTAATAATGTATCTTAATAAAATTGTCCAAATAAAATTGTACTTTTTAATTAAAAATATGTACTCAACGCTTACAATTTAATTTTTCCAAAGACCGGACGACCAAGGTATCTACCTCTAAATTATCTCCCTTTGGCGCTTGAGTATACATTACGCGTACTGTTCTAGATTTTGTGATAATACTCGTAAATATGCGCGAGCCTCTATGACAACAAAAAGGAAAGCGAGTCTTACTGGTCTGTGCGGTTCATGTTGCCAACTATCTCTGGAGTTACTATTTCTTGAAAACCTGCTGCGAGAGAAGACGCTAATCCACTCTTTTCACTATACTACTCCAGTGAAGTGAAATCACATAAAGGGAGAAGTTGGAAACGACTTCTGTTTTCCTTGAAACGTCTGTAATATCGAGCTGGACCCTTTTCACGCGAAGAGTCTTGAAAATCGGAATGGTAGTATTAAAACCGAATGTAACGTTTCATGTTACGAAAACATATTTCTCAGTTTATATCTTTGAAACCGACTACCGGCGCACCTTACATTGGTATCGGTCTATAGGGAAAAGGAGCCATTACTCGTTTTCGCTTGTCTCACGTGCGCAGATGGCACCGTTGTCTTGCGACGCATGTCGCAATTGAAGTAATGTTTAACCTCGCTCGCATCATAACCTTAGGAACTCGCAAAATAAACTGGCCAAATGTTATATTAGTGACTTCACGATAACAGTGTAGGCTCATTAGCTGTTAGGCTCGTTCGACAGGTAGGGTTTTTAATGCGTGAAAAAATGTACGTTTTATATTCGGTTACGTCATTTATGTTCCCAAGTAAATTTAATGTGTAAGTTCATTAATATCTCCTTAATGTGCAAGGTACATTAAATTCTATGTACAGTCGTACATTAAATTTACATTGCTTTTAATTTACGCATTAAATTTAATGTACAAGTACATTAATTACCCTTAATGTGCAAGGTATATTAAATTGAATGTAATTTCTAACAGCACATGTCGTTTCATTTATCCCAATGCGACTGCGTTGACGATTCAGTTTACTCATATCCCCCCGCCAGGTCATATTCCAGTTCAAGATGGTTACCTTTACCTCACTACAGGTGTACGGGGAACTTAACACTAAGAAATAGAGGTCCTGGTTCAGCTAATGATATCTCCTGCAACTCACGAAAAGAACAATCCTCTTTGCTGATGCCGATTTCAAATGCACGACCGTACGAACTGACGGTATTCGTGTCAACGAATTACAATTTCTCTTAATACTGTACGATTACATCGACATAGAGCATCCAACAGAAGAATGAAAAATCACTCTTAACGTGCGCCAACCGTTTAGTGTTTTTACAGACCACCGTCGAACGATCGAAAAAGATGATTTGTAGCTAAAGATAGCATACCGAATTTGCTGCTTGAAGAAAAGTTATTTTTATGTAGAGTATGATTTTTTTTCTATAAGAAGATGCTATTGAATGACGCACGACCGATATCACAATAACGGACTTGGTTGGTTATTTGCTCGTATTGTCTGTTCCCAAGACGATTCTGTGCGCCACAAATTGGTCGGTGACGGCCTCGCAACGGAGGAGAGCCCCAGCGGAGCGGCAGCGGGGAGGGGCGGAGAGGGCCTCCGCCGCCAGTGGGAGTGTCGCGTCGCGTCACACGGGGCGATCCGCGACGTCGCGGCGCGGCGCGACGCCACCTGAGCAAAGAAACCGCGCTCCCGTCACGCGCTTCGGAAGCGGTGGCGGCTGGGGCAGCGGCGGGCGACTTACTCACCGCGAACACACAGCAAGCGATGGCAAATTTTACCAAAACATCGACACATCGATGTTTCGATAAATTGATGTTTCGATAAATCGATGTTTCGATAAATCGATGTTTCAATCCGATGTTTCAATAAAAATTTTAAATTCGATACATCGTATTTTTGACACATCGCTAATCAAGTTTCGGTGTCGATGAAAACATCAATGTTTTAATTATAGAGTACTATCCATTTTCAATTACAGTACGTAAAAGTGATATATTTTATTGTTACCAGTACATTACCAGTTAGCAGTAGTTACCAGTACATTAATAGTATGTAAAAATTATTATCGAATGTAAAGAATAAAATTAACAATAAAGAACATCGTGTTTTGCTATAGATTTCGTGTTTCATTGTCGATTCAGACAGTGACACGCCTGGCGATAACATATATTCATAACACGAGCAGTTCCCAAACTTCCCCAGATTGCACAGGGGAAATGTGCAGCTTGATGAAGAGGATGACGCGAATCAACGATATTGCTGCTACTCTACAACGTTCTTAAACCCCTTTATTTAAAAAGAACTAAAAAAAAATTAAAAACCATTCATGTTATTGCAACAAAATATCGATGTGAAGAAAACATCGAAATCAAAATATCGATGTTAATATATCTATGTTTTAAAAATATCGACTATTTTGCCATCCCTAAGTACAGCACGGCTTGGAACGCTTCAGTGTCGATTGCGGACGGCACAGGCGGATTGGGACTTCGGCCTGAGGCGCGTCCGGGAGTGTTGAGGTGGTCAGACTCTTCGCCTTCCACCTCCGAGCTGGGCTTCAGACAGCGCACCGGCGTAGATAGCTCAGGGCATCAATTGATGTCACTGCAGTGCCTCTGACCGAAAGGTCGTATGCACGAGTGCTGATGGTGGCAGGATTTTCAACACTACACTCTCAGAAATTTCTGCATTACTTTTAATGTAAAGTACATACACGTAATTTTCATGTACGTAAATTAAATTTAATGTAATTTCTGACAGTGTAGCTGTACAGCTTAGTCGAATTCAGTCGCTGTCTGGTGGAGAATTCTAGCGGTACGCTGCTCTGTTCAGTTCCTCTATTCTGTTTTCCGTCGTTCCTCCGATCAATACCAGGCGAATGCCCTAACAAACGGGCCACATCCGCCCGTGATCTTTCCTTCCTCTTCCTTAGCCTATCCTCGCCCCCTTACACTTACATTCATTTGACTCCCACACATGCCAGGAGACCTGTCGTGAGCTGAAAGCTTGTCTTAGCCTGGATACTCCGATGGTGGGAGATACTTGGTTCGGAAGCCGACGTGTAGGCCTCCGCCAGATTTCGCCATCGAATGGGGAAATATATGCCGCGATTTGGAAAAGCATACCCTACACTTACGGGACTAATAACCTTAGCTGTTGACGGGCCTGAAATCGCTAATCAATCAAATCCCGTCGCTGAGACATCAGAGATTTTGCGATGGACAAGGCGTGTTCGTGGCTTGTTTTCTTAGAATTCGTTTCCCCTCCCTCTCATTCCTCCATTGCTTCATCACTCAAATCATAAGTCATGATTCATAACATCAGAATAACAATTCATCAAAATCATGCGCCTATTTCTGTTAAATCTAAACTGCGAGGAGCCGACATCATAATAAAGGTGTGGCGAGTCTGAGATTCAGTTTGCAGTATGGTCTTTTTATAGTTGATCATGTTAATGAAAATTAAAAATTACAAGAAGTATCACAATTTAGCAATTAAACATTCAGATGAACGAGCCTGGGAGAACTCCAAATATCTCAAAACTCAATGGCAAAACTTCTGTAATGGAGTTCTCATTTAAAAAGAAGTTGAAAAAGATTAAGGGTCCGAAGATGCGTAAAGGTGGAATTGTCCAGGCGTCAAATTTTGATCCTCTATATGGCTTGGTACCTAAGCAAACGTTCTTGTCATTGACGTATGAATGTTTTTTCAAGTGTTAGTCTCTAACATCCAGACCATGGTAGAAACGTAGTGGAATCAAGTAGTAGTTGTTAACAGCAGGATTCGCCATCAAATATTTCAGTTATTTACAGTTTTCGCCTTCAAATATTGTTTTATAAATGTAGATAAGAATGTCTATAGTTGATTACTAATCTGTAAACAACAAAGAATCTCGTTATTGATGGGGTTCTGCAGCTCCCTTTTGATATTGAGCAAAAAATGGAAAGTCTGTGAATGTTCAATTTTGTTTTGTGTTATTTTAAATATTGAAGGTTCACAACAATACAATTTCTTCAGTTCACAAGTGAATTTCCTTTTTGCGTAGAATAACATTTAAAAAAGTGTTAATGAAATTGTGGGAATGTAGGGCGACAACGTCGTATAATGAAAACAAATACTTCATCCTTAACCTCTATCATTTTGAGTTGAAAGAGTCCATCCTTTGATAGTGAATGGTCTTTACTAATACACGCTCAGCCTGTACTTCCCTAGCGCATTTTTAAAAAATAAAAGCAAAAGTTTATCCTCTGAAAATAGAGGTAATCCTTTCTCGCCCATTCAATTTTATGTCGGTTTTTCAGGGCATTGAATTCTCCTCATAGAAACTCTCGATTTACTGCTTTATACGCTTCATACCTACTTTTCTGTAGTTTATTGATCATGTTTAAGGCGGATATAACTTTTTAAATTACTTTCTTTCACCTACCCATGACGGAAATGAAGAAAAAATGGACAATGCGATATCATTACTTTTGAAGTCCTGCCACATATGGCACAGGTATATCATGGCACTGTGAATCCTTGTATATACTTGGTCATTGCTATGTAGGATGTCAAACTTCATTAGCATTGTGATAAGATTCTTATCTTCGAATACACTGAAAACAAGAATAATATTGTCATTGTTATTACATGCCTACAAATAATTATTAATACCTTACAAGTTTTCGGGTTCAAACCTGATTGAAGCCATGGATTCTTAAGGGTCTTCGTACGCCTTCCTTGGGAGGGGAAATGAAGCTGGCTGTCCCATGTAGTAGATTTACTGCATGTAAAAGATCATCAATCCTAAAAGAAGCCTCTGAGCTAAATTTAAGTCGTCTGTTTCATCGCCCGAAACAATACATCACTTCTCCTCTAGATGATGAAAGGAGTGTAGCGAAATTAGCGTGGTCAGGCGGAAGAGCGGGTCTGCTGGCTCGAGTCTCGCCATGTAAAAGAAGGCATTAACTATCTAACACCAGGAGCGGTAGCTCAGTGCATCAACTGATGCCACTGCAGCGCCTCTGACCGGGAGGTCCTAGGTTTGAGTCCTGACGGCGGAAGGATTTTCGACACTAGCTTTTCAGCTAGGTCGAATTCAGTCGCTGCCTGGAGGAGAATTCTAGCGGCCGGCTGCTCTGATCGGTAGTTTTCCGTGGTTTCTCCGATCAACACCAGGCGAATGCCGGAGCAGTACCCTACCAAACGGGCCACGGATCGCGCGTGATCTTTCTTTCCTGTTCCTTGTCCTATCCTCTCCCCCTTACACACACACTTACACTAACATGCACTACACTACCACATGTTCCGGGAGACCGGTCGGGAGCTTAGATCTTGTCCCGGCTGGGGCGGTGCCCCGCTGATGGGAGAGTCCTGGTTGGGGGTAAACCCCACTAGCCGACGGTAGTTCGGCGCCGGATCTCGCCATCCAGCGGGGGAAGATCACCGCCATCTCCCGAGAAAAAACATGCACTACACTAACGGGACTAATGACCAAAGGAGTTGACACGTCCGGAAACACGAAAAAGCCAAACCAAACCAACTAACTATCTAACTAATATCTAAGACTAAAAATCCACCGTTGGGATATTGAAACGTCGATGTGAAGGAACACCCGCGTGGAGGAGCCCAGGCAGCGTGACGGGGCGTGCGCGGGGCCATTACGTCAGCGCCCGGTGACTTCATTGCGTCTGCCGCGAGGGGGCGCGGCCGCAGGCGGGGAGAGGTGAACGGCCCGGTGCGCTGCTAGACGCTCCCGGCCGCTGTAAATAGAGAAAAGTACGCGTGACATGCACGACTCTTGTAAATAAGTATTAACGGATGTGGGTAAGAATGAGTGAATGAATGGGGAAAAAAGAGTAAAAAAGAACTAGATCCAGATGGACAGGGGTTTCTTCAATTTGGAAAAGGTCGTACGTGTTGTTTAATCGCTATTAGTGTGGACAGACGTAAAAACGGCGGACAGACAATGAACAGACGAACAGACGGACAGACATTTAGAAGGACGGACGTTTTGGAAAAAAAAAAAACTTTTTCGGTATCAATGGACCCCAAAACGTGTATATCCGTTGAAATCTCTGAATCGATTTTCCGCAGCATTACATAACTTTCTCTATACTACGTATATTACTCCCGTATATACGTGTGTTTACGAGAAATTAAAAAAACAATAACAAGTTGGAAAAAATAGAATTCCGCGTGTATGTGAATCTTAGGTTCCTGAGCATCATCCCGATAGCGCCGGCTATTTTCCTAGACTAAGTTAATACAAGTTAGTATTAAGTATTGCCCCCTTCTTTGCCGCAAAAGCCGAAGAGCTGCGGCACATGTGTCCCGCGTGAAAAATAAATGAACATCTCTCCAGGGTCACCGGCGCGTCGCGGCCGGCCGGGGAAGACGCTCCCGGGCACACGGCACGCACAGCGAAAATGTCATCGGATCGCTTTTCTTTTTTAGTTTTCGTTAATTGACGATTTCGTGATTCCGGACGCGTCAACGTCTGTGGTCATTGATCCCGTGACAGTAGTGCATGTTCTTTCTCGGGTGATGCGATGTTCCTCTCCCATTCGAACGTAAGATCCGACGCGACCTACTCGTTGGCTTACGGGGAGTTTCCCTCTCTAGGTCAATTGGGTACCGCTCCAGCCGCGACAAGCTCCAAGCTACCCAGGGTCTCCAACATATGGGATACATAGTGTTGTGCATGTAAATGTATGAAAGAAGGGCAGAGGAGGGAGCAGGAATGAAGCTGCAAAGTACACGCACGGTCCGTGGCCCGTTTGTTATTATTTCCATATTCAACTGGTATTAAACCGAGAAACCACGGAAAACTGCAGATCTAGCTTTTGTCGAAAAATACCGTCGGGGATCGAACCCTCGGACCTCCCGGTTAGAGACATTCATAGGCCACTTACTTCCCTGAGCCATCTCAGCTCGTTTTCCCTCTTAAGACTTTCAGTTACATTTATGCTATACGCATTTCCTGAGTATGATCATCGTATGGATATCGTAGTTTAGATATTACGTGGTGGTTTGCCATTGACTTTAACGTCAGAAAAACACGGTGCATTTCCTGGGATTCAAACCAAAAAATCTTCATGTCTTGGAAAGCAAACAGTTCATGAACTATCGGCCTGATGAAAATTGTCCGTCAATAAATAAATACGTAAAAATCAGAAAGTTGAGTTACCTGAAAACACCAAACTCAATAAGATAAAATCAGTTTTGCGATGTGTGATATAAATTGAAATTTTCACTGATGATTACATCCTTAATCTTAACTACCTTAATCTTAACTACCTTAAACTTAAGTTCATTAAGGTATCAAAATGTGTTTAACATTCCCTGTAAGAGCTGAAAATGTTTACATCGCCGATGATGCCAAACGACAAAGAAAAATATTATGTGTCACCTGCCTTGGAGTCATTTTCTCGTTTTGTCAAAATCTTCGCGTGCATGTAATGCATCAGTAGCTTTCCCGCGGAAGCGCGTGCTCAAGAAGTAAAATACTTACGTCGCCGCCAAAGAATTTCCACAAAGCATTGTGCGTCAGTAACAGCATCGACGTATGCGACGCTCTCGACCATCAGTTTGATTTTGATTTAATTGATTTGCTTAAAAACAATAAGCTGTATGGGGTAGGAGATTATCTGCGAATGTTTTCTTGACTACCAGAAACCCATCTCAACGTTTTAACGATAAATACTTGAAAGATGAAAGAAAGTTAAAACAATATAATAATAATAATAATAATAATAATAATAATAATAATAAAGCGCGAAATTAGCAACATTTGAAAAACTAGACATTTTTGTTTCCGAGTTATAGAAGACGTATTTGCAACTGTTAACGAACTGCAGATTAGATTTTTCTGCATTGCTAACAATATACTAACTGACCCTTACCTCTACTCCTACCACTACAAGCAAAGGAGAGTTTAACAAAACGTGCGCATAGTGAAACTGTTTGTTCGGCTGCTGATTCTAAACAACGCGTGCTAATGGAGTCATTATTGGAATAAGCTGGTTTTCAGAGAAATTGTCTACCGCGTCGGTCTGGACAGTGCTGCGCCCTGCCAGCACGCTGCGAAGTATACAAGCTATAACTTGAAAATGTTATGTGTTCTTAGATATATCGTTTTACTCTCTGCAATGAGGTTTGCGGACTTTTGAAGGAAAATGTTTGATCGCGATATGATTGAAATGCTCCTAATTTATGCCAAGCCCATAATTATGCCAATGCCCGTCATTGTTTTATTTGAGATTAGGCGCCAAATTTGAATGAATTTCGGCGCATGTGTGGTAACAACTTCTTTATTCTAGAAGCTGACGCGTTGGCTGGAAACTCAAGAGTTTTCTTATTTACATTAAGATTTAATAATCTTACTACATTTTTCCTTTGCCCAATAATTCATATGTTCATGCTTACTGATAAACTCTCATACATAGTTACAAAGAAATCATACCTATTGAACTTGGTCAACACTGATGTCATTACATCATACCTATCGTAGTGCCGGTGTTACTCTAAGTGTTGGGTTGCGATGGAGGAAGAATGTCGCTTAGTGTCAGACTGTTTGCGCTCGAAATTAACATCCCTTCCGCCGCTTCAAGCGTTCGGGAGGCAGCAAAACACCGAATATTGATAAGTATAATTGACCGCCACCGAATATTGATAATTTACACGTTTCAAGTCCTAAGGTGATCGATAAATGAATGAGTAATCATTTTAAGTATTTACTGTAAACGGTAATTACATTCTGCAGAGCAATAATTTTGTCTTATTTGTATTGAACTCTTTTTCGTACGTTTGGGTAACATATTCTTCTGATTAGGTGTTTTCAGTTAAGTCAAAAAAGTTTTATCAAGAAATCTACATCTATTGCACAATGTAACCGATCAAAAATATGGGTATTGTAACTTATGATATGCTGCTTGTTTCAAAGATGCATTTTCTCTTGCCCCATTGAGGGGACAGATGATTTCCTCAGGATAAAGCGATCTAAACTTTTTTAACAAAGCAGAAAATCAAAAATTGGTCGCTTTCATGGAACAACAAGTAATTAATACAAATTACTCCCAAATCGGAAGAATGTGAACATTTAGATAATTTTCACTTGATCAAACATCTTGTGTTATAGTCTTCACATTGTATTATGGTCTTCAATTCCATTCACTACCATTAAATTTTTTGTGATATGAGTTCAACAGATGAAAGATTTCATTTTAGGAAAGATACAACTGAAATAAACTAGTACGTGTCTTAACACGCCATTCGTTCTTTTCGCACATATTCTTGTCTTTGGAATTATTCGCTTCCCCCAAGAATTGTTTGACTAGAGATGCTCATAACAGCAGCTCAACATCACATATTTTCTGGCATACTTATTCACAATCTTTGCTTCGCCATTAATAAACACATTATTGTTATTATTATTGTTATTATTTTTATTATTATTATTGTTATTATTATTGTTATTGTTATATTATAGATATTATTATTGTTGTTATTGTTGTTATTATTGTTATTATTGTTATTATTGTTATTATTGTTATTATTGTTATTATTGTTATTATTATTATTATTATTATTATTATTATTATTACAATCTTATACTACTACATGCACCTGCAACAGAGTTTTCAAACTGCAGATTTCTTTCAACTCAAAAAGCGATTTCAGGTTAATCGAGTTAATTCGCCGTGCGCTTTACCGCTACACCACGAAGTCTCTCTGACGTACACACTAGGACCCACGCTTAAAAAGTTAGTGGTCCCTCCCATCATTTCCAACACGCACTTTTCGAAAATTCAGGGAGTTACAAGAAAATGAGACGCACGCCATTATTTTAAGCGTTCCTTGTACGTTCCTTGTTTTATCCGTGGAAACATTTAAAGAAACAATTTAGAACTGTTTTTGAAACAATGCATTTTTTTTAACTTTCAAATAGAAATTACTCGTTATCTAAATAATCATACATGATATTTTTAAGAGCTGATTTTTTAGAACAGTTTTTGTTTAAAACAAGAATCTTTCTCTTCAATTTTGAAGTTTCGAAATGATAACTTTTTGCTAGTAATTCAGAGAGTACGCCAGAAATGAAACCAGGTTCAATATTTTTACCGTTATTGGATACATACGAGGAAAAAATTTGAAGAAAAAAATATGTAGCCGTTGTTTAGAAAATGATTGTTTAAAAATTACCCTTGTTTGAGGCAAAATTACTCATATCTTCGAAAAATTGTACATGACGTTATTGAAGATCCGTCTTGACTTCAGTCAAGAAAAAATCTCTAATTTCTGCAATATTCTACTCGTACGACGACGCCAAAAACAATTTTCAACTTTTGTAATTTTCAACTTTTGTAATTTTCAAAAAATCAGAGATTTCAACGAAAATGGGACCTGTGCCATTCTTTTATGCGTCCTTTAAGCCATCCGGGGGCAAAGATGATTACAAAATTTTGGAGCAAATTTGAGAAAATTTTGAAAATGTTTTTGAGACTTCATGTAAAGTCACCAAATTCTACCCCCAAATTCACAATATCCGTTTTAAACTCAGAGGGCATGTAGTTCCTTTAAATCGATCGAGGAATATCTTTTTTCTTTTTCTTCGTCTGAACAGTTTCGGAACTAGCGTTGACCAGAGAGGCAGACAAATGGACGGACAGACGGACGGACAATGTATTGGAGGAAGAAATTCACCATACAGAGGAACAAGACATCTTTTTCGTTACCAGAATGCAGCAATAAGAATATTTCTCTCGAAAATTGGTCGTTTCCGAGCGCACGATTACAACACTTTCTCTTTTTACGAAGTAATGGTGAGAAAGTAAAAATTGACATAATTTGTAAATTCTTATTAAATATTATCTGAATGTATATAAAAATTAACAACAATATAATGAAATTTGAATAAGATATATTTTTATTCAATTTTCTGCCACATCTGTTTCTGAAAGCTTTTTTTGAAATCCAAACATTACACCAGAAATTATGTAGTACAATTGGACTCTCCAGAAAAGAGTAAATAAATGATTGTAGATCAAATGTGGTTATCTACAAAGGAAATAATAAACTTAAAAAGGAAGTTCAAATGTAAAGCAGAACGACATGAAAGTGTCAGGAGTGAATTTCAGTAAAGAATGAGATCAAAACTACTGGAGTTAAAAAGTAAAGAATTCGTGCATCCGGGAGAAGGAAGGAAAACCGAGGGCGAAGTGAAATGAGCAGAATGAGCAGAACAGAAACATCCTGCGCCAACGTTTCGTAATGAGACGCTTTTCCTTCTCGCAGATGCGACGATACAAATATTTTTAAAGACCTCCGAACGAACACCGAATAAAAAGACACGTTTACCCTGTAATTATTCGTGCGTCTAGTTTACTTTTAATGGCTTGAACTTTAAACTACCACACAATACGCGAGTATAATTGCACGTTTGCAGAGTAAACACACAAATTAATTTAATTGCTCGTAATTGTTGTTTCAGCGCAGTGGGACCCGTTTAAATGAAAATACGTGCTTAACGGTTCGAAAAAGAAAAAGGGGAAATGGGTTTAGGAAAGGTTTCTCAATCTCTGAAAAGAATAGACTTCCGCATGTATACTTTCTAAAGACGACGAGAAAATACACTATTCCAACTATAAAAAAATCAACATACTTGTTATACATGTGTCTATTTGTGAATATTTGAAATTGTTAAAAGACAATGTCATAAAATATTGCTATATAATTAAATATGTATTTGTTCATATAATGTAGAATTATAAAACATGTTTTGATCGCTTATGACCATATAGTTGCAGAGCGATTTAAAATAATTTAAATTTAAAAAAATAAAAAATCTATTCCACCTTCCTTTCTAGCTAGTACTCTTCAAGGTATGTGTTTGCTATACTATAGAGAATTAACATTACCTGTTGATTCAAAGAAACACCAGCAGCAATGAATTAATTTTAATGATTCGTAAACTTAAATTATGTACTGTTACGTATAATGACATGAAAGGATTTGATAGATAAGGGAAGACTTGTAAATTAATTTCTTTCGTATTGGTCAAGTACTTTATGACTAAAGAAAGTATTGCTAAGGAGAATGGTCTTTTTTATTACAGTAGCCTAAATACTATCTTTAAAATATTTTCTGCAATTTTGAAACAATATATTTTTTATAAGTCTAGGTAATTGTTTCCTTCGAATAAATATCATTTCAGTTTTCTTCAATCGATATTCTCATGAAAATGATGTCCATTTAATTTTTATTATTACCACACAATCTACCATGGGTATACATAAATCATTACCATAAAAAGTATACATTTTTTGTTTAATAATACGCATCTGAAATAGAATATTTCAATTTATGATTAGAAGTTTTGAAATTGCCTACCGTCCCTCTCGCAATAGAGGAGCGGTGGTTTTATTATAGCAATTAACACTTTTTTGACAATCAAGGTAGTATGCATTTTGAAATATAAATAACCTACGACAAGGACTATTACAAAAACTGTAAAATCCACAGTTTATTACTATTTAGTGTAAGGAATACATTTCAGACAAGTGTTATGTATATTTGATTGCAAAATTCAAATCTGTAAAACAATGCTCTAGCTTCCATTTGAAATTTTACGTTGTCCCCGCCCTCACACAATTTGAGTATACTTGGATTCGGCTGCAGAAAATAAGAAATGTTCAGTCTTTTTTTTTTAAGTTCATTTTGCAACGAAACGCTTTGGAAACACTGTAAATGTAATATTTAATGTTTTTGAAACTAGGACAAATGTCAAACGAGTATCAATTGGACCACAACATCTATGAAGAATATCTCAACATTATTAACAACTTAGTTTTATGTTGATCCCAGCTGTGGGATCTAGTTACTCTGTCAATCAACGCATGTTGTATTAGAATCGATTCCGAAGAAATCATGGATAGATAGATTGTGAATATAGATAATGATGATATTATGAAGAAAGATTATGAGATAGAATATAGAAAACTACCAGTGCATTTTGGGCATCGATTCATCTTGGGAACAACAAATATCTGTGCAAACATGTAAAGTAGTCGAAAGTCTAAAATTTTGATATCGATGTACTCTTGTGTAACTAGGACCCCCGTTCCTACACGCGCCGCTGTTCCTGCTCGCGTGAGTTGGGCGCGACAGCAGGAGGCGTGGTGGAGCCGCGGAGGGGCGGGGCGGGGCGGGGAGGGGGAGCGGCGGTGGGCGGAGGGGGGCGGGGCAACGGAGGCGGCGCGGAGCTGGCGTGCAAGTCGGTCGGGGCGCGAGCATGTTATTCAAATCATGTAAATTACACGTAACGAGAGAAACACTGCGTAACTGACCGTGAAAGTCCGTGATTCACAAAAGTCACAACCGACGCCGGTGACTGCCTTTGTTTCTTCATTCTCTCTTTTTCTTTTTCCCCACCCCGCCCTTTTTTCGTTTTCCGGGTCACGAAATTAGACGCTTTGCGTAGGGCGCGATTCGAATTTGCATGTTTTCCGGTTTGCAGTGCGAGCGCCTTGGAAACACGGTGCGGTGAAAGCGGGTACTTGGGAAGGGCTTACGGTTCAGCTGTTAAGAAAGGTGGTGTAGAGCTAGGAATATTGAAAACATAAAAATGCTCAGTGGAGATGCACGATTCATGAGAGCTGTTCACTGAGAGAGTTTGTGACTTGTATACTGTAAATCTGGGGATCAATGAACTCCGTTTTCCGGTTCCAAGGGTTTACTTCTTTCGATTGCTCGGGAAAGAACATGAGTAACACGCAAATATGCATCACAGATCTTTTACATTTGTCCATAGAAAAGGAACTCGTTTATTTTATGCTAATAAATTGCTAAATAAACTCTATGAATACGTGAATGCAGATCATAGGGTAAATCTAATCTCTATTCTACCTGAAACACAAGAAAACACTGACGAGACGTGAGAAGAGAAAATTCGTAAAATAAATTCTGGTAAATAATGTTTGTGTTCAAACAAACTTTCTTCTTCAAAACTATTTATTTACACATCTACATAAAGACGGACCAGACATAAATTCTTCAATGCCAGTTCAGTTCCACTTACAAGGTCAAATGTACTGGTAAATAGTGACTACTCATCCTCGAGGAATAAACAGGGAGAAGCAGGTTGCGTCGATTCCTCGGAATAAAAAGACTCGTGCATTCCTCGGGGCAGAGACGTTCATTGTGGGACAGAGGCGCGCCTCAGGAGCCGTGCTCCGCTCGCCATGAATGGGCGACGGGAAGCGGCGAGCGTGGGTGTTTGTTTTGGAGCACAAGAAGCCGACCGCCCGCGCCGCGCCGCCCACGGTCACTTCCGCCTTCCGGAGCGGCGCCCCGCGCGGGGGCGGAAGAGGCGGCGGGCGGGGGGGGGCGGGGCGAGGGTGGGGCCGGAAGCGTGCGTGGGGGGAAAGAGAGGGGGCGTGGCGGGCGAGAGGCCGGTCGAGGGCGCGACAGATTCTGAGGAGATGGCAGGAGCGACGGCAAGGGCGAGGACGGGGCGGGGCGGGGGGGGGGGGGGGGGGGGGACGGGGGGAAGGGGGGCGGAGGCAGGGGGGGGGGGGAGAGGAGGGTGAAGATGGCGCCGGAGGCGAGGGCGAGAGCATGGGTGAGGGCGAGGATGGGGCGCTGATGGTGGCGAGGGCAAGGGCGTGGGCTAAGGGCAAGGGCGAGGACGGGTGTGGGGACAGGACGAGAGCGAGAGCGAGCGTGGCGATGGCGCCGGAGGCTAGGGCGTGGGCGAGGGCGCGGTCGAGGGCGAAGGCGGAGCGGAGGCGGCAGCAAGTGCGCGGTCGGGGGCGGCGAGCGGCCTGGGCTCAAAAGGGAGCGCCGCCTAACGGATTCCTGGGAAGTCAGCGGGGGCGCGGGCGCCGCCCACTTCCACTGCGGCGCCCCGGACCCTTTGCCTTTCCAACGGCCGCCCTCGCGCCTCCTGCCCCCTGCCGCTTTAGGCATTCAGGGTACACGATGTCCGTCACCCCCTGTTGAATTCACTTCCTCTCAATGTTGTCGCCGTTTCCAAACCTCGTTGTGTGTAGCTTCCGCCACCCTGTCATTGTCATCACACGGATGGCGCTGCCCCTGTCAAGTCTGCGGCGAACGCACTGTCATCTTTCGGGCTTCATTTTCCGAAGTCATCCACAATAATACCGAGTCAGTAACGAGGTCATTCAATAAGGGTTTATTGACGACTATAATTCCAGTAAGCATCTATTCTGATAGAAAGTATATATCATCAGCTAATCAATCAGATTAAGACATGGAGTTCATTCAAACCCCTGTTCTGAGTCTACTGTCACGTACATTAAATAAGTATCCATCATTTTTTCACAGTATATTTGTATCTATATCGTGTAAACTGGACCATTGTCTTACACACATACGTGTTGTCTACCCTCACTATATACTTATATAAATAAGATGCGTCCACACGTAATATACTCGAGACAGTCCGATCTCCCTCACTTAAATGGACGTTCATTCCAATTCCGATCCTGTATCTGCTGGTCCCGCCCTCCGCCAGACGTGCTTCCTGGCTCTGTCCTACAAACCCTCCCCACCCACCGCCTCCGTCCGTCTCCTCCCTCTCGGCCGCTCCTCGTGACGCTTTGAAATTCGTAAACAAAACGGCGTAGCGTGGGCCGCGGGGCGGGGCGGGGCGGGGCGAGGGAGACAACGGGAAGAGGGCGCTCGACCACCCGAACTGTCTAAACAGCGCGGCCGTCACTCAGAGTCGGAGGTCGGTTTGGGGCCGCGGCGACCGCCGGCGACGGTCCATCGCCACCGGAAGCCCCGCCCCCCGCCTCGGCCGCTTCCGCCGCCGCCGCCGCCCGCACCCTCATCCCTCATCCCGCATGCCCTGCGCCGCCCAGCACGCGCAGACGCGAGGGGTGCGCGCTTGCATCTCATCTATAAGTCATCGCGGGGCGGGGGGCGGCGCGTGGGGACGGGGAGGGGAGGGGTTTATGAGATTCCTTCCGGTCAAGGGAGCGAGGGGCGCCCGGGAAAATTGGGCGATATAAGACAAGGCATTTGAGAATTTTTAGTAAAGGGCCCTTGTGTTGGGTGACCCCCATCGCCAATAAAAGTTATATGACTCTCCCGCCCCGCTCGCGCCTCCGCGTCGCCCCCCTTCTCCCTTTCACTTGCCCGCCCCTCGACCGCCCCCCCCTTCTTCTCTCTTTCTCTGGCTTGCCCCCCACTCCCCTTCCGCTTCCCCCCCCGGCGCCTTCATCTCCCAGCCACCGACTCCGTGGCTGTACCGATACGTACTCCGATAAGTACCGATACGCACTCCGTATGAATGAGTGAGTGAATGGAAATAAAATTAGCAAGATTTTACATACAAGAAACATTTAAAGACACAATTAAAAGCAAGAACGCAATCTTAGGTTGCCGGCCAAAGCACCGGCTTCATCCATAGGTTAAGTTAGTATAAGTTAGTAAGTAAGCACTGCCCTCTTCTCTGCCGCAAATGCCATCGAGCTGCGGCGCATGTATACCGTACAATGTAATAAACTAGCGCTCCGCCAGGGCTAGTGGCGGGGGGAAAACGATAAAGTAGACTCCGTGGAAGGAGGACCTCGGCGCGATCGGAGCCTCCGTCCCCGATGTCCTCACTGCGCTCCCGCCTCCCCGTCCCCAATTCCTCACTCCGCCCCAACACCTGACGCCGCTCATTCCACCTCCACCAGCCAAGCAACAAGCGAGCGCACTCCGACAGACTGCGACAGACATGGCGGCGATGGTGTCATCGGCTCGAGACACACCACCACTCCCGCCCCCGCTTCGTTCCTCGCCGCTTTCCCCGACATCCGGTTGCGGATTCGGTGGTATAACGGTTAGCGTCTCGGACTGTTATACCCAAGTTTCTGGGTTCGAAGCCGTGGATTTTTAGTTTTAAAAATCCTTCGTACGCCTTGCTTCGGAGGGGAAGTAAAACCGGCTGTCCCATGTTAGTAGAGTCACTGCATGTAAAAGATCCTCAAGCCTAAATGATGCCTCTGAGGTAAATTCAACTTGCCTGTTTCGTCGCCCAAGTAATACCTTCTTTCTCCCATGGTTGGTGAATGGAGCGTAGCGTAATTTGCGTGGTCAGGCGGAAGAGCAGGCCTCATGGCCTGAGTCTCGCCACGTAAAATAAGGCACATTCAATTCCGACCCCACTGCGCACCCGAGCACAGCGGAGCATCGGCGGGCGGACGTCGCTCGCCGCGGTCTATGACCTATGTTTATAAATAAAGAGACAGCGGGCGGCGACGGCGGCGGCGGAGGAGGCGAGCGGCTGGCCGCCCCGTCGGGTTTATAGATTCGAATCCCTCCGCCGCAATAGAGGCGCGGGGAAATCGTAATCTCGCGCTTCGTGATACATTATGTATCGCGCGCGGGAACAGCCTCCGGCGCCCACGCCACACACCCCACACGCCACACACGCGCCACATGCGGCTCCGGGAGGACGGGACGACAATAAGGAGGAGGCGCAAGAGCAGGGCGAGAAGGCAGCCGTAAAGGTGGAACAGAAGCAGGGACGTCAACAACGACAAAAGAACACCTTTAGGGGAAGTGGCGGACACGAGAGGAAGAGGATAATCAGGACAAATTATGATAAATAGAGCAAGTGAAATAAAAAAAAAAGGAAAATCTAAAGGAAAGAAACATGCAGAAAGTTGTGGAGGTGTCGTGAACATGACACGAAAGAATTGGTAGAAAAGATATGAAATGGGGGGGAAAAAGAATGGTATCAAACATAAATCCGAAATGCACGTGTTCAAATGGGACATCTACAGCATAAAAAAGAATGTGGATAGAAACGGCAGAAGGTTCATTGAAAAAAAAAAAATAAGAGGCATCCTCAGAAGGAATCGGTGCCAAAAGGAGAGCGATCGCCTGCGGGGGAACTGGTCGAAGGAAGAGCGAGAAAGGAAACGCCGCCTGGCCCTTCAGTGGGCCCTTCAGGTTATGCCTCCCTCCCTGTGACGAGCGCGAGGAGAGGCAAGGGCAGGGGCGGGGGGCGTGGCGGGGATGGGCGTGGAAGAGGTGGGTCGTGATGGGGCAGGGGCGGGACGGGAGGGGCGGGAGAGGCGAGGCGGGGCGAGGCGGGCGCGGGCGAGGCGGGGCGAGGCGGGGCGGAGCGGGAGAGGCGTGGCGGGGTGGAGTGTGGCGGAGCGGGTGCGGCGCGGCGGACGGGCGGGGCGGGCTGGGACGGCTGGGGCGCGGCGGACGGGGCGGGCGGGCTGGGGCGGGTGCGGCGCGGCGGGACGGACGGGCGGGCGGGCCAGGGCGGGCTGGGGCGCGGCGGACGGGGCGGGGCGGCTGGGGCGGGCTGGGGCGGCTGGGACGGGCTGGGACGGGCTGGGGCGGCTGGGGCGGGCTGGGGCGGGCTGGGCGGGCTGGGGCGGGCTGGGGCGCGGCGGACGGGGCGGGCGGGCTGGGGCGGGCTGGGGCGGGGCGGGACGGGCGGGACGGGCTGGGGCGGGCTGGGGCGGGCTGGGACGGGCTGGGGCGGGCTGGGGCGGGCTGGGGCGCGGCGGGACGGGGCGGGGCGGGGCTGCTCGCTCATGAAAAGGCCAATCTCGCCCGCCGATATGACTAAACGGCCGGATTCACTTGACCGAGGGCCCCCACATCGCCGCCGTCCGCCGTCGCGCTGCGGATCGCAGCTGCCGCTCGCCGCGCCGCGCCGGCTGATGCTCCGCGAAGGAGGGACGCGCAGTTTTATTGTCGTCCCCCGCGGGACGGCGTGAAAATGCTCTCCGCGCGGTGAGTTTGATGTGCGACGCTCCTGTCGCCCGGAATCAAGTCGTCTCGCCGATGCTCCACAAACAATAAGGGAAAGAACTCGTGCCCATGTTGTCGTGACGCTACGTGGCAAATCAATGGAGATACCAAACAATTCTATAAAATCACGCTCTCTTCCACTTGCAGTGAATGCTGGTTTCTGCTCTTGGTGTCACGTACTATTTCTGTGCTTGAATAAAATAACACGTAATTCCTAGACTATTTTTGTTACAAATTACATAATTAGAGGTTTCCTCCCTGCTCTAAGCAGGAGGCATTTGCCCTACAAAGGGATGTACAGGCTTATAATAATAATAATAATAATAATAATAATAATAATAATAATAATAATAATAATAATAATAATAATAATAATTTATTATTATTATTATTATTATTATTACATAATTAGAAATACGCCAAATTTCGTTGAAAAGTATAGCGCGCTAGGAAAGTCCCTCAGCAGTGGAACCTTGCTGGGGAGAGTGCTTGCAACTGAAATTTTGTTGGTTGCACGAGCAACAGCTTGCTAACGTAAATTGCGTACTCACCACATTCTTGAAACATTTTGTAAGTAATGTACTCTTCACTTCTTTCTCAGTTATCTGGTTACTTCCAACATAAATGCAGTTTTTACTAGGAGGTTCTGATTCGGCTCAGTGCGAAGAAACTTTACTGGTGCACTGTATAATGAATACTTCAAATACACCCCGCCTCCACCAGTCTCTACATTCATGGAAATGTTCCTCTTACTATATTTCAAATCACTATATTTATTTTCATATTCAATGAATTTCGTGTTCATATTCATGGATAATATCGTAATATGTTTTTATTGTGCGGGTCACTCCGAAAGTAATGCACAAGTTTTAAACATTGGATTTACTTTATATACCTTTCTATTTTTTAGAGTATGTTGATCCATCCTTGAGGAACAAAAAGTCACTTCTTCAAATAATATCAGTCTCTTTCTACTGCCTTACGACACCTTTGAAGAAGCTTAGGTAGAGTGCGGGTCAGCAGGTCTGAGCCACTGTTTAGCCCTCTACACAATAGAGTCATCTACTGGAAACCATGGTGCACCTGATAGAAAGAAGCCTTTTTCAATTGCAGTTCTTTCAATATTCTGCCCATACTCCCTTCTCCTATATCCGCATTCATTGACAATTCTTTCATGGTCACACTTTTGTCAGCCGAAATGAGGTTGTGAATGAGGTGCACATTGTCAGGAGAAGGTAATGAGCGCTGTCTACCAATGTACGGGAATATTCGTTGCCCTAATTCACCAGATAATATGGAATCCCACCAACTAACTGCACTGTGATCAACAGCGACATCTTCATACACATTTTTAACCTTTTGTGTATGTTTGTCACTGTCCCGTTGTCTCTGCACGTTGCTTCTGATAAACTTTAATGCAGTAGCAGTCATAAACGAATGCATCACTTCCGGAAACAGGTTGAAGTAAATTTGAATTCAAATCAGAAGAATGATACTATGAAATCTGTAAAGAGCAAAGACGTATAAAAGAATTTTTTTTACAGATTCATGAGTATTACTTTTGGAGTCACCTTAGTCCATTAAGAGATCTTACTATCCCAAAATTTTCTCCGATAATAGCCAACGTTTCTTTGTAATATAAAATTGTATTTCAATCTTTAGGTATTCGTATAAAATACGTCTTTTAAAGAATAAATGAGAATCAGTAACAAAATTACAAATCGTTTATGCAAGTATAATGACGATTATATTAATTATATACAATACCAGACAGTTTTCTATTTGCATTAATTTTGTGTAACAAAAAACATAAAAACTGTGTAACAAAAAAAAACATGTAAGCTTTATCAAAAATCTAATACGACTGATATTGAAATCTAATGCGAACTCCTGCCTTTTGAAAGAGGAAATAGTCGCTTCGTTGCCCAAGATTTTCCTCGTATCCCTCATGGGTGTTTCATGCACCCCACGTATGTTTTATATTCTTGCCAGATAGTTCATGTACATACAAGGAGTTTTATCTCGAATTCAACTCTCGTCTTCGCAACACGCAACTGAAAACAAAGACTACCAGCGAAGAAACAACGCACTATTGCCATCCAAAGGAAATATCTAAGTAAGGAATGGCTTTTATAAAATGTGATAAGGAAATTATAAATAGCGTCCGTTAATATTTCTCTTAGTGCATGAGCTTATTTAGAGGCGAAACGAAAGATTGTAAGTTCAAACAACCGGTCATGAAAACATAATGCGAAGTCAGCACTATAATATGTTACATGAACTGCTGTAAATTTTCTCTGCTGTAACATGGGAGGAGAATAATGACATTAACAGAATGTGCTCATGATATGTGTTATATTTTCAAGGTATAGATAATCTAGGCATTGAGTCGTTTATGTACAATGAAAACAAACAGATTGCCACAATGCACTTCTTTCTATGTACGAGAATCCGAAAGTTTGAAAATATGGTTTAAGAATTTGAAGTTTTTATGTGAACTACATTCTTAATGAGCATTTAAAGAGATATTACTTGTATTTCTTTTTTACAGATTCGCAAAGTTATTTATTAAAACGAGTGCACGCTTGAAATGTGAGATCCTTTGTAACTTGTACTTCTAGTGCCCTGCTACTACCAAAAATTACGTTTATTTTCCTTTTCACCTTATTTATGAGTTACGAAGGTCTTTGCAGGTGTAACGAATCGATATTCCTCGTTGACAAAAAACAAATATGAGAATAAATGATGTCCTACAAAAGTAATGCCAATATGTTATGTAGGCACGCTCTTTAATTAAATTCCATTTTTGAAGGCGTGTGTTCATTTACTTTTCCGTGTACTTTGAAGACGTTCTTTTAATCTTCTTTGTCTTTTCCAAGTCTGCTACAAATAAGCTACTATTATACTAGTTAAAAACTATACTTTGAAGTGTATTTTTTTTCAGCCGTCTTACGACAGGTTTGAAGATAAGACCTAGATAAAAATCTATGTGTAAACGAATGACCTGAAGACATAGATTATCATTTCAATCGTCCATTCAAAGACATTTGCACATGTTTCGTGTACTACTTTAATGACATCCACATATAACAAGAACTGTGACCGTTACGCTACAAAGACTGGTCTAAGAGAAAACAATTGTTAAATCTGATACGCATGAACCAGGCAACGACGAGCGTTTCTGCTAGTTAAACAGAAAAATTAGAACCTTCCGCAACAAAGTGAGAAAGCGTTAACCCCGCAGAAGCTTTGGATTACAAAATAGATGATAGCCTGATAACTCCAAGAAGGGTTTTTTTCTGTTTCCCTTCCACAATAACCCTGAGGAGGCGGGAATTTATTTAATACTGGCGTACAAATTACGCTGCTGCCTTGCGGCTTAAGCAGCTAAGGGAGAGGTAAAAAGCTAATACTAACTAAAGCTAACTTAATTCTAGCTTAAATCTAATTTAATAATTATGTAGTAGCACTTTGGCATACTTAATGTACACGAAAAATGTTATTGTTATTTTTTTCTTAATTCTAAATGTATTTCTAGGGTTTTCTAGGTTGTTCATTTTCTAATTTATTTTTCTTTCTCGCATCATTCATTCATTACATGCATAACCATTCATTCTACTCATTCATTCCCACAGCACTACACCCTTCTAATAAGGAAGTGCACACTGTGCCAAACAGGCAGCAGAATCTGACCGGATACAGATCGAGATAGTTGTTTGTCAAGTCAAATAGGGACAAAGAGGAGCGAAAGAAAAGAGAAGAGAGAAGAACAGTAGAGAAGAATCATCCGTGAAGAAAAGGAACTACTCAAGAGGACGAAGAGATAAAGAAGAGAGATGTAACGAGAGGCAAGTTGCAACGGAACTCCGAGATTATCAGGCAATAAGGAAAAGGAAAACTCAGAAAAGAGGAAGATGTGGTTGTTAAGTAGCAATCATGACGAATAGGAACATCAGAACATGACTAAATGAAAACGAATTATTAACGAGAGGTATAGGGTACCAGAGCACAAAAGCAGGGGAGTAATAAAGAAATGGGAAAGAGGAAGGGCAGCGTGGCAGAGAAGACACAGACCTGATGAACGGGAACAGCAGAATAGAGGTAGCCTGTATAATATCTAATCGTCTATGTAACCTCTCTAATAATTTTCGTCTATAATGTGACTGAGGTAAAAGAGGGAGGGGATCACCAAGAGGTAGAATGCGGCAGATCTCTGAGGCAACACGGCGATAGGCAAAAGAAAGGATAGCAGAGCAGTCAGCAAGAATCAGACGTGATGAACGGGAACAGAAAACATATTTGAGCGAGGGGAGAGAAAGGCTGCCCACGACACGCTTGCTACCTTGTGCGAGCAAGCGGAGGTAGCCGAACGCGCAGGGGAAGACTCGCTATCGGCTGAGGTATCGCCTGCGAGGTATTCGCGGCGGCACCTCCCTCCACCCTCCGTCCGATTCGCTCGGCGGAAAACCGTGCAGCGCGTCTCGCGGCGCTTCCCGACACCCACCGAGAAGGGAACAGCGACACACATCGGTCCTATCTACGGAAAGGAGCGAAACACGTCGCCTTCACCTTCCGTGCGCTGCCTCACGACACGCTTGCTACCTTGTGCGAGAAAGCGGAGGCAGCCGAACGCGGAGGGGAAGACTCGCCCTCGGCCGAGGCACGCGTGGGCAACGCGACGACGCGCCCCTCCTGCCACACCTCCCAATGGGCCTGAGCGCCACGGACACTTTGAGACAAGTCAGTGCCGTGGCGAACAGAAGATATTCAGTCCAGTGTAGTGCTGTGGGAATGAATGATTAGAATGTATATAATGAATGAATGATGCGTGAATGAAAAATAAATTTAAAAAAGAATCACTAAGTGAACCACACAAAAACATTATTTAGAATTAAGAAAAAATTTTTTAAATAAGCTACAATTAAGTTACCTTTAGTTAGTATTAGCTTTTTTACCTCTGCCTCTTAGCTGCTTAAGCCGCAAGGCAACAACGCAATTGTACGCCGCTATGTGAATAAATTCCCTCCTCCTCAGGGTTACTGTGGAGGGGAACAAGAAGGGGAAAGGCGCCAAGAGGTGAAAGGCGTCAGAGCCCCCAGGCAGCAGGGCAACCGCTTGCCGGGTCGAAGATGCCTGGGTGATGGGGCGGAGGTCGGGCCAAACGCCCGGAGCCCGTAAATCGAACGCAAGTCGCCCCGGGCCCCGTTTCAGGGAATCCAGATCGACCGGCCAGCCTTGAGCCCTCGTTTTTAGGTCCGCTCATCCAATTTTCAATCGTTTGCGTGCCGTCCCGCGCGCCGGGCGGCTGCCCCTCCTGGAGACTCGTAGGTTCCGTTGCTCGCGCTCCGAAAGCCCGGAGCCACGGGGTTTACACATCCCTCAGAGTGGAGGCGTTGAATGAATTACATGTGCGTAATAAATATAAGTGTCTTTAAAAGTCAAGTCATTAAAAATAATTTTTTGGACAATTCTCAGCATTAAGAAAGATTTTGCTTCAATTATGCCGAAAAGCACTTTGGTAAATAATTTACCACAGAAACATTTTAATTACCAGTATCTCGTCAGTAATGTAACAAGAATTCAGAATTGGAAAATATTTATGTAATTCTAATTAGTTTTATGTCTCAAGAATCAATGGTCACAAACAACAGATATTAAGAGTACTTTGTTTTGCCTTGTGTAAAGTCCATATTTTTATCAGAAACGGATTTTTTAGTTTTAATAATTTTACTAGATATTTTTCTTTCACCATCTGAATTTGGAATCAACTCGAAAAAGAAGCAATAGCTTTATGTTGGAATGTAAACACTACAGATGATGCATTGAGAAGTATGGAAGAGATTGATATCTTACCTGAAAAGATCACTCTTTGTCATTTCAGCATTATTTCCAACGCGTTTTACATTTCTTTCTCAGATGTTTAGTTACTTCTACGGAAGTGAAAATACAATTCTCCAAAAAGATTCAGATACAGTGCGTTTCACGAGTACAAAGATACCTTTCACTAGTACTTTCAAATCGCATATCCACGCAAGTTAAAGAATATTTTGAACCTAGTAATACATTGTACGATGCAATCCAGTACTCAAATATCACGTGATCGATTCTCAGAAGTACGAAGTATTATTTTTCTCAGCATCCTTTCTAATGATAACATTTGAAAGTTTTTGTTATAAATGAGAGGCATAGTTCCAAATGAATTCATGTGCGATGAAATACTATACATTATTATACGTTAATGCCTACGGGGGGGAGCAAGGGAAACGTGGCTCCTTAAAAATTTCAAAATAGGTCACGTCATCGCCTTACGTAATAAAACATTTTATTTTCGTAAATATGTTCAAGTCCTGATTATTCCCTTGTTAATCTAACAGTTTGGGAAATTGTTATGTCCGATTTGTAGGAAAAGGCTCAAGGCATCTGACAACCCTGTAAATATTAAAATGTATCTATTAATAGTACCATTATCATTATAATTTTACTCTGCTATTTCAAAGTTTTATTTATTTACTAGTAAATATGTCATGAAAATAAAAACAAGTTAGTGAAAAAGAGGGCCATGAAAAGTACTTCTTTCCCTCCTAGTTTAGACTGCGCTCGTCGATTTTAATAACGCTATCATACGAATCACATCCATCGAAGATGAAGTGGATAGAAAATGCAAGACTGTTCTTTCAGCGGTGTTCCTAGACTAACACAGCTTTTAAAGCAAATAATTTAATGCAGTTAATAACTCCAGAAAATTGCTCAAGGATGCTGGCTTTAATGAACATGTCTAATAGTAGTGCCGAATTTTTTGATGTTCTTCGCCGAAACTGGGTTCGGTAAGTCGTTTCCAATGGTTTATTTTTAATGTTGTTATCATTTAATGGATGAAGATAATAACCATAATGTCGATCTGAATTGATTTTTTTGAAAGTTTTATCATCCTTGAAAAAAGAAAGTAATATTTCCTTACTTCGCTAGCGATATTTTAATCAATAGCTAGCTTGATTGTTCGAAAAAAAATTACTGACAAAGACTTCTTATTTCTAGAAAATCATTAGCTAGCCCAAAACACATTCTTTTATTATAGTATCATTCTTTTAAATTTTTGCGAAGCCGTTTCATGTTGTTTTTATTACCAACATATCAATATATTGTTCGATATTGAGTGGATCGAATAATTCTTTTTGTAACGTATTGATATCAATTATCTTTGTTCAAAAAAAAATGATATTACTAAAATATTTCACGCAAGTTTTCCTGCAAGAACGAAAAACGTTTCGATTCAGAAAATGAGTGTTAAATTATCTTACGTACACCTAATGTATTGCACAAATACTAAATAATTAACATTATTATTATTATGATTGTTGTTGTTGTTGTTGTTGTTGTTGGTATTTATTAAGCTATTACATCCGAAGCCAAAGCAAAGGACTCCTACTCTATGATGGAGAGGCTCACAAAAAAAGAACATACCAAGTAAGCAAAAACCCGGTGAAATTAAATTGTATTTTCCTATTTTCCATACACAATACTATATTACTGATATATTATTCAAAGAACATCAAACAATTTCAGAACATTTTAACCAATTAGGAGAATTCGAACCAACTCTTAAATACTCTTAATCGTCTTCCATAACTAAATCATAGATCATTAGTGATTAGTGATAAAGAATGCATTAGTTCTAAAGAAGGAAAAGTGTGTATTCCGGAAAGGAGTGTGGCGTGCGTTCAATGAACCTTGGTTCATTGACAACGCCCCGCTCGGGGCAGGTCGGCGCACCGACATTCCGCGAACGCGGCAGCGCCTGCGCGCGCGCTCGCCTGCTGCCTTCCAGTGCGTGCGGCTACGCGCTCACGCACTCCCTCACGCGCGACACGGCGCCACCCCTCCAACCCAACCCGTCCTGTCCTGCCCCGCCCCTCCCCCCCCACCCCCCCCGCTTCGCATTTCCCTGCCCCCCCCCCCGCCCTGCGCTGCCCCGCATGGCCCCGCCCCGCCTGGCCCTGCCCAGCCTGGCCCCGCTCCTTCCTGCCCCACGCCACCCTCCCCGCACCGCCCCGCCCCACTCCGCCCTGCCCCACTTCGCCCTGCCCGCCCCGCTCCACCCTGCCCCTCCCCCCTCCCCACTCCGCCCTGCCCGCCCCGCTCCGACTGACCCCGTCCCGCCTGTCCCCGCCCCTCCCTCCCCTTCCTGCCCCGCCGCGCCCTGCACCGCCGCCGCATCCCGATTCCCGGTATCGGCAACTCGCATGCCCTCCTACCTGCTCCGGCCTTCCCCGGCCGACCGCGCTCCTCCCCGCGCCGCGCCACGCACCCGCGACACGCGGTGCTGACACGCTACACGCCCCATGATGAATGAATGAAAGCTGAATGACTTATGGCGGCGCGCCGCCCCGCTACGCGGTCGCTGCCGCCGCCGGCGCGCCGGTGCTCTGTCGGCGCCCGCCCCCGCCGCCCGCCGACGCTGCGGTGGCTCGTCCCTGCGCTGCGGCGCTGCGGTGGTGCCGGGGTGGCACGTGGTGTGTGGTCGGTGGAAATCCTAACGGCGCTCGTGGAATTTCTACCAGCGCGTACCGGCGTTTCTACCATAATTTTTGTGATCGAATGAGACATCTGGTTTGCCTGGAGATGGCTGAAAGGTGGAACCGAAACGTTACATCATCAAAAACCACAATGTAATCACTAAATACTATATTAAATTACATCTGAATGTCTAACATTTAAAGTGGAACTGTGTGTGTTAATTAATATAGTAATAATATAATAATAATATAATAATAACAATATAATAATAATAAATAATAATTGAAAAGAAATTCGAAATATGAAAACTTATCTTATGAACTAAAATATGTTTGGAAATTAAATACTATCAAAACATACCCACTCGTGATATCGGCGGAAGGCCTGGTCAGTAAAAACTTCCTTAAAAACGTAACAGAACTTAAACTACCCAAAAACGTTCTGAACATGGGACAGCGCGCAGTTTTGTTGCAAACAGCCCATATCGTAAGAAAATGTTTATCTAAAGTCCGGATATAAGATAAAGTTCTTCTTCTGTGACCGAACCTGTCGCCAAAACAACTCCGGGGAAGGTGAGCATTTCTACCAGCAAAAATAGCTGAGAAAACGTAGGATGATGATGAATAATAATAATAATAATGGCTTTATTTCTGGCGAGGCTCAGGCCGTACTGCTCTTCCGCCTAACCACTTAAATATTTACATTTACATAATTACAATTGAGGCCTTCGGGCGGAAATAATGTTAACTGACATTTCACGTTACTTACGAAAGTGCAACGATCGTATTAGCAAACGGAAATGTGCTACAAATAACTAATGAAACATAAAGTGTGAATGTATTTTTATTGTCAATTTTGAAGATTCTAAAGCTAACATGGTGTAAGGAGAACCCATGTTTCTTATTTACAAGAAGGCGTCAGAAGTGAATAATTTTACTTTCGTAAAATGTCAGAAATTCTCCTATTCCCGAATGCCTCAATTGTGAACAAATTTCAAGAAAAGAAGGGGAAAGTTTACATTGATATTCGACAATGGTAGCTTTATAAAAGAGTTTTGATGGTGTGTTCTGAACACATGGTTGTTGGATTGTTGACCAAAAATAATCAAAATTATAATTCAGTGTAAGTTGGTATATAAAGTAAGTAAATATATGAGTAAAATAATATAAAGTACATGAAAAGTTTATACAAAACAGAACCCATTTAGTAAATAAAACGCACATTCAATTTAGCGCCGCGAATGTGGAAAAATTAACTATCGCGCGACAAACATTCACTGATCCATTTTATTTTATTTTTGTCGGAAAATTTCCCCCAAAATTGTAATGCTTCTACATTGTACAACTCACATAATTACGGGCGTCAATATGCCCTTCCTCTTAGAAGCACCAATACTTTTATTTGGGATAGTAATGAGAAGAATGTTTGACAATCGACATCCAAATTATGGCGTTGAACAGTAATATGCAGTGAGGTTCTCTATAAGTTCTTTACAAACTACCAAGCTCCTCAAAATATTTTTCATTTAAATATATTATCCATATTCTATATGGACGATGAAGAGAAACACACTATCAATCATCCTGCGTATCCTATTTATTCACACAGAGCAGATGCGAATCGTGGAATGTGAGTTTTCCAATATGAAGAGTTTCCAATATTGTGGACAGTAAATGATGAATTTTCAGAGCAACTTTTCATCAATATCGACGAATCAGCATCGCAGTCCGCATTCTCCCGGTGCAACTTCATTTCACAAATGTGCAACTTGTTGCGCTGCGTTTGTCCGTTCATCGAAAATATTGGCCAGGGACAATATGCTTCGGCCTTCGGAAGTTCCCTGCGGTGCTTGTATCCCAAAACAATAGAATCATGATTATCGTACTACTCTAGTTCTGACCGTTTTTCTCACAGTTTTTATTCTTCTCTTTTCGAAGACTGTCGGAAACACGACATAATATTAAAGTAAAGAAAAGATCAATGCACGATTCAGTCCAGTCAAACCAGACTTCAGATCCAGCGAGGGTTACCGTGATCAAAGAATTTCATGCTTTTTCAACTTCCTTCTAGAAGCATCGTCGAGTAATCTCCATGAAAGGGAACTCGGAAGTCCCTGCGATTCTTTCTTCATCGATCGAATTCTCCCTGGTCATTCACCTCATAGAATTGCTACAAAATACAGCAATACCCCAATTATTCGACAGTTTCCTCTGTTGCCTCAGGACGAGACATCAATATTTGAATTCTGAGAATGGGGTAATTTTTAACCCATACTTACTTAAAGGTACCTATTAAATAGTTACGTGCACGTTTATTAAAGCTCACAATTTAAAAATAAAATTTTCGTCAACTCCATGATATTGTTTTAATTGAAAATTAAATATTGTTTATTAGTGAACATGTTTCGGAGCAAAGATATAGTATTCTACTTCTGAAATTAACTGAATGTTCACTTCAAACATTAAAAGGAGGTAAAAAACTATAAAAAAGAAAACGTGTGGTATACTTTTTACGATCCCCTATGAGTGGTTTCTAAATCAAGAGCTAGGAATGCATAATTATGCATGCGTGCTACAATGCATGTTCTGTTATAGATGAAATATGTGCAAGTTCATTTTGACATTTCGTCAAAATGAGATCATGAAAGCTTCATGAAAATAATAATGTTTGAAGTAGAGTATCTGCGTTGTATCAAGGAGAGAAGCTCCGAAATTATCCATTGCTTTCACATTTCCATCACTCCCGTCCGAGAATCCTTTGCAACATCAGCTGTTAGCGTGCTGTAAGATATCGTGACCCCATCTTTTCCAAGCATTCGCATTATAATGTATAAATATTCGATAAATCGGCCAGGCAGTCTGGTCGCTTCGACATACCAACAGCTATACCAACTTCTTCAGGAACAATCTTATGACAGCAACAAAATTGATAGACTTTTCCGTATTCCAAGGAACTTCCTTCGATCGCACTGCCACAAAAGCTATGAGTTCTTGAAACGTTCGGAATACTTATTATCATTGCATCTGACAAAGTGAAAGGAATGTATTTCCAAGTACCAAGATCTCAAAAAGCAAAGTAAAAATAGACGTAAAAATCCACGAGAGGTGTATTACTGCTGTTGAATGAGAAACATGTTCAATCATACCGGTGGAACATTAATGCAAAAATTTGATGTTTACCACTAGTTCTCCCTGTATTATGTGCAAAGTTATAGAAATGATTTAATGTAGTTTAACTATCGTTTTATTGATTTGTTAACGCCACTCCTGTCCAATTATCAATAAATTCTAGAATTAATTAACGCTTATGTCACAACCTCAATTTCAATCCACGTGAGATTTGAGCCTACAACCTTACATCCCGCATAAACCAGCGTTCTTATGAGTAAATCAGCATATAAAAACTAGGTCAATACTCACCTAATTAAATTTGAAAAAATACATCCCACATTTAGTAGCATAACACCTTTGTCAACAGCCCTTTGATTCAAACCTACCTAACTGGAAGTCTGTGATGCAAAAGCAAGCGCATTAACACACACACACACCGTCCTCTAATACCGCGTCACATCGCATGTGAACACACACACACACCGTCCTCTAATACCGCGTCACATCGCATGGTGTGACACAAAGGCATTACTCTCACGCAACGCAACGCGACGCGACGCGACGCGACGCGAACCGATGCGATGCGATGCGATGCGACGCGAACTGACGCGAACGCGACGCGACGCGACGCGAACTGAGCGAAGCGATGTGACGCGTCTCCTTTCCATATTTCACGTAGCACACTCGCGTACTCGCCGACAGGCTGCGTCATGGCGGGGACTTCTGTACTTTCCCCCACACCGGCCCGCAGCCCCGCCCACCCCACCCCAACGGCTTATCGAGCTCGCTCGTCTCTGCAAAGCGCAGATAAATAAATTAGCCCGTAAAAGCTCGACTCCGGGAGGACACTGGCATTAATTATGAACCGCAAGGAGACTTCGAGAACTGTGGAACCTCTGAAGACGTTTAAGAAGCGTAAATAAAGAAATGAATAAGCTACGAGTATATAAATCCGAGAAAAGTGGATAAGCTAGGTCGAGTAGTGCGAAGCCAATGGCCTCAGACCCATTTACGTACGAAACAGATTTCCTTGGGGGATCCGTTTAATGAAGTGATATTTAAATTCGAATTCTGTATTCTCAAATTAAAAAGCGATTCTTTGGAACTTTTCAGTTCTTCAGTAAGAGTAAGAGGAAAAGAAGGAAAGAAAAAGACAGAAAACGGTTTTGTTGATTAAATATAGGTGAGCAAATTCTAACACTTTAAACATTACTAGGCAAATGAGTAATTTGCAATAAAAACATTGTATAGTTTACTGATTTATTGACAATAAAATTTACATTTTCATTTATATGATTTCAATGAGAAAAATATATTGCTCGTTTTTCACCATTATCATTTATCGTTGCATTATTTTTTAGAATTCGTACACAATTACAAATATCACAGATTCAATAGCGTCAAAGTGTAGTAGTATATGGAAGAAAAAAAACTTGATTTTGCAACAACAGTGAAATATCGTGTGGTTATATTACAATTAACATGGAAATTAATGGTTCTGAAAGCCAACATGTAGGTTGTATACAAACAGTGTTATAACGCCAATCGGAAACACTTGAATCACTTGTTTACAGGTAGAAAAAACGTACATCTCACCGGAAATTCTACTAATGATATGAAAATTTCACATAAAAACATATTCATGGTTTAAGCATAGCCTTCATTCTATAGGAAGCACTTAAAATGATCGAATCGAAAATTCTGATCGAGAAGTGAGCAGTGAACATCTGATCGAGTTGCGCCCGGGACGTTATCTCCAGTCCATCGCGTGACACAGCGGCGAGCAAGCACCTAAACACAAACACAGCGGCCACTGCAAAGCAGGACAAAGAGAATCTCCGTCTCTGTCACGGAGCGTCGTGTTGTGACGCGCTGGCCGTCGCCGTCCCTCTTCCCTCATCACCTTCCTCTTGTTCTTCCTCGTCCCGCTGCCCCGCGCGGCGCAGGGCGGCCCATCCCCGGGGAAATTACAAATCGCCGGGTGGGCGCTTGACGTTTATGTGCCCGTATCATGACGCCCACCAGCGCGGTCGGCGCGGTCGCGTCCCCAACGCACAGCCTCCGCCGACGCGCCTCCCCCGCCGCTGCGCCCGCCGTTGCTCTATTCGCGCCACAGCGTAACCAAGGCCACAGCTGAAGTACGTTGTTTCGTTGGTGGATTGGTGATTCCGGGCGCGGCAAATGTTTAGCTCATAAGTAACGTGAGTGTAATGCATGTTCCCTCCCTGAGAGATGGTGGTGATCTCCCCCCCCCACCGGATGGCGAGATCCAGCGCCATCCAAATCTCCAACCGGTGTCCCGGCATGTATGGTAATGTAGTGCATGTTGGTGTGTGTGTGTGTGTGTGTGTAAGGGGACAGGATAGGACAAAAAGAGAAAGGAGAGATCTCGCGCGGTTCGTGGCCCGTTTGGTAGGGTACTGCTCCGGCATTCGCCTAGTGTTGATCGGAGAAACACCGGAAAACTACCGATCAGAGCAGCCGACCGCTAGATTTCTCCTTCAATTACTTAATTCGACCTAACTATGTATCTAGCTAGTGTCGAAAATCTTGCCATCGTCGGACTCAAACCCTACGACTTTCCAGTCTGAGGCATTGCAGTGTCGACAGTTGGTGCCCACAACAACCTCTCCCGGTTGCAAATGTACCATCCGCCTGATTTTTTTCTACATTTTCCCCCAACGTTTTGAGTACATTACCGTAACATTTTCTTTAGCCACTAAACTTCGCAACAAACTCTCCTCATACCTCTTTTCATCTTCAATTTTTTCCAATCTCTAGTTTCTTTGGAAGTAAATTCGTCCCTCATTCTTCCTCATCGTAATTAACTTCTTCACCTTGTTGTTCTTCGTCACTATTATCCTCTTCCCTTTATCACTCTCAACCTTCTTCACCCTTTTTGTTTCTTTTCGTTCTTCTCTTTACACTCGAAATTAATAGTTCGTTCCCTACTCTTCTCATCATTTCTCTCTACCCCCATTTCATCCGCCTACTTTTCGGTAACTTTCAACTTCTCTAAAAGCATCATCTTGACTACCACCACAACTACGCTCACCGTCACCACCACAACCAACTCCCCCGCTCAACCGCATGCTACCCAACCGGGCCCCGCGGCGCGCCCCTTCGTCGCGGCCACATAAAGAATAAAGAATTGAAACTTTAATTATTTAGCGGCGGGCGGCGCGGGCCTGCTGCGCCGTAAACACGGGCGGCCGTGACTCACGCGCGAATAAAACGGCGCCGCGCGTCTCGCGGACTTTTATGTAGTTTAAGACAAAGGCGCGGGGCGGCGAGGGGCGGGGCGGGGGGGCGGGGAGGCAAGGGGGGGGCCGGGGCCGCGGGGGGACGGTCGCCCCCCCCCCCGGGCGCGCCCTTCGAGCTGCACGGCGCCGCCGCCGCCGCCGCCGCCGCCGCGTGGGTGCAAAATGGTTCTTTTACTGGGCGTATTACGTGAGGAAACGGTTCGTCGGTTAATAATTGATACGCGGTGCGTGAGGCGTGGGTTGATGGCAATGGCGAGTTTAGGGGGCTTGGGGCGGAGAGGGTACAATGTTGGAATGAACTTGGGAGAATGGAGAAAATGGAAATGGTGGGTTGTTCGATATGGTGATGTGGCGAATTCGGTGGTATAACGGAACCGGTCTGTTGTCTTTTGAACCCAAGTTTGCGGATTCAAACCCGATGGAAGCCGTGGATTTTTCTAAGGACGAACAATCCTTCGTACCCCTTCGTTCGGAGGGGAAGTATAGCCGTATTTCCCGTGTCGTAGATTTACTGCATGTAAATGATCCTCAATTGAAATGATTGAAGGCGTTGTCATTGTCAACAATACTATTTATTTCAAAAAGAGCAGCTTTCGATGGCTTTTCCATCATCATCAGTTTTCTGCTGTCTGGGAGTCACAAAAACGACTACGACTATTGTTGACAATGACAACGCCTTCAATCATTTCAATTATGTAAATGTCAAGTACAACTCACCACTAAACCAAAGATCCTCAAGCCTAAAAGAAGCCTTTAAGCTAAATTCAAATCGCCTGTTTCGTCACCCAAGTTAATACCTCCTTTTTCCGCTAGACGGCGAAAGAAGCGTAAAATAAGGTATTAACTAAGTAACAAGAAGAGAAGGGGCGCTGGTAAATGCGACACGGTGAAGAGAATTTCATGTGTTTGGCCGAAAATATTTTACAAATCTTTGCAATTTTTGCGAATGACAGTCAGAAAATTGGATAAGAAATGTGTAAATGCAAACAAGATGTCAGTTTTATTATGTAAGAGAAAAGAAGATATATTGATTCAAAGACGTTACATATTAATTGATAGTAAATAGAACTAGAGTGCCCAATACACCCAGCCATCTCCTCGAAACATTTCAGAAGTCACGTTCATGACTATCCACTTACGAACAAACAATAGGATTAGAAAATAAAAATAATCCTTCTAACTTAAGAATTTAAAATGTTTAACACTTTATTCTCATTAAGATGTACTTATCACTCGAACCCTTTATTGCTTTTTCACACAGATTTTTAAAATATGTTGAAGACATTCCAAAATCTGGCACATTAATTTTGGGATAATTTGATAAACCTGTCAACAGAACGTCGTCTACAGAATTTGAAAAACAAAGGAATATCGTTTTTGTTGGATAATTAGAACGACACAAAAAAAATTCCACAAGCACTCTATGTACAACATGACATGTGAAGAGATGTATCACCAATCGGTGCCGGTACAGTACCCTACGAAACGGGCCACGGACCGCGCGCGATCTGTCCTTCCCCTTCCTTGTCCTATCCTCTCTCCTTACACACACACTTACACTAACATGCTCTACACTACCACATGTTCTGTGAGACCGGTCGGGAGCTTAGAGCTTCTCCCGGCTGGGGCGGTGCCCCGCTGGTGGGAGAGTCCTGATTACGGGGAAACCTCACTAGCAGACGGTAGGTCGGCGCCGGATCTCGCCATCCAGCTGGGGAAGACCACCGCCATCTCCCGAGAAACAAACATGCAGTACACTAACGGGACTAATGACCAAAGCAGTTGACGCGCCTGGAAACACGAAAAAACCAAACCAAACCAAACCAATCGGTGCACCGTCATTTTTACATAAGGGCCCCTTTCCGTGGGCGGGGCCAGTCCCGCATGCGCCATATCCCCGCCCCCTCACTGGCAGTCGGCGCCCATGAGCCTCCCCGATCGCCCGGAAATTCCGCTCAATTATCGCGCTCCATGTGGCGGGGACCGCCCCTCCCCCCCCCTCCGACTTCGCACAGCCGGCGAGCCACCCACGCCCCCGCGCCGCCCCACACGACCGCACGTCACTGCCAATAACGACCGTCCGAAAGAGTAATTACTCTGTTTGTACACCAATTAACGCGATCCTGCCTTGTGACGACGTATCGAGTCTCCCCGCTACCTGAATATTTATGCCGATTAAAGTCACTTAAAATTGAATTGGAGCTGGCTGACGTCTGGGTGGCAGCGACGTACGCTTTGAATCGTATGCATATGCATAACGCGGAGTAACCGGAGGTAGGCCGCGTAGGAGGAGAGAGAGAGAGAGAGAGAGAGAGAGAGAGAGAGAGTGAGTGGGAGTGTGAGACGCAGGCGGGGTCCGTCGCGCTCGGCTGCCATCAGCTGGCGAGGGGGTAGGTCAGGGTGGCCCACCTCGATGCGGGCGGCACGCGAGCGTTTTCGGCAGTGTTCGCCACCCCGGGCGCGCTCTCATGCGGGTGGGCGTGGCGCTCCTTGTTAAGGCAGGTCGGGCGCGGGCGCGGGCCGAGGGGGCGGGTGGCGCGGCGGGTGGCGCGGCGCGGGAAAATTCGGCTCCGGGTGCCCGCAAGCCCCGCCGCCGCCGCCGCCGCCGCCCGTCGCTTCGCAGGGACCCGCAATTTGTCGCTTTCAGGGGAAGCGATTCGGAACGATCGCGTGCGTCCGCGGATAATGGCAGTCGAAAATTTGAGGGTGATTGTGGGACCCGGCTCCGATCGGTAGCTGGATAGGAGGTAGAAAGAAACGCTTCCTGCAGCCCCCCTGTTCATGTCAGAATTTGAGAACATCCCCAGAGCAGTTGGGTGGAAAAACGGGCAACTTTGTGACGAACCATTTCCGTTGGCGCCATTAATCAAAAGTGAAATGTGCTTTTTATCGATGTCGGGTTAATTCAGAAGAGAATCAGTATGCGCAAAATGTCTGGGAACCCTACGGAATCATCACTACAAATTGAAAACTAGAGATAACGATAACTTTGTAACTGGCGCAATGAGTCATTAATAAACCATCTAAAATGCTCGAATATTTTTACTGAATTTACATTTCAGAGTAACTGATCCGTGCTGCATGTTAAAAAAGTGCTAGTAATATCCTTCAAGTTGCAGGTTAGTTATGTAATAGTGTAAAATGAAGTTTATTTCACTCTTCTTGGGTAAAATATATTGAAACTTGCGCCATCCTCTAGTCCTCGTTGTCGTGCGTCTAAACCTACGCGCGAATGCCGGAGCAGTACCCTACCAAACGGGCCACGGACCGCTCGCGATCTCTCCTTCCTGTTCCTTGTCCTATCCTCTCCCCTTTACACACACACTTACACTAACTTACACTGCACTACCACATATCCCGGGAGACCGGTCGGGAGCTTAGAGCTTGTCCCGGCTGGGGCGGTGCCCCGAGAAAGAGACATGCACTACACTTACGGGACTAATGACCAGATCAGTTGACGCGCCCGGAAACACGATAAAATCAATCAATCAATTAATCAAACCTACGCAGCTGTACGCCAGAAACGGGACATCACACATGTAGCATTCGGACACTTCCAAGCGGCTGCTCGCCGATTTTCGAGATGTGAGGATGATTTGTCATCATCATCGACAGCCAAGATTATACCTCTTGATCTGTTCCGTCTAGAAATTGTTCATGTCATCTCTTCAAGGGACGTCCAACACTTCTTTTCGTAGAGGTGCATATTGAAGGATAATTTTACTTATCCTATGTTCTGGCACTCTCTGGACATGACCTTTCCAGTTTTCTCGATATTTGTGTATTATGTCTATAACAGACTCAATATTTAATTCTTCTCTGATATCTACACTTCTTTTGTGGTGTAATAGTTAATATCCTGCCACAAAACGAAGAAATCTCATTTCTACAGATTCAGTTCTTCATAAAGCAGTAATAGAAGCGAGAGCTGGACATTAAAATCAGATCAGCCGCGAAGAATTGAAGGATGATTTGTGGTTGCATATTCAACGTGAATAAATTATGAATGATGGGTGAGTGAAAGAGTATTAAGCCCGGTATACACGGTACAGATTTCGGTGCAGATTCTCATACAGGTTCTATTCAGAAACTTCAAGATCCCAAACTAGAAGTACAAAAGCCAAAAGTCGCGCATACACGGTCTATACGTTTTCTGCACGAATCGCCGCAGGCCGCCACTAGAAACAACTGAATTGCGCCGTCCGAGTACTGTCAGTGGTGGTATTTCTGTGTGTGCATTCTGGTTATGATCTTGATTTGGTATTAATTAACCACGAGGAGCATACAGAATAAAAATAGGCAGTCAAGAATTGGGAAAAAGAAAGTTTATCACAATATATCACTTTACACAATCGCACTTTGACACACCTAACCACAAAATCGTAATGGCCGATTACCGTTAGTGATTCATTCTGCCCCTAGAGGCGCTTGAGTCAAACTGTAGGCTTCCTGCATGAAAAATTATGAACATGTTCATATAGAAAACGTGCAGTCTGGACTACACGTTTTCTATACGTCTAATCTGCACGACAACTGTACCGTGTATGGTCTTTAGAAAATTAACCAATATAATCCAAAAAGAACAATGCATTATGAAGGGAAAAAAACAATATTCACGTTACATTGTCAAAAGGCATATGTATTAACTGAACAATTAGATTAAAATAAAATTAAGATAGTGTTAGTTTTTAAGGTAAGCTCTCCTGGTCTAGCTTCTTGGGCTGCAAGGCAGTGATTCAATGTTGTATACCAAATTACATAATAAATTCCCACATCAACAGGGAAACTGCGGATGTGAAACTTGGGGTGTATGATTTTCTTGCTATGGATGATTGTCTTGCTCTTTGCAATGCACCAATTTTTGGGTGCTTGCTGCGTGTTTATCTCTCGTGGCATATCAAAGAATGCGAATATTTGCCGATCACCTCGGCTCCTTGGGATGAGGCTGGGCTTGCCGTGGTTCGGTACTCGTCGAATGCCGCACGTAAAGGCGGCTCCACAAATTCGGGTTGATTGATTGATTGATTGTTAGTGATTCCGGACGTGTCATATACTATGGTCATTAGTCCCGTAAGTGTAGTGCGTGGCATTAGTCCTGTAAGTGTTTTTCCTCGGGAGGTGGCGATGGTATTCCCCCGCTGGATGGCCGGATCCGGTTCCGACCTATCATCGGCAAATGGGTTTTTTCCCGACCAGATATCTCCCACCAGCGCGGCACCGCCCCAGTCGGGACATGTTCTAAGTCCCCGACCGGTCTCCCGACATGTGTGGTGGTGTAGTGCATGTTAGTGTAAGTCCACACATTCGGTATTCGACTGGAGCGACCGCTCGCCGTTTCTCGAGTGGTGAGGAGGAGTTGCTTGCCATTTGCCGAGAGACGAACATTCAGTGCTCGCCCTACCCACCGCGAGTCCGTCTTTTTGCACACATTAAGGGAAGCTAACATTCGCCCAGCACATCAGCGGATCAGGACTGGACGCGCAGACGCTCCCGAATGTGTGGAACCGCTTCAAGGCGGCGCCGCCTAAATATTGTGACACGCATTGTCAGAACAGGGGATTTCGGTGGCTTGAGCTGTGAGCAGATTTCCTAACGCTCCAAGTGACGCCTGCCCTGCCCCGCCCCCTGCGGCGCAGGGCAAAAGTTTCGCTCGCTCCGACGCGCCCTTCCGCTCCCTCAGGTGTGACGCGACGCGGTGCCGCGCCGTTCCCAAAGAAGGGCCAAGCCGATTTGCGCGAGGGGGCGGGGCGCGGCGGGGCGGCGAGGCGCGACGTGCTAAGTAGCGTCGGCGCCAGCCACCCGTCGAGCAGAGGGGGTGGGGGAGGGGTGGCGGCGGCGAGGGGCGCGTGAAAGAGTGAGAGGTGCAGCACGCCATTGCGGGCGGGGGATCGCGGGGAGGAGAGGGGTCTTGGAAAATTGCTGGGCCTTTCCCACCCGACCCCACCTCCGTTGGCAGGGCAGGTTCTGCTAAAGCCATCGTTGACAGGCAACAGTAGGTGTTGTTTTTCGTTTTTGTTTTTTTGTATGTTTTTTTGTTTGTTTTGGGGAGAGTCCTCTCAGAGTATACATTTACTCTTTTTATGCAACGCCTCCCAAATATGATTGAAAGAGGTGAGGAAACAAAGATTTTATTAAAAAAATATATCAAAAATACAATTATTGAACATTTATAAGGTAATTAATAATTACCATACAATTACTATTTATTAATACTCGTCTTCATCATTTGTCTTTCAGTACTATTTATAAATTGGAACTGAATATTCTATACTTAAATTAAGATAATTAAAGTTTTCCAATTGCCATTTTTCTTTATTTGACCTTTCTCAATAATTCACGCCAATGAAAACAGCATCCTGTCTCCAAATTGACAAACTTAAAAAGCCATCTTCCAAAATTAAAAGAAAAGGGAGGAAAATAAAATCTGTCATTCCATTTTAGCAAAAATGTTTGCATTAAGCAAGTGTAATTATCATTTATAATTCCTGAAACGGCGTACGTCACAAATCAAGCATAATATATTCCTGTACTTCAAGAACGTAAACGTCGTTTAAGAGGGAGAGAAATTTGCCGGAAGGGGACTCCGTAAGGGTACTTTTGAGAGGGGTTGCGAAACATAAAAATTAGTTATGCAATTTCTCCTGCTTTGGAAGTGCTTCTGCATCTTCCACCCTGTGCCTCTTGCCTTCCTTTCAGGTTACTTCCATAGAATAAAGAGATAACATAGACTAAGGAGGTTCTTTTGTCTATGGTGCTACCCGCTTCCACAACCGACACTCTACACCAGCGTCTCCCTTCCTCTTCGTGCTTTACTTCTCCCAGCGCCCCTAGGGTAGGAGTCATACCACACCGCTTTCCCTGTGGGCGTGAGTGTTGAATGAATGGTTTTGTGTAGGGGCGGATTGTAATGAAATGTCATTTTTTCTTTTCACTTTAGAACATGCCGTTTGGTATCGAAATACATATTATGTTCTGACAAAATGAAATGATCCATTTTTGTAGGTCATTAACATTTTTGTAATTTTAAGTGTCATGTACCTTTTATTTAACTGTTTTTCTAATTAAGTCTTTATTATGTTACTTTTTACCTCAATGCTCTTAAGTCCATAGCATTCTAATTTCGCCAGAAATTTTTGCGCTGATATGTCAATCCGATCACCATTGCCGTTCTCGGTACCAAATCGAGATTGGTTTAACATCCCTCACGTCTTGCAGCTGAGTCCGCTAAAATCGATTCATCATAACGACCGCCTGACATGTTAAATCCGCATTACCATCTTGCTACGGTATCTGTTTAGATTTAGCATTTTCAGAGCACGTATCTATAATCTGGCGATTTGCATCTTGCCTTCAGAAGTGTTACAATCTGCATTGATGCAGGATGTATCTCGTTAAATGACGCAATCAACGCCAACTTGCCGTTCGATGTCTAACAATTCTTCAGTTCCATAGAGGATCCGAATGCATGATTCCTTCTGTTGTAGAAACTAGTTCATTCAAACACCCGCTCCCAGCTGCTGTTCATGGCAGATACGATTATGTGCCTTATAAACCAATTTCCATTACATCATGAGAGCGTAACAGCAACTTGCATCTTCTCCCATCTGATAGCCTGGTTCTTACAATATTGATTCTGAACGCGTTTCTTACTCGCGATTTCCACGTGTTCTCGCCCACCCAAACGCCTTCTTCATAGCACTACCCTTCCTGCCACATCTCCAATGGCCGCATCGGCATTTAGCCGCTGTGCACAAAGAATCAATCGCGCCGTCTGTTAATGATGATTGTAATACGAAGTGATGTTTGAATACTGATGTATTCATGAGCTGACGTACGAAATACAATAGAAAGAACAACATCCTTCCGCAACTTTAGAATTAGGAAAACTATACATTATTTCGCTAGTAGTTAAGGGATGCCGAAGTGCTACACATATTTAACTTCTTTAATTAGAATAGTGTTTAGTTAGTTGCAAATCAACTCTCCATCTAGCTCTTGCCATCAAGGCAGCGCTAATTTGTATCCCGTAATTACAATACATCATTCCATCTTTCCCCCCTGCCACGTCATCTCGTACATCGCCGCGATCACCGCCATCCTTGCGCTCTGTTGCCTCCCGCTCACCAACTCACTGCATATCATGCCCTGCCCGCCTCTCGTCAACATCGCCCGATCACCACCTGCCGCCTCTGCGTGGCCCTTCCCCACGACCCACCTACGCATCATTCCATGCACCCCGCCCCTCCGTCCCTCGTCAACACCCGATAGCCATCCTGCCGCCTTCTGCGTGGCCCTCCCCACCACCCCAACCTCCTGCACCATTCCATCGCCCGACGTACATCGCGCCACGCCACTCTTGCGCCTTCTGCGTGGCCCTCCCGCATGACCCAACTCACTGCATTCATTCCATCGCACCCGCCCCGCCACCGTCATCTCGTTAACATCCGCGATCACCGCCATCTTTGCTATATCGGTCCTGCCCGCTACCACAACCTCACTGCATTTCCATCGACCTGCACGCCACCGTCATCTCGTTAACATCCGCGCGATCACCGACCATCACTGCTTCTGCGTGGCCCCCTACACCCCAACCTCACTGATTCATTCCATGCACCGCCGCCACCGTCATCTCGTTAACATCGCCGCGATCACCGCCATCCTTGGTCTCTAGCGTGGCCTGCCCCCTACCACCCCAACCTCACTGCTTCATTCCATGCACCCCGCCACCGTCATCTCGTCAACATCGCCGCGATCACCGCCATCCTTGCCGCCTCGCGGGCCCTGCCCGCTACCACCCCAACTCACTCATTATTCCATCGCACCCCGCCCCGCCACCGTCATCCCGTTAACATCGCCGCGATCACCGCCATCCTTGCCGTCTTCTGCGTGGCCCTGCCCCGCTACCACCCCAACCTCACTGCATTCATTCCATCGCACCCCCGCCCCCACCTCCGTCCCATCGTCAACATCGCCTCGATCACCACCACCTGCCGCCTCTGCGTGGCCCTCCCCGCTACGACCCCAACCTCACTGCATTCATTCCATCGCACCCCCGCCCCCGCCACCGTCATCTCGTTAACATCGCCGCGATCACCGCCTCTTGCCGCCTTCTGCGTGGCCCTCCCGCTACCACCCCAACCTCACTGCATTCATTCCATCGCACCCCGCCCCGCACTCTCGTTAACATCGCCCGATCACCACCACCTGCCGCCTTCTGCGTGGCCCTCCCGCTACCACCCCAACCTCACTGCATTCATTCCATCGCACCCCCGCCCCCGCCACCGTCATCTCGTTAACATCGCCGCGATCACCGCCATCCTTGCCGCCTTCTGCGTGGCCCTGCCCCGCTACCACCCCAACCTCACTGCATTCATTCCATCGCACCCCGCCCCCGCCACCGTCATCTCGTTAACATCGCCGCGATCACCGCCATCCCTTGCCGCCTTCTGCGTGGCCTGCCCGCTACCACCCCAACCTCACTGCATTCATTCCATCGCACCCGCCACCGTCATCTCGTTAACATCGCCGCGATCACCGCCATCCTTGCCGCCTTCTGCGTGGCCCTGCCCCGCTACCACCCCAACCTCACTGCATTCATTCCATCGCACCCCCGCCCCCGCCACCGTCATCTCGTTAACATCGCCCGATCACACACCCTGCCGCCTTCTGCGTGCCCGCTACCACCCCAACCTCACTGCATTCATTCCATCGCACCCCCGCCCCCGCCACCGTCATCTCGTTAACATCGCCGCGATCACCACCACCCTGCCGCCTCTGCGTGGCCCTCCCCGCTATCACCCAACCTCACTGCATTCATCCCATCGCACCCCCGCCCCCGCCACCGCCCCTGCCGCCTTCTGCGTGGCCCTCCCCGCTACGACCCTAACCTCACTGCCCCCAACCTCACTGCACTCATTCCATCGCACCCCCACCCACGCCCACGCCCCTGCCGCCTTCTGCGTGGCCCTCCCCCGCTACGACCCTAACCTCACTGCATTCATTCCATAGCACCCCCGCCCCGCCACCGTCCCATCGTCAACATCGCCTCGATCACCACCACTCTGCCGCCTTCTGCGTGGCCCTCCCCCGCTACCACCCCAACCTCACTGCACTCATTCCATCGCACCCGCCCCCGCCACCGTCCCTTCGTCAACATCGCCCGATCACCCCACCTGCCGCCTTCTGCGTGGCCCTTCCCGCTACACCCCAACCTCACTGCATTCATTCCATGCACCCCCGCCCGCCACCGTCCCTCGTCAACATCGCCTCGATCACCACCACTCTGCCGCCTTCTGCGTGGCCTCCCCGCTACCACCCCAACCCTGCACTGCATTCCATCGCACTCCACCACGCCACGCCCTGCGCCTTCTGCGTGCCCACCGACCAACTCATCGTTCCATTCCATAGCACCGCCACCGCCACCGTCCATCGTCAACATCGCCTGATCACCACTCTGCCGCCTTCTGCGTGGCCCTCCTCCTCTCGACGACGGCACAATGCAAATGCAGGCGGGCGGGGCGGCGGGCGCGGCGCCAGCGGAGGAGCACCGTCTGGCGGCGGTGGCGTCGGGAGCGAGGCCGGTAATTGGGTGCCACGCACGCCCGGCGCCGCCTGCCCCGGCCGCCCCTGGCCCGCACGGGCCCTTTATTGTCGGCCCCGTGCGCCCCGGCCGCGGCCCGGCCCCCGGCAGTTAGCGGCTTCAAACGCACCGCACCGCCCCGCTCCCAAGGGCGCGGCCCGCGCTCGAGGTCGAATGAGCGGGTGGGATAACTGTACAAGAAGAAAACACGATCCACAGTTTTCTACGGTGGCCAGTGCAGTGGGAGTGAATGAGTTGAATGTTTACGAATGTAATGAAAAAATACTCTTTCTCGACCTGGATGGTTGAGGTGGCTAAGAGCGTGTACTAACTCAGTTTCGGTCCGAACGGTCGCGGGTTCGAAACCCGCCTTGAGAATGGTTGTTTGTCCCCTGCCTCTCATGGTTTGGTTGTCATAGAGGGGCTCATGTTCTGATGACCCCAGATCAGAGGAGCCCGCAAGTGATGCCTAGTGTATGATCGAGAATACCTTCCATCGGGACGTAAAGAGTAACCGCCTGTCGGCTGAATAGTAGCCCTAAAATAAGTAAACTCAAAATGGTTACATACGTGTCTAACATGCAAATAAAGTATGAATGGCGTGAGAATGAAACAAAGTCTAACTTGAATAAATCAATCACTATTAATACAAAACTTTTAAAATTTAAATTAGGTGAATCAAAGAGCATGGAGGACACATATTCTGGAATCCAAGGTTCAAGTTGGACTGCAAAGACATTGAAAAAGAAGAAGAATCAAAGAACAGAAATTTTATTTATACATATACAATAGATCAAAATTAAGTTAGTATTATCACGTTATGAAGTCTAGCTCCCCTGTAGATAGTCAAACCGCAGCACAGTAGCTCGTGGCTATTCGATCATATAAATCTCCATAGACTTGAAGATTAACCTCATTCATTGAAAATCTTGCGCTAAATAGTATTCATAAAGTCTTTCCTGCTCAATTAAATAATGAATCTAAAGAAAGAGAGAGTTTATATTAGTATCTGTTGAAATAAATATTTGGAAAACTGCATTGCCTTCAAATTTGTTTTAATTGATCATTATAGGAGACTCTAGAAAGAATTAAAACATCATTCATTTCAAATTGTAACAAATTTCGTGTCGCTGAGCTTGAAATTCAGATTATTTTCAAATAAAAAGATCTTTATATACGCCATTTGATTATCAATTGAAATAATTGATAGTAAAATGATTTTCTCGTAACAATCAGACAGTAAAATCTACTGGATGAAGACCTTCCTGACTAAGAAAAAGCTTCGTACGATCTCTGTTGAAATAAATATTTTGGGAGAAAACTGCATTATTGCCTTTCCAACATTTTGTGTTTAATTTTGTCAAAAGTATCAGAAAGTTGAAAGTCAAAAGTTGTTTTGTTAAAAGTATTGTTTTATATGTAATGTTAGAAAAATGTTCTAAACGGCTACCGTGCGTGATGTTAATTCATTAATTTATTCATTTCATTAATTAAAATAATGACAGCCGTATTTGTACGTTTAATGACAGTCTCGCACATTGGGATTTTTTAATGAATAATTAACAAAAACGTATTGTTTTTAACCACTATTCAAATATACAATAAACCAATTGGCTTTAACAACCGTCATCCTACAAACAAATTGTTTGCTTCTGCTCGCAGGACGTTTGCTTGAAAACAATGAATATGTTATACGTTAAAGCTCGCTCATTGTGAGTTCCATAGGCAGAGTTAGTATGAAAAAAAGATTTCTAATTATTTCAAGTTTTGAACTATTTTTTCCAAGGAAAAGTAAAAAGTTTCATTTCAAATTAGGCATGTCAAAGGATCTGCCAAAAAACTTTATCATTATATGTAAGCTAGAATAAAGTCGTTTCATCTAGTATATTTAAGAGAAGCCCTCCCCCTAACTACTAAATGTATGGCCAAGACAACAGTACAAAATGTAAATGTGCCTTTGAAAAACGAATTCCCACCTACAAAGAGCTTCTGTTAGGGCGAAATTATAAAAAAAAGAGTAAGAACCTTCAATGTATAAATACAAGAATACAATGTTTTTGTTAATATTATTTGTTCGTCTCATATGCATTTAAATTTGGCAAAAGAATCAAAGAGCTGTAGTAATTTGCGATGCCTGCATTTCCTTTAAAAACATCTATCAAAATCAATTCAAATATCAAACGAATATTCGACGAACACCTCAACCAAACGAGACGGCGATCAGTCACTCAGTACTTGCCGAATGTAACATTAATATTAAAAGCGTACGAACTCCGAACTATAAGTCGACGGGGAGTGCTCTAGCTACCACATCATAGATTACCAAGTGTTTCCAGATGACCTCCTCCGAATGAGGTTCCTGGATGGGGGCCAGGTGCTATTACCCATTCGGGCGGTATGCTCCCTGGCACTCCTTGGAATGCACGAGTTACGCACAGATGCACCACAGCCGGCGCCGGCGCCAGCCCCGACCCCTGACACCGGCGGCGCCACCGCCTCCACCGGCGGCGCCACCGCCTCCTGCTGTCACCCGCGCCACCGCCATCGCCCCCGACACCGCGCCCCGCCGACACCGCTGCCACCGCCCCCTGACACCATCAGCAACCATGCAGGCGCCGCCTGCCCAGCCCCTCCCCCCCCCACGCCCTGCCCTGCCCTGCCTGCCCCACCACACCCGGCGCCAAGCGCGGAATAGCGGGTCTTCTATACCAAGTACAGCTCGTTTTCACGAAAACGGCAATAACCTTTCCGCGGACCTTTTGTCTGGAACCACGTCCTCTGCCAGATGCCAGGACGCTTTTGAGAGGGTAACGACCGATTTTACTCCCGACTGGTAATGACCACTTTCGAACGATTGCTTGGAACTTTCCTGGGTCGTGAGGATGGCGCCTTCTTGAACACTTATTTCTTCGACTTTTTCATCTGAAGAAGATTAAGAAGGGGGCATTGCATTGCGTTTGCAAGGTCCCGTTTGAAACACATGGATTTAAGGCTGCAGTAATACTGCAGAAAGGTTTTACGACAGGTCCTTTAACGGTATACTCGCTCAACAAGCAGTTGCTTTCATGAGCCACTTCCTAAATATAATTCTTAACGTATTTTTTGAATCTGTGGTTTACACAACATTACATGCCCAATTTTTCGCTTCTCTCCTTTCTAATTTTCGAAATATCTTCATCGCTATGATTCAGTCGTCAATCGTTGGCACGCTTGAGTATAATCCAAGTCCAAATATGGACAGTGAAAGTACTGAGGTTCCTCTTATTTGAGAAAAGCACCCTACAAAGTAATGTACTGTAAAATGTAGTGACAAAATGGTCATTAGAACGTAACACGATAAAGTCAGCTCTCAGCATGATAAAGGAAAGAATAAGTCTGCAAATTTTCCAATTAAATATAGAAATTATCTCCATTAAAACAAGTTTTCATTTCAACAGTGGATTCAACATTGATCCATACTAAAAGACAATGTTTATAATACAAATATTAAAACATTAATATACATTTAAGAGCGAGCTAATAATAGTATAATGGCATTCTCAGTTACAATATTATCATCGTCACCCAGATATTGTTCTTTATTACACCCCAAAACATTCATGTTTCTTCATTGGATACCTTTAATTTTTTTAGAGAAAGATCTGAGCAGAAATAAAAAGTCTTCGAGGTACAAACGAGTTTATATTAAATAAGATTTATGAATATAATCAGTAGAATATGGCACGTTCTAAAAATCATGTAAAAAAAAAAAAAGCATGTTTCAACTTTGAGAGGTATATCGTTTTCTTGATCAATAAAAGGCATTTATGTGTAATCTGTGTTTCTAGCCACCAAGGTATGATTGTTGAAACTATTAGGATTGATAAAGCCTATTGGGTTTTGTGGAATATAACGTGCGTTACCTAATGATTTCTTCATAGTGTTTTTACTAATTTGGAACCTCGGATGCAAGTTCAGTGCATCAACTGTCACTGCGGCGCTTCTGTCCGGGAGGTCCTAGGTTCGAGTCCTGCCGGATTTTCGACTAGCTTTTCAGCTAGGTCGAATTCAGTCGCTGTCTCGAGGAGAATTCTAGCGGCCGGCTGCTCTGATCGGTAGTTTTCCGTGGTTTCTCCGATCAACGCCAGGCGAATGCCGGAGCAGTACCCTAACAAACGGGCCACGGACCGCGCGCGATCTGTCCTTCCTCTTCCTTGTCCTATCCTCTTCTCTTACACACACACACACATACACACACACACACACACTAACATGCACCATACTAGCACGTATTCCGGGAGACCGGTCGGGAGCTTAGAGCATGTCCCGACTGGGGCGGTGCCCCGCTGGTGGGAGAGTCCTGGTTAGGGGGAATCCCCACTAGCCCACGGTAGATCGGCGCCGGATCTCGCCATCCAGCGGGGGAAGATCACCACCATCTCCCGAGAAAAAACATGCATTGCACTAACGAGACTAATGACCAAAGCAGGTGACGCGCCCGAAAACACGAAAAAAACTATCAATCAATCGGAGGCAAGTTCAGTTTTAAATATTAAAATCTCTGCCTCTTGGTCTTTGAAAACTCTGCCTCTTGGTCATTGGACCAATATCTCAATTTGAACCGATTAAACACTTTCAGTTAGGGGATGGGATGAGTTTTGTACGTGAAATCGCATTTTTTCGTCACTGGGCATTTAATTATTCAAAAAAAGAAAGTCACATTTCCATGAATGCCCATTTCATTATTGTAAGAAAATCTTAGAATAATATTAAATTAAGTTTAATCTAACAAAATGAGAAATCTCAGTTGCACGCTTTACAAACTTTTTCATGTCGCGCGCGTCGACCGTTCTTAAATGCATAAACCAGAGACTTTTTATACGTGTTAGTGCCTCTTTCGTCCTCGGAGAAATTGAAGTCTGCGAGAGGTACCTCTCGAACTCCGAAATCGCCGATTAGGCCCACGTAATTAACGAATTCGCTATCGAGAAAGAACCAGGCGGTGAGGAAGAATGCCAAATCGTTGAGATTCACTCATGTGCCCAGCTCTCAAGCACGAATAACCCACACTGCGGCAAAAGCGATGTGTGTGGGCGTCCACTGCATCAGTTCAAGCCATCAGCACAAGATTGTATCCCAAAAAGTATCCTCCTTCACAGGACTTCTGGGGAAAATACTCATGATGTGTAAAATGCTAGCTAAGAACGTCGCACCCGCTACTATAACACCGATGCTGCCACCGCCTCCATTGCCATGGCCGTCACCGCCCTCTCCGCCACCTCGGCCGCCGCTGCTGCCACCCTCACCACAGCCACCGTCCGCGGATTCATCCAGTGTCCAAACTTCCAACGCGGCGTCGGAGGCGAAAACAATACGCTCCGTTAAAAGCCTGTCAGGCGGCGGCGCGGCGTTGCTGCTGCTGCTGCGGTTCTGGAGACGGCCTCGCACACGCGGAGGCTGTGACGGTGGCGGTGGCGGGGGCGGGGGCGGGGCGGGGGCGGGGCGGGGCGGGGCGGGGCGGGGCGGGGCGGGGGGGCGGGGGTGGCTGGGCGGCGGTGGCTGTGGCGTGGCTGTGGCTGGCGTGGCTGTGGCTGTGGCTGTGGCGGTGGCGTGGCGGTGGCGTGGCGGTGGCGTGGCGTGGCGGTGGCGGTGGCGGTGGCTGTGGCTGTGTGGCTGGCGGTGGCGGTGGCGGTGGCGTGTGGCTGTGGCTGTGGCTGTGGCTGTGGCTGTGGCTGTGGCTGTGGCTGTGGCTGTGGCTGTGGCTGTGGCTGTGGCTGTGGCGTGGCTGGGTGGGCGGTGGGCGTGCGGTGGGCGGTGGGCGGTGGGCGGTGGCGGTGGGCGGTGGGCGGTGGGCGGTGGCGGTGGGCGGTGGGTGGCGGTGGCGGTGGGCGGTGGGCGGTGGCGGTGGGGGTGGGCGGTGGGCGGTGGGCGGTGGGCGGGGGGCGGTGGGCGGTGGGCGGTGGCGGTGGGCGGTGGGCGGTGGGCGGTGGGCGGTGGGCGGTGGGCGGTGGGCGGTGGGCGGTGGGCGGTGGGGGGGGCGGTGGGCGGTGGGCGGTGGGCGGTGGGCGGTGGCGGCGATGGTGGTATCTCCCCGTAGCCCTTTTCGTGCTCATTGTCAGAACAATGGGAGCGTTCGCGTCGCCTGGCGCCCGCCCTGCCAATGACTCGACCGAGGGCGGCGCCCTGATGAAGGCGGTGAGGTGTGCGGGGCGTGGAGATGTGAGAAAGGGCGGTAGTTATGTTATGGTAGTCGGGAAGGTGATACTGGGAGAAGCATTGGTGAATGAGACTGAAGATATTGTCTTTGGATGAATTTGTTTTTGGAGACGATCAGTCGGGTGACTACAGCTCCTCCCGGGCGAGGTGGTGCCTCGCCGGGAGAGATATCTGGAGAGAAATCTCCTTGAAAGCGGTTCCTGGGAAATCTCCTGGGAAGCGATTTATAATACTGTTGATACAAACGACAAATATAATTCCTTTTTTTTTTCTTCAACTCTTTCATTTCATTTTAACACTTGCTTTCCTCTTCAGAAAAGAAAATTAAATACTTCACGGAAAAGCAATTCTTGGATAACACAAGGGATTAGGACATCTTGTAAAAACAAGCGAATTATTTATTTCATTTCTAAACGTCATGACGTATCTCAAGATTTCCTTATCTACTTTAAAAAATACAAAACATTGTTACGAAAAGTCATAAGGCAGGCTAAAATTTTGCAAAACGATCAGGATATTTTGAACTTAAATAACGAAACGAAAGCAATGTGGAATTAATAAAAAATACTACCAAGTCAACTAGAAACCTTGTAGAGAATGTTGTTTTTAAAAATACGAAACGTTCGTATAACGAAAAGCGGACGTGTAGGTCGGCGCTCGAGCTTACTTTCTCTCAAAAGGGAATAGGAATTTCCTCTATATAACACGCACTACATTTACGGGACTAATATTAGTTGCGCGCCCGGTAATCATAAATATGCACTTCGTTTGGTGGACGAATGTGATATTTGCGGGAATATTAGGTTGGAAGAGAATATCCTCGTTGCAATTAGGGCAGCTGAAGAATTGGTTCTCTCTTAATAACAGGCAGTGTTGGACGAACGATGGCGTAGCAGTTTGCATTCTTGCTTTCAATGAAAATAAAGGGTTTAAATCCACTGTATGTGACTAATAAGGTGGACATGAGGACGCGGTAGTAGCTCAAGGAACTCTTGAGGTGTTCTCCGCGTTTCACAGTATCATTATGTAAACTTTGTTATCCATGTCGTGTTTCGACATTCTAAATATAATGGTGTCCCAAAAAATGAAGTTCCGTGCGATTCAGTAAATTATGACATAGCTGCCAAATTATCAATGCGGTATATCATTAATATTCGGTTTCTATTGAAAGTGCATGTAGGTCACCTCAGAGATGTAGTTTTGAAATCAAAGTTATGTTGGTAACAATGGAGAAATGGTACAGGGAGGAACAACATGCAAAATGAAATTATAAAATGGCTATCGAACTACGACTCACTGTGCGATGAGAAACAACTTGCTAAAAACATTGAATTCTCATGGAATTTCTAGTGCAAGTGATTAGATTGAATCAACATCTTCCCTAGTAAGAAAATAAAATATTAAAGTTGTGTGAATGAAAATATCAGCATCTCGGGAATGAATACATAAAACTCTAGTCAATGAGCATTCCATTAAAAATATATATAACAATTCAGGAATGCCGAAAAGTACTCTAATTAATTATTGAATTGAATGTGTCTTATTTTACGGGACGAGACTCAGGCCATGAGGCCTACTCTTCCGTCTGACCACGCAAATTTCGCTACGCTTCTTTACAAACCATGGGAGAAAGAAGGTAACACTTGGGCGCCAATCAGGCGATTTGAATTTAGCTCAGAGGCATCATTTAGGCTTGAGGATCTTTTACATGCAGTAAATTACTAACATGAGACAGCCGGCTTTACTTCTTCTCCGAAGAAAGGCCTACGAAGGATTTTTTCGCCCTTAAAAACCCACGGTTTCGAACCCGCAAACTTGGGTATAACAGTTCGATACGCTAACCGTTACACACATCGCCGCCGCAATTATACCTTCCTTATTTTATAAGGTAAAAATAATACCCTTATATTAATCTAGCGTCAAGCTTGTTTTAGATAGTACTTTAAAGCAAAGTCCTCCGTCTAGTAGCGAATGTGCCAAGGCAATAATACGCCTGTAAGTCGTAAAAATTCTATAATTCTCCCCGTACAGCTACTGTATAATGGCTATTCTTCCAGTTGTAATAGTATTCGCAATAAAAGCGGTTTTGCTTCGGTCATTTCTCGTCCCGTTCCCCTCGCTTTCAACGACGGTGGCTCGGATAATCGCGGCAGAGGGACAACCAGTGGCGACTGTCAACTCTTCCGTGAAGATTAGTCAATTTTCGTGTCGGTTCTGGTGAAGGTACAGATGGAAACGGCAAATGCGAACAGTGCGGTAGAAATGATAACAGAAGCGAGGCATGTAACCGCGCGATTGAAGCTGTTATCCCGATGAGAATACTGCTCATTTAATGGCGTTAACAGAGGTGAGACCAAAGCTGGCAGTAGCGGTGGTGTATTCCGAGATGAGAACGAGGCAATGACAGAGAAAGCCGAAAGTTTCATTGCAATGACATCTCTAAACACGGAGAATTTTAGATTATGGATGTCCGCGAACGGGTATGATGACAATAAAATGTGGGATGTAATGAATGTAGTGATTATACTATTTCTAGAATTATGATTTGTTATGACAATGGTTTTGTCTTAGTCATTGTGTGTTGTGGGCACAGTCGCTCGACTTTTGCCGACAGCAGCGAGACTGACGATGACGGCAAAGCCGTCGAAAGCCGGCTATCTTAATAAAGCTAATATGTTGAAGAAGATGACCTCTTTTATTTCTTCTTATAAGAACGTCAACAACATCCAATCAGAATTCCCACAATTCATTGTGTTTCCTTTCAGTAACAGTGGTTTTGTAGCAGTAAAAGAGATGGAGAAACATTGATAGTACGGTAATGCTATTAGATGCGGTAGTAAAGATCGTGTTACTTGACTGGAATGTTGGTATACCCCAATGAGATGCCATTTCCTCTAGATAAGAAAATAATCTCCCAACGTTCTTTCTACTTATTTTTAAAGTTACATAGTATATTTATCAAATAATTTTATAAGTTACTTTATTTCATTTTATAGTGCAGAGGGAGTTAATGAATAATATGTTGAAAATTGTGAATGGAAACGCAAGCTTCAAATCATCAATGTACACTCAGTAGCCAAAAATCTGGTACAGCTATGCGTAACGAAATAAAGAGATCTGGAACCAATCAGAATACGGCAATCTGGTCGGCAACGACTATGTAAGACAACCAGACTCTGGCACAATTGTTAAGTTAGGTTACTGCTGCTACAATGGCTGGTTATCACAATTTAAGTGAGTAATTTAAGTGGTGTTATAGTCGGCGCAATGGCATCTCCGAGGTCGCGATGAAATTTGGTTTTTCCCGTACGACCATTTCACGAGTGTACCGTGAATATTGAAAATCCGGTAAAACATGAAACCTCCGGCATCCCTGTGGCCGCAAAAAGATCGTGCAAGGACAGAACCGACGACAACTAAGAAGAATCATTACACGTGACAGAAGTGCAACCCTTCCGCAAATCGCTACAGATTTCACTGCTGGGCTATCAACAAGTGTCAGCGTGCGTACCATTCAACGAGACGTTATCGATATAGGGTTTGGGAGCCCACTCGTGTACCCTTGAAGACTGCACGACACAAAACTTTACGCGTCGCCTGGACCCGTCAACACCGGCATTGGGCTGTTGATGACTGGAAACACGTTTCCTGGTCTGACGAGTCTCGTTCCACATTGTTTCGAGCGGGTGGACATGTATGAGTACAGCGACAACGTCATGAATCCATGGACCCTGCATGTCAATAGGGGACTGTTCAAGCTGGTGGAGTCTCTGTGCTGGTATGGGGCGTGTGCAGTTGGACCCCTGAGACGTCCAGACTCTGACAGGTGACGCATACGTAAGCATCCTATCTGATCACCATTGTGCATCCCGACGAGCTTGGGCAATTCCAGCAGGACAATGCGACAGCCCACACGTCCAAAATTGCTATTGAGTGGCTCCAGGAACAGTCTTCTGAATTTAGTCATTTTCATTGGCTACTAATTTCCCCAGACATGAACATTATTGGGCTTATCTCGAATGCCTTGCAGTCGCTGTCTGGAGGAGAATTCTAGCGGCCGGCTGCTCTGATCAGTAGTTTTCCGTGGTTTCTCCGATCAACACCACGCGAATGCCAGAGCAGTACCCTAACACACGGGCCACGGACCGCGCGCGATCTGTCCTTGCTCTTCGTTGTCCTATCTTCTCCCCTTACACACTCACTTACACTAACATGACCTACACTACCACATATTCTGGGAGATCGGTTGGGAGCTTAGAGCTTGTCCCGGTTGGGGCGGTGCCCCGCTGGTGGGAGAGTCCTGGTTAGGGGGAAACCCCACTAGTCGACGGTAGGTCGGCACCGGATCTCGCCATCCAGCGGGGGAAGATCACCGCCGTCTCCCGCAAAAAAAACCTGCACTACACTAACGGGACTAATTACCAAAGCAGTTGACGCACCCGGAAACACGAAAAAGTCAATCAATCAATCAATGGAATGCCTTGCAATGTGCTGCTCAGTCTCCACCCGCTCGTACTCCTACGGGTTTATGGACAGCCCTGCAGGATTCATGGTATAAATTACCGCCAGCACTACTAGAGACATTAGTCGTGACCATGCCATGTCGTGTTGCGGCACTTATGCGTGCTCGCGGGGGCCCAATACGATATTAGGCAGGTGTACCAGTTTTTTTACTCGTCAGTGTAGTTTACAAGTACATTTTTTTAGTGCAAACATATTTTATTATATAAATAGGAATCTTCTAAATTTCCCCCCAAATAATTACCGTCCCCCAACAGCCCACTAATATAAAAAAACTCTAAATCTAGGGGAAATCCAACAATCTGGCAGATTGGGCGAGGAGTCAATTAACGTGATATTTGAGAATCTGCGTGAACCAAAGGTGGTGAATGTTTAGAGAAGGAGAGTGGCAGAAATGATAGCAGAGGCGGCGCATGCAGCCGAGATCGACGATTGCCAAGGCATTGGTGAAACGGTGTCGGCGGTGACAGAACCGTTCTTGGTGTTGGCTATCTCAGCAGAAGAGTCGGTGGTTGGGAAATGGCAGTAGCGCTGGTGCAGGTGGACGTGGTGGTGCGAGTTGATGGAAGTGGAGGATAGAGGAGTCTGTGGAGGTATCTAGTTGTGGCAGTGGTGGTGAATGAGATGTGGGGGGGGTGGGGGGGGGGGGGGGGGGTGGGGCTGGGGGGGGGGGGCGCAGGGTGGGGGGCGGGGGGGGGCGGGGGGGAGGGGGGGGGGGAGGGTAGCGGAGCGGGGTGGCGGCGGCGATGGTCGCGGCGGCTGGGCAGGGGCGGAGGCGGGGGGGGGGGGGGGGGCAGTGGCTGGAGGCGGGGTGACGGCGGCGGCGGTGGCAGCAATGGAGGCGATGGCGTGGAGGTGGAGGTGGCGGTGGTGAGGTCCGCGCGGCGCGGCTGGGCGAGCGCGGGTCCATTAGCCCGCTGGACCGAGCTGTTTACCTCCGGCGGCAAACACGACCGCGTCCGTGCAGCCGCATCCCGCCCCGCCCTGCCGCTGGAATGTGCTCTGCGACTGCTGGCCGTCACCGCCGCCCCGACGCGGCCACCTCCATTGGCTTCGTCACCGCCGCCAAGCGGCCACCCTCTATTTTGCTGCGTCCGACGAGGACTCGGTGGTCGGACGAGCTGCGCCCGTCGGTAAAACGGTTAACGTATCGGACTATTGTACCCGAGTTTGCAGGTTCAAACCCGGGCGCAGCCGACGATTTTTAAGGGCGAAAAAATCCCTCGTACGCCTTCCTGCGGAGGGGAAGTAAAGCCAGCTGTCCCATGTAATAGATTTATTGAATGTAAAAGATCCTCAAGCCTTAATGAAGCCTGTGAGCAAAATTGAGTTCCGCCTGTTTCATCGCCCAAGATAATACCTCCTTTCTCCGCTAGGTGGTGAAAGGAGCGTAGCGAAATTTGCGTGTTCAGACGGAAGAGCGGGCCTGATGGCCCGAGTCTCGACACGTAAAATAAGGCATTGACAAACTAACTCCCGAATCTTGTTGTAGCGAATTTTGAGCTTACGAAGCATTGCAGGATAAAATCAAGTCTGAAAGAAGATTTTTGATCTCTCACTCTTGTTTAGAATTTTCAACTTTAAAGGAATGAAAGTAATATCTCTGAAAGAATTTATAAATCTGTAAATGCTTCTGCAGTCTACCTTATACTGGTATTAAGCGTGACGTAGTGACAGTGCATAATCATATAATGAAATGTCGCAAAAGATTTTTATCGCTATTTCAGTCGTGGGATATTGCTTTATTACGAATGAAAACTGTTAATTTTCATTTTCCACGTAAATTCCTTTCGTTTTGAACGTGAGTTCGCAAAATGTAGATAACAAATACAGAAGGTACGGATGGAAATGCAGTATTACTCGTGAGCTGCCTTTCGAATTGTGGTTGTTAGTTTTTAACAGAAACATTAGTAGTTGTACGTTCAGATTACGTCCATGCGAGTGGAACTGACATGCATGAGGTGAATAGCGCGTTTAGAGTAGCTAAAATCCCACGGTACTGAGATCAATAAGAATCCCAACTAGGATTCGGGCTGTGATGAAAATCAAATAAGACACTCAATATTACTTTCAGTGTTTCACCCCACCCAATTTACGCGAGTAAATTACAAAAGGAATTTGGAAAATCAAATTTGGTCAAATAGCAGGAGCTAATGGCCCTACAACCCTGGTGGGGCACCGAGTGGTGTTCTTGCCGCCCCTGCTGCTGGCGTTTTGCGAGATCAAGCGGCCAAAACACACAGAGGATTGGCCCATCGACCCTCCGTACGTCCCAGTCCCTAAATGAATGTGGGCCAAAAAGGGGGACAGATAATCGTGCGGGCTCCGTGGCCCATTTTTTAAGTTTTCGCCTTAATTAACTGGAGGCAGTCCACGGAAACGACCGATGAAATGAGTCATTCGGCATGTGGAATTCTCATCCAGGCAATGATGAGAGTCCGTCACTGCTTTAGCTAGTAATTTCGCCACCATCGGCATACGTGCTTCCCGCTCTCAGAAAAATCGTACCGGCTAAGGAGGCTCAGGGCATCAATTGATGTCATTGCAGTGCCTCTGACCGCATCTCTGGAGGAAAATTGTAGCGGCCAGCTGCTCTGTAGTTTTCCGTGGTTTCTCCAATCAACAGGTGAAAACCCGAGCAGTACCGTAACGGGTCTCGGACCGAACCCCTTACATTCATACTCACATGCACTACACTACTAGACATGTCGGGAGGCCAGTAAGGAGCTTAGAGCGTTTGCCGACTAGGGCGATCCCCATGGGTGAGAGATACCTGGTTCGAGAGAAACCCAGCAAACCGTCGTGTATGTCTCTGCCGGGTGTCACCATGCAGCGGGGGAAGACAGCCACCACCTCCAGCGATAAAAACATGCACTACACTAAGGAGTGTAATAACACTAGTTGACGTGCCCGCAATTGCAAATCAACAATCACTATAGCTGGTTATTCCTCCACCATCGGTATATGAACTTCCCTTTCTCAGAAAAATAGTGACACCTCATCAGAGTAAAGGTAAAGGTACCTCCATAAGCCGATGTGATCCAGGGGGAGGTGAAGGTAGGACTCCATCTCTTCGTCACCTTCAGCACTAGGAGGAGAAGTTGAGTCGCAAGCACAACGCTCAGGCTGCTTTTACCCCACGAAATATCTCGGTACTCAGTTGGAAAGGAGGCTGAGTCGACCACAGAACCCTGAACGGAAGCCAGATAAGAATCGCAATCTGCAACCTGGGACCTTGAGGTGAAGGATTCGAACCTGGGACCTTCAGGTGAAGATTGATTGATTGATGGATTTTTTCATGTTTCCGGGCCCGTCAACTGCTCTGGTCATTAGTCCCGTTAGTGTAGTGCATGCTTTTTCTCGGGACATGGCGGTGATCTTTCCCCGCTGGATGGCGAGATCCGGCGCCAACCTACCATCGGCTAGTGGGGATTCCCCCTAACCAGGACTCTCCCACCAGCGGGGCACCGCCCCAGCCAGGACAAGCTCTAAGCTCCCGACGGTCTCCCGGAATATGTGGTAGTGTAGTGCATGTTAGTGTAAGGGGAGAGGATAGGACAAGGAAGAGGAAGGACAGATCGCGCGCGGTCCGTGGCCCGTTTGATAGGTTACTGCTCCGGCATTCGCCTGGTGTTGATCGAAGAAACCACGGAAAACTACCGACCAGAGCAGCCGGCCGCTAGAATTGTCCTCCAGACAGCAACTGAATTCGACCTGGCTGAAAAGCTAGTATCGAAAATCCTGCCACCGTGGGGAGTGTAACCTAGGACCTCCCGGTCAGAGGCGCTGCAGTGACATCAGTTGATGCACTGAGCTACCGCTCCCGGTTTCAGGTGAAGAAGCCAGTATCCCTCCACTGAGGCGCCGCTGCTCTCCACTGCTTGTGAACTATACTGCAATTTCTAATGCGTTGCGTCTGAGAGCTTCCAAATGATCCTCTGATCCGTAAGCCCTATTCCATCGCTGCGAATGAGCCTCCCCTCCCTGATCCGGGGTCTGTCGGCGCTGTCGGTCGGGGCAGGGGTTGGGAGTGAGGCCAGAGCGGGAGCAGCACCCTCTCGTGTGTATCCGCGGAGGAGCCGAGGCGGCGGCGCAACGGCGCGATCCCCTCTGTCAACACGGGCGGCGGACGCTTCATCTAGCTGTCAGGGCGCCGCGCCGCCACGCCCCCCACGCCGCGCCGCGGGGGTGGGATGGCTTCCACAAAAGGAACACTACTGCAACTGCGTTTTTGGCTTCCACAAAATGACTTTCTTTTTATTCTCGTTCTTCCTCTCCTTCGTCGTCTTCTACGTCGCCTTTTGCACCGTCTTCTTCTCCTTCCTCTTCTTCCCACTCATCTTCCCTTCTCATCCTCTTCCTCTCTCCCCTTCCCTTCTTCTCTTTCTCTTCTTCTTTACTCCTCCTCTCTATACTTTTCTTCTCTATACTCTTCTTCTCTATATTCTACTTCTCCTTCCTGTTCTTTCCTTTGCTCTTTTCACCTTACCCTTTCTTCTCCATACTCTTTTTCTACTGCTACCTTCTTTCTTCTTTTTCTCTGCTTATCCTTCTTTTCTTTTCTATTTTCTTTCTTCTATTTAATTACCTTTCCTTCTTCACCGTTTTATGTACTCCATGAGTCCCTTTATTTCATACAGCGATACTTCCGAGCACTTTGGAATTTCATTCAATCACTCAGTGTCTGTGTCTTCCAAATCGGGAGAGTGTTTATTAGACGCATAGTGATGAATATTGGATGCGTAATGAATATACTTCGATCGTACGAAACGTACTCGTGCGTACAACTCTTTACCGATAGGCAAAATGTAATTGATTTGGTAGAATATGCCTCAAATCCCACTCTGGCCGATTCGAAGTGTATCGCGGTCCTACACTCTTTCCGAGGAAGTTAAGTACGATTTACTTTTGCAGAATTAGATACAGTGGAATGGGCGGCACGTAGCTCCATTTCATAAAACCAACATAATCCTGTAATTGCACTCAATGTATTTAAAAAATACCCTATAATGATCACATCACATCAGAAGGAATATTCCCAATATAAATATAATTTTTTTTTTTTAATTCATGTTAGCAATTTTTCTAATATTTGGAAAAAATATTTCCGAAAACGGTGACTGTCCGAACTGATAACCTCCCCTTCTGAAATACTTTGTAAATCCCTCTCTGTACTATTGTGGTAATTAATAATTATGTAGGATATTATAACAGGAAATATATGTATCTGTTAATAATATATACGTATCTGTATCTGTATTGTCTGTACCTTTGAACGCAAAAAAGAATATTTGCGTAGAAGTAATTCGAATGAAAATGTCCTTATCTTCGGGCACACATTTATTTGTCCCATTCATCCCTCATGTAGGCAAATTAATAAATAATAATTGCGTGCAAAGTTTGCTTTCCTTCTCTGTGTACGTCAATTACGATTACAATGTTTTCATTATTGATATCTATCTTCTTCCTAAAGTAATCTGTAAACATTTATTTGACACACTTTTGAAATTCTGCCCACTCCATAGCAGAGTGAACCACTTTAAACTAATAAGACATTCATTTCGTAAATTTGGTCTTTGGAACCTCAGAAATCAGAGCCTCGGAATTCCTAGCGATTTGTCATCATGTTCCCGCTAGTATTTCACTTATCAATGGAGAGGTTGTGTCAATTGAACTTCAGACAGCTAGGTAGTATCAACTATTTCCCGACATATAAAATATTGAGTACACACGAGCATATAGCAAGAACTTTCAATCAATGAAAGGAAATCTCTCTTCAGTAATTCCAATACTCTTGAAGTGAGACAGGAATGCCACTCATCTGGCGACTATATTAATTATGTTTTCTACTTCTCGCGTATTCCGTACTTGCGCAGAAAAGTAATGTAATGCTGCATCGAAGAGCGGCGGTTCTTAAATGCGGGAGACATCAGAGAATTTTGTATAAGCTTGTGTTCTACGATCGTCAGATATGACATGTAATGTTCATGAAAAGCATTACATGAATCTGTACAGAGTAAACTAAGAAAATTAAACACAAATGTCATATTTAATTGTACCGCGAAAACAAAAGTGATTTAATATTGAAGATATTCCTGAAATTGAATGTCTTTATGTAAATATTGTAGGAAAACTTTAAATAATATAATTTAATTACAAAGAATGGCCAAATACAAAGGACTAGATCTTTTCAGAAGCAATAATAAAATAAGGGGAATAAACAATAAGAGGCTGACTCATTTCCGCTTTTCTTAACAAAAGCTGTTCCTTCTCCCTTCAGAACAATATGAGCATGAATGTATGAATGAAAAGTAATCAAGAAATTAATTTCGAGATCTCTGCTCTGCACATATGGACAAATTCCGTGTACACTTCAAAGAGAAGAGTTCTCTGTAAATTTTCTCTGTGAAGAGCCCTTTTTATTCAGTTCGTAAATTATGTTAATTTCCTTTCAAAAGTGAATATAAATTCTTTGAGACTTTTGAAAATGAAATAATTTTGATTTCAACCTCTCCAAATAAAATAAATGCGAAACATGCGAAAAAGTATATTTTGTGTCAACACTACCATTAATTTCCTTTAGTTTCGTAAATTGGTTTATCCACTTTGGTTAGGTAAAGTCAAACATTACGACATTAGGTTCAGTGTCGTAATGAAGCTCTTTACCGCACCCAGTGCGGTAAAGTACTTCATTACGACACTCGTTTTGTAATGGGTTATTCCAGACTAGCTTGATTCCTACTATTAAAAATAACAACAATTGTTCAAAGAATTTTTATTGACATAACTTTTAACAGAATAAGAGTTCAAATTATAATAATAGCTATGCTTATTTGTTGTAAACATTAATTACAAATTTGCTGCAATTTGATACCGTAATTCCGATGATGTTGAAGCTGTACAATTCATATTTGCATTTGAAATATTTGTAGATTCCACATTCGAAATATTTTCCCATAATTTTCATAGTTATCTCTTTTTATTTTGCACTGATGTTTCGACATAACCTTCAGCAACAGAATTTGACTTCCATCCACCGTGCCTCTTTAACACATTCATGTCAGCACCTGCATCGGCGAGTAAAGAAGCAGATGATCGACGAAAGCAATGTCCTGTAAAGTTTCAGAATTCTTCAAACCAAGATACATTGCTATTTTTTTTGGAATGTTTCCAAAAGTATTTATCCCAACTGGTTGCGAAGAACATTTTCCATTCTTGTAGGAGAGAAAGAAACGATCGTGCTTGACATTTTCCGGCCGAAGGCGAAAATATTGACGAAAAGTCTCCAAACAGTTGAATTCTTTGACACTTCCTTGAGTAATAACAAATTGTCTTGAAATTAATGTCTTGGTGTTTGGTATATTAATTATAATATACGTATTCTTATCCTCTATATCACTTAATTCTAAATTTTTCAATTCCTCTCTACGGCAAGCTCCAAAACCGCCAACTATTAATGTCACCTTCATCATTACATAAATTTCATTATCTGCCTCTATTAAAAATTTATGTATGTCATCTTTCGAAAATATTTTAGATTTCTTGCTCATGTATCCTTGCTCTTTCTTTTAAGAAAGCTATCAATTGTGTGAACTTACTTATGTCCACATTATCATTAAGTAATATTGTACTCTTTAACATGGAATAATGTGACCATAGACTTGAGGGTTTCTCTTTTTTAGACTTACCAGAGAAGTACGCCATCATAACTTTTTCCGAAATGGTTTTAATATGTTTGGTTGCACTCCAGTCTCTAAATAAAGTGTATTCACGCTCATATTTTTTTCGTGATTTCTCTGGTAATAGCGTGTCTAGAGCAGCATTTGCTGTTATTTCGATGTCAGAATCACAGCTGCTGTCACTCATATTGGAAAAAAATACTCTTACACCGTGGAAAGAATACACAAAGCTTGAGGTTGACACCAAATGTGTTTCAATTGTTATCATTGTTAGAAACAGTGTCGCCACTTCTAGAAAATAAATCGTTAGTACTAAACGAACGCGTAGGACGATCTTTTAGATTAAATCTAACTAATTTTACAAGGATAAAATAAATGGATAAAACGTTGTACGATATACGTTCGTAACATCTTATTACAATACTCGATTGGTTACCAAACTCAGCCTAACTGTGTAACTAAATTAATATTATTACAATAACAAAAATAGCTTTTTCGCATTTTAGGAATTTATTAATACATTTTTCAGAAAAGTTTTAATATTTATTATGATTTTATTTATTCTTATTTAATCTAATTTTTAACTAAATTAATATTATTACAATAACAAAAATAGCTACTGTGTTTTTCTACTTATTCAATAATTCAATATTTTTTAAATCTGGCATTCTCTGGAATGCTTTTTAAGAAATAGTTCCACAGTTTGCTTCCCTCAATGAGTGAAAAGAGTTTTCATGTCGTAGTCCATATCCATGGACCAAACTTTTCCGAAATGTGAACCATTAAAACAAGAGTGTGTAATTTCAATGGGTTCTGAAGCCTTTCAGGACGTGCCGCAGCTTGAAACGACCATCTGAAAAAATCAAAAATTAAAAGTTAAGTAAATGTATAAAGTGTGGGTAATTGTGTCTGATATGAATGCTGTAATCGTGAATAATATAAAACAATAATGTTTAAATGAATCTGCTTTAACCCTTTTGTAAATTAGACTGAATATTTTATTAGTAGTTTTTCACGATCAAACAAATTATTTTATTAGTAACTAGTATTCGCTAAATCAATACACTACTTTCATAGCAACTTACACACCAAAATTTAAATGAAGATAGTATGAATGAACGTTCTAACAATTGAGCGAATTCTAAATTTTCTCCTTACCGAATCCTAATTCTGAAAGGTTCTCCAATAGTTAGAATTCTTGAAGTAAATATAACAAACTTCGACAATTCACTACTAGGGCATCTGTCAAGAATATTAATTTTGAAGCAAGTGCCGAATTTCGAAGTAATTTCTTTACCAAAAGAGTAACTCCAGTACAGATACATCCTTTGTAATCTTAGATGTAAAGAAACTTTCACGTACTAAAAGTAAGTTGAATGGAATTTGTGTGTATTAAAGAAATATAAATGTAAAACACCTGAAATCGTAGTGCAGACTAGGTATGGAAAATTTAAAAGTTTAGAACTCGAGGGACAAGAAAGAAACGAAGTTTCGAGGCTGCGAATCGTGAATCTTTCCCATGTACGATTCGATCTTTGATTTTTAGATTTATTACTAATTCTGCAAACAAGTTTGAGAACTTGGTGACAAAATACTCTAACTAAATATTGCAGAACTTAATAACCATTCAAAATTTTACAAAATTTGCAAACTTTACAAATTAACATGAACATTTCACCGGTGCAAGCTTTCATAGCACTCCACCTCACCACAGTTCACTGTACCACACTGCTAATCACTGAGTTTTAATACGTTTTTTACACACTAGTTTCCCTCAACCTTACAACACTGCACTACATGCCACTGCATATTATTATTATTATTATTATTATTATTATTATTATTATTATTATTATTATTATTAATCATTTTTTATTCGGAAGATGTTGCCAGAAAAGATTTGGCATTATATTATAGTTTCAAAAAGTACATTCCAATAACGTTATGCACATAAATGAAACTAAATTATTTTTAATAATATTGTTCACGACTTTCTTGTTGGGGTTATTGGGGTCAATGGACGAGAAGGTCCTTTAGGCGCACACTGGTACCAGCTGGGAAGACGATGAGGCAAAACCAGAAAGCTAGCCTAGACTCAGGCAAATGGAAACTGTTACGAGAAAATATGTGTCATTCTGTAGCAGCACAAGTTACTTCCTAATTAATATGCATTGTCGAAAGAAAATAATTCAACACGATGTAAACTCTTTATTATATTTAGTAAAAATAACAACAACAACAACAATAATAAAATAATAATAATAATAATAATAATAATAATAATAATAATAATAATAATAATAATAGAGTAGATGATTGTCATGTTCCAACCGAGAAGATGGACTAGACACATCTCCCCTGCCCGTGGCAAAGACTCTGTGTCTAGCGCGTCCTACCCCAACACGGCGCATCCTGTCTCCTTCAGCCTCCGACCCCGCCACCGCCACCGCTTTCCTTTTTAAGACGGTCTGAATGGGAAGGACCGGCAATAAATAAAAAACGGTACAAAGCAGCGCGTCAGCCCATTGATAAAAGCACTTCACTAAATGAGATTTATTTGGCGGCCGGCAGGCTGCCTCGCCCGCCGTGCCGGCGCTTCGTGCCCAGCCACCACAAAGCACGGAGGGCGACATGCTGTCACACGCCGCCCGACGTGCAGGGGGTCGGTGCGGAGACGCGGTCGGTGAAGTGGTGCAATAAGTTGTTGTTGCCGACACCCCAGAGTGAATACGCCACGGACACTTCGAGTTATGACGGTGCCGCGGCGTGAAAGTGCAAGTGTATATTTGTGAAGTCGTAGGCTTCCGCGGCCAGAGTCATGTAAATGATCTTGGCTGTCCAGGTAACGCCGCGTCGAAGGTTGTGTTGCCGACGTTTCGACCATCTTGTCGTGGTCTTCCTCAGCGGCACAACAACCCTGAGGAAGACCACGACAAGATGGTCGAAACGTCGGCAACACAGCCTGCGACGCGGCGTCACCTGGACAGCCAAGCTCATTTACAAGTGTATATTTGTGTTTTCGTAACGTGGCAGATGACATTAGGATATTTTTACACCTCTTGCCTTATAAAATTAACTTATATAGCAGTGATACTAAGCACATGTTTGAGGCCATGAGCCCCGTTGAGAAGGACATTCGCGAATTTAATTAAAAATTCATTTTATAAGGCGGGAGGTGTAAAAATGACCGAATGTCATCCGCCACGTTACGAAAACCCAAGTATAAATAATGTACATAATGTATACTCTGATTTAAACACAGTGGAACTTCAAGGTCACGAGCTAGACGAAGAGGGGGGAACTGTCGCCCAATCTGTAGCTTCGTTACGAAAATTTTGAACACGTATGGCCCATGACCAGGTGGCAATGCAATATCGGCACAAAAGATATAGCACTATTATATTATAGGATATTATTTCTAGAGGTTTTTGATGTGTCATCATCTCCTATAAACAACTGTTTGATTTCTTCTGGCATATTGCTCGAAGGTATACTTATTTTCCCATTTAAGCAACACAGAGTAAATCGTTTGCAAAATTTATCTCACAGAGAAAGTACAAAGCAGAACAAAACTGACATTTCATAGACAATGACCCAATAGAAAACGAAATGACCTAACTATCACGACATCTACGCTGACTTTCTCTTTCCCTGCGTCTAGTTAATGTACGCTTGCGTCTTTTGGGGCGCGTGGACTTCGGAATTCGACATAACCTGTAAACAGCTTCACTAAACTACAACCGAGCAAAACGCACTGTGCGAATGTTCTCTACAAAATACACCGCAGAAGCAAATACATGCAAACTGTCAACGCCACAATGCAAGTATTACACTGAAACAAAATCTTGACGAATTGTAAACAAATCTCAAGAATCAAAACAAAACATCAAGCAGCGTGGGCCACATCTATGGACTCATGCAGCGCCCTCTGGAATTCTAGAGGGCGCTGACTCATGTATATCGATTTTGAAACTGCCACCCTTTGAAAGAAAAAATTGACTATTGATAAGCGTACTATTAAAGAATGATTTAATTAATTAATTTACATCGTAAATGTTGGTGAATCTACACAAACAATATCTGATAACACATCTAGGGATCATATTCTTTCATTTAAAAGACAAAATACAACAATCGGTTCAGTAGAAGCTCTAAACGAAGCCATGGCAGAATACCTTATTGTTTTAAATATATTGATAATTGATGATGATGATGATGATAATAATAATAATAATAATAATAATAATAATAATAACAACACATTTACAATTTAAACAATTCTTTTCATAGGTTAGTTAAGCCATGCTCCCTATAAGATTAGCTTTGGCTAGGTTGTAAGTACTCGCCCCCGCCCTCTGTTGCAAAAGCCAGATAGGGATGTAGCACGCCTGGACATTTTACTACCTCCAAAATAAATTACCGCCTCGTCAGGGATACTGGAGGAGAATTCTAGCGGCCGGCTGCTTTGATCGGTAGTTTTCCGTGGTTTCTTCGATCAACACCAGGCGAATGCTGGAGCAGTACCCTAACAAACGGGCCACGGACCGCGCGCGCTCTATCCTTCCTCTTCCTTATCCTATCCTCTCCCCTTACACACACACACACACTTACACTAACATGCACTACACTACCACATATTCCGGGAGATTGGTCGGGAGCTTAGAGCTTGTCCCGACTGGGGCGGTGCCCCGCTGGAGGGAGAGTCCTGGTTAGGGGGAAACCCCACTAGCCGACGGTAGGTCGGTGCCGAATCTCGCCATCCAGCGGGGGAAGATCACCGCCATCTCCCGAGAAAAAACATGCACTACACTAACGGGACTAATGACCGAAGCAGTTGACGCGCCCGGAAACACGAAAAAAGCAGTCAATCAATCAACCAAACACTGATACGAAATGGTTGACGCGGATTAAGGTGTGATGGCGTTGACGGTGATGATTATAGAAGTGAGGCAACCAGTTGCGTACCTTTCCAGAGTACCCGTAGTTCGAATCCTGGCCAATTCAAGAGGCATTTGTGGTGGACAAAGTTAGTTTTCTCGTTTCCTCTTCCTCATTTTGCTCCGTTGTTCCATTGATTCAATTTATATTATCTTCATCAGTATTATGATTATCGCATTAATCATCTGTACTCAAGGCTCAGGAAGTGAAAATCATAGTCAATATTTGAAGATAAATGAATGAAAGAGAATGAAGGACTGACAGTTCAGAAAGCGAGGTACACAATAGTGAGGATGCTGGAAACAGGGTGAGGAAGGTGATGAGATGAAGGTGAAGAACAGAAGAAGTAGTGTGAGTTTATTTTAGAAAAGACGTAATATTCGTAAATATTCTTATTAATATTTCTTACGACTTTTTTGTGGGTCATTTTTTAAGTTATGGAATTTCGATAATGAAATGAACATAGCAATGGGTGTTAATCAATACTTAACATCTATTGCATTAACATTGAAGTTAATTGATATTCAAAGATAAGTTCATGTTCAAGTAAAAGGGTCATCATGTAGAAAGACCGATCTATAAAATTGAGATACTTCAAAAGAAACGTAAAATTAATCGTGATTAGACGGGCACGCTTTATTCTTAATAAACTATGAGAACTGTAAAGTAGAAATTTCGAAGTTATTTTAATTTTAGGTTTTAAAATTATATGTTCTGAATTACATCTTAAAAGTAGTGGTGTGTGAAAATCTAAACAAATAAATGAATACTAAGGATTGACATATAAATAATTGTTCCTGTGACGATGTCATATCACTGAAGTAGGTACAGTTATATTGTGACAAAAACAGTGAAGATTATAATCATGTACTGTCCTCAAAACAATCCCCCCAATATGTCAATCGTGTCCTAATACATGGCAAAAAGAAGGAAATTTCCAGCTAAATTGAATTAACAATATTCTTTTGTGTTCCCCCGTGCGATTCGCATCTCCCAGGAGGCCGTGGCGAGCAGGGAGGGGAGGGGGCAGGGCAACTCGCCAACACACGCGTCCACGGCCCACCCCCACGGCGACATCTCGCCCCGCGACTCTGAAGTCGACGCCCTTCCTCCCCACCCCTCCACCGCACTTCCCCCACCCTCCCACCGGTCCACGTCAAAAAGAAAGAAAATTCCATCTCCTTTCAAAACGAAGGCACCGCACCGGGCCTCCATCCCGCCCCGCCAACTTTCCACAAAAGTCAGTGTCCTCCTCCGCGGTGAAAAATAAAGTCCTCACTTCAGTTTGAAGAGATTACTTTTATGGCGTGCTTACTTAGCTGGACGGACACAAAAGGGCGACGGGTAGCCCGCGGGGGCAGTGGGAGTTCCCTGGTGCCTTGCCATCGCTGACCGGAGCCGCCACCCAACAGCCCGTAGGCCCCACAACCTAACGGAGCCCTGCAGATCGCTATAAATAGAATACCCTTCAGGCCCGTCCTCCAACCTTTCAATTTCCTCTTGATAATTGTCGCGTTGATTGCCAGGTCCATTTTTCTTCGGGCCCCCTTTTCTCGCTGTGCAAGTCAATAACCACTCGGCAAACTCCAGGCGTCGCGACGCCAACGCGGCGCAAGCGGGAGTGGAGAAAGGAGAGGAGAAATGGTGGAGAAGGAGGGGAGGAAAGATTTTGACAGTTTGACAGAAAGCGGCTACAGTGAATCGGGCCCAATGTGGGTAACTCGCATTGACTTTCACGTCGTTACTCATTGCCCTCAGGAGTCCGTAAGTTTCTTCTATTTTTTCACTGGAGAGTCCTTCGATTCCTAGAAGGAAGAAGATGCTTCGCTTGCGGCCAAGACCGTAGCTTCACCTCTTGATCTTGTTCACAGAAACTGTGATCCAACGCAACTTCAAAACGTCTACTCGAGCTTGCAATTCTTTTCTCTGAGCTGTCAGAATCTTTCTCTCACTTTTGATACAGGAGAGCAGAGAAGGCGCGGGGAAGGGACAGGACGGAAGATGAGCCGAGCAGCTGATAGAGACTGCAACAGCTCTCAGACTTACCGCCCATGTCGTTTGTTCACGAAATGAAGAAAGAACTTTTCATGCTCACGTTATTTGAAGAAGATTCTTTGCGAGAGGGATTTGTAATTTACTTCACTACTTTCTCGTTGTAGAAATTGATGCGAAGATGCCAGAGGAAAGTGTATGTTCAGACTTAAAATTTAGATTCTTGTGGGGTTTCCTGTACTAATCCACTGACAAGAATCCATCAAAATTTTGGTGATAAGGGAGTTTAAGGAGAGTATTTTTCATCCTTGTCCAGTCTCAGGAGTGAAGTGTAGCTTCTTGTGGAATTAGTTAAATATATTAATGGAAGTTTATTCAGAAGAAACTTCTTCACTTCCTATAGGAATTAGTAATCGTTGACAAAAATGTACACAAAAGGAGTAAGTTAATCTGCGATGGCGTTGTCTAGCAATTCATTCATAACAATATCAGCTTTAATGGGGACCAAGGGGTATCCTTAGGAAACTAGGTAATGAATCTAGCAGTGTAGGGTTTGTCCGCATCTGGTGGCACTAACTAGGCAGTCATGTTATCATGGAGTTAGGGAGAGCTTCTTAATTAGCAAATGGTTACTGGGTACCATGTGGTGGTACGCATGTATATAATGTATTCAACATATAACAACAGTAAGGTGGATTGCTAAGATAGGAAAATAGCAGAATTAATGTTACATTTTTTCTTTGCTTCAATTTTTCAATTTAAAAATAATTGTTTACAGTATATGATCAAATTATTATAACAAATTGCGAAGTAACATTGTATTTTATCCATACTATAGCCCTTATGATGGAACAATACAGTTCCGAAACGTCGGAAAACTAATAGAAATTATTTCACCAACCCCCATTAACGTTTCCCATGAGATTATCAAAAAGATATTACTTTGAAACTTTTCTGGTGTTTCTTAATAGGTGAGATAAAGTCAAATAATCTTTTTTATTTTTATTATCCCTTTAATGCCAATTTCTTCCACTGGTAAAGAGAATCTAGAAATCAGATTTCTTCCTGTAAAAAAATCACTATTTATAGAGATTTCTAAAACATTACATCAATAAAAATCTACCACTTTATTTACAAAAATAACACACAAGAAATAGGTGATGGCCACAGTCTCTGAGGCACAGATAATAATGATGATGAGAGTTTGGTGAGATAAAGTCAAATAATCTTTTTCAGTTTTATTATCCCTTTACTGCCAATTTCTTCCATTGGTAAAGGGGATCTAGAAATCAGATTTCTTCAGTTTGCTAATTCTTAATTATTATTAAACAAATATATAAATATTTTAAAACATTAATTCAGTAAATAATACAAAACAGGTCACAATTCTTCACATGATCGTCCAGTGTTATGTACTGTACTATCAGTACATAGCTGAAATTAATATATTCAGGTGTAAAGAGGAATTATTCAAAAGTGCCCGCAAGGGATGGGGATAAGAACGTCGTTTTACCAATGCAACACACATTCTCAGTTGCCTTATCTCGCAAGTCTGCATTCAGTCCCTGTCTGGAGGAGAATTCTAGAGGCCGGCAGCTCTGATCGGTAGTTTTGCGCGGTTACTCTGATCAACACCAGGCAAATGCCGGAGCAATACCCTAACAAACGAGCCACGGACCGTGCGCGATCTTTCCTTCATCTTTCTTGCCCTATCCTCACTCCTTACACACGCACACTTACACTAACATGCACTACACTACCACTCATGCCGGGAGACCAGTCGGGAGCTTAGAGCTTGTCCCGGATGGGCGGTGCCCCGCTGGTGGCAGAGTCCTGGTTAGGGGGAAACCCCACTAGCCGACAGTAGGTCGGCGCCGGATCTCGCCATCCACCGGAGGATGATCACCGCCACCTCACGATGAAATAGCATGCACCACACTTACGGGACTAACGACCTCGGTAGTCGACGTGCCCGGAATCACTAACAACCAACCAACCCACCAACGCAAGTGTGCGTTTCCGCGACCCGCCGTCGGGAGCGTTGGCGGAGCTCAGACGGGCGGCTGTTGAGCGGCGGCGCCCGCCCGCCCGCCCACCCTTCCGGCGTCAAAATCCGGCGGCTTCCGCTCGTAATCGCCGCGGACGCGCTCCGTCAGCGCCCAGAACAAGCGGCGCCGGCGCGTTCGACTAATTAAAACACGGTAGCCTTCGCAAGACGGATGGGCGCCCCGCATCGCGCGCCGCATCTACGCCTAATGAGAGCCCTAATGATCGCGATAAATCAAACGGAGTATCGCCGTCGATCTGTCTAACGCGAAGGCCCCGCGCTCCTCGCCCGGATCACCACGCGCCTGCCCTTCGACCGACGCCGCCGATGCCTTCACGCGTCGATGCTTCGACATTGTTTTACGCATGCGCGCGACTCGGTCGTTTATCGCTCACGCCGCCCACGAGGAAGTAATTACCGCCAGGCTGGGGTTTTTCAGTAATTGGAATCGTTCGCCGGACTTTCAGCCAGAGATCTCAACCCCGAACGCCGCTGCTAGTGTCCCTACATGTAGAACGATTTTCGTAAGGATGAGCCAAAGTGCTCTTAGTGCTGACAACATATTTGAAGGTTCTGTGGTCGTTGTGCCCTCGAGGGCATTAGACTCCCTGCATTCGTTAGTTTGCAGGTGGCTAACTTGTAAATGGCTTCGACGCTTCCTATAGTGATGTCCTCGTCCGACAAAAATATAGAGCGCTGCGGGAAGTAATTGAAATTAGGAAGTGCAGTGTTATATGTTCTTCTATAAAAATTCTTTTTTTTTTCTATAAACATTACATTAAATTTAACATTTGTGTGATAAATATTATTTTTATTTTAAAACCGAGACTTGGATGCGAGATGCGTACCGGTGCACGTGTTTCCGGGTTAAAATAATTCTATTTACATTCGTGACAGTTTTATTTTTCTGATTGTGGGAGCATGTTAAGAAATTTTCCACATACGTAATTACATTTAAATATTTTCCGGACTCACGTACGTGCATATACATCAGGGAAACTCTTAGACTTGTGTATAGGGATGTTTTCACAGGAACCATTAGCACTTTACGAAGAGGCGTGGCTGAACAGCTGTCGCGGCGGAGGGATACTTCTCTGAATTACATGTGATGTTCACTTGTTACGCGAACGTAACTTTGGCCTTGTGTTTCCGGGCGCGTCAACTGCTTTGGTCATTAGTCCCGTTAGTGTAGTGCATGTTTTGTTTCGCGGGAGATGGCGGTGATCTTCCCCCGCTGGATGGCGAGATCCGGCGCCGACCTACCGCCGGCTAGTGGGGTTTCCCACTAACCAGGACTCTCCCACCAGCGGGGCACCGCCCCAGCCGGGACAAGCTCTAGGCTCCCGACCGGCCTCCCGGAATATGTGGTAGTGTAGTGCATGTTAGTGTAAGTGTGTGTGTAAGGGGAGAGGATAGGACAAGGAACAGTAAGGTAAGATCGCGCGCGGTCCGTGGCCAGTTTGGTAGGGTACTTCTCCGGCATTCGCCTGGTGTTGATCGGAGAAACCACGGAAAACTACCGATGAGAGCAGCCGGGCGCTAGAATTCTCCTGCAGACAGTGACTGAATTCGACCTAGCTGAAAAGCTAGGGTCGAAAATCCTGCCGCCGACAGAACTCGAACCTAGGACCTCCCGGTCATCGTTAGGAAAATCCTTCTATACAGAGAGTAGCGCATCCTGAATGTCCGCCGCCATTTAATATCCTTTCACCCGAAAGCCCCCCACCCGGCAGCATTCAGGAGTTAAGGAGAAATGGTAACAATTGAAGGCATGATGGAGAGTTATTTGTATATTATCATTGGTTTCGATAGATTGGAGGTTCCCAACTCATACGCAATATCGCACAGTTCGACTGAATATAAAATGGCGGATTCGGAGTCTCAAAGGAATGCGCTATTGTCTGTACGTAGGGACTCTAGCTGCTTCCTGTCAAGTCATCGGAGCCCTCGGACCTCAATGACTGCCTGTCAAGAGGACATCGGTATTTTTCCGGAAATTAGGCGGTGCGTAATGAGGATATCGCATTAGCTGGTGTGGAACTTTAGCGAGCGTCATCATTCCACTTTATCTGCCACGTTGCACCAGTTTCTGTCAAATCCACGGTCTCTCCATTTTCTTGGCATTTCCTTTTTTTCTTCCGAAAATAATTCTGAGAGAGAAATTAGTTCTGAGATGTGTTTTACCAACGAATTAAAAAAATACGAACACCAAAGGGAAAGGAAGGATGCTCAGTTACATTAATTTAAATTACCTGCTAAATGTTTCTCCGTTTTCTTCATTACTTTATTAAAGCAATTTTCTAATTGAATGAATGATACTTGTCTCCTAGAAAGGAAAACATTACTGATAGATCAAAATTTGAAGTACGCAGCAATAAAATGAAAATCTAAGAATAAAGCGAGAATGGAATAAATGGTTTCCACAAACTCTATCGTATATAGAATCTAATCAATACTATACCCTTAGCCAGTAATTATGACCTAACAGAGCATGACTCTTGAAAGCAAGAAATTATTTTGAGATGAGAAAACTAAACGAATAAGTAATAAAATGGGTAGAATTTTGGTTTTCCTGCGGGGAAGAGTAAATCAAAGACGACCTACCAAGAGTGGCTGTCTTATAAATCGCAAACACCATCTGTTAAAACCGTCTGTTAAATTTATTTAAATGTGACTCACATATGACTTTGAAAATAAATGTAATCCAAATAAACAAACCTGGAAGTTGACGCAAAGGATCTTCAAAGCTCACAGCAGAAAAAACATTGTACACATTTTATAAGCTGTAAACACACTCCTTTAACCCTCTTTAATATACGGCATTTGGAGATCAAAATACGAGAGTCTGGAAGCCCTCACGCGACTATCCCAGGGCGCGGCCACAGTCTGAACAAACGGAGGCGTCCGAACGATCGTTCTTTGATTCGTTCTCGCAGGCGAAGTGTTTTATGGTTCACGAAATGCATAAAACGAGCGTCGCGAATCGAGTGATACGCCGTGCGCGCGAAGATTCGCTCCGCCACGGAACGAGTTCGAATCTTTCGCTCGCCCCGCCCCCTCCCTTTCCTCCGCGCCCCGCCCCCGCCCCCCGCCCGCGATCGCAGTCCCAATGAAGTCGCCTCGCGGCGTGGGAAAGCGCTTGGAGGTTCTGCTCCGGAATTTCTGCCACTGGGTTTTGCTCGCGGCGTGCTCATCAATAGGCTTCCTGCGGGCGGCTTCCACGGCACTTTCCGGGAGTGTGCACTGTTTGTTTGGCTGGAGTGGTGTTTTTAACGAAGCTCGGAACGGAATTCTTGTGGCTTGTTTCTGTGGTTATTGCAACTGTTCCGAGGCTGTGGCTACCGTAACAACGACAATACTTTCTTCTTTAATTTTTGCTGTCGTCTTCAAGGGCATAATTATTATTGTTTTGGAGTTATGTAAGGCCTGTAAAGAAGAAAGTGAAATAATGCACCGAAACGTGGTCATGAGCTGAAAATCTTGTATATTTCCCTCAAGAGCCAAGAAATTGATTCCGATAAGAAACATTTCTTTTTGACATTTTTTAACTAATAAATCGTCCAAAACAAATTGTAGGAGTAAACGAATTAAAAACGTTGTATTTGTTTTGGTGGTCATTTCGCGTTTGGAGTTTTTGTTTTTGTGTAGGGTAATTCGAAATTAGTTGCCTAAAAGGAAAATGAATAACAGGGTATATTTACCTATTTGAAGGTATTTGTTCTCTGTTCACAAATCGACAGATCATCAAGTTTCTTCGTACAAATGTTTAATGTGGCTTCCTTTTGTAAGGTACTACATTTGTACGAAATTTGTTGACGGAGCCCGCGAGCATCTACCTCAGCCAGCGCGTCATTGGTGCGTGAGCAAATCTCACGGGTAGTTGAATAAAATGGAGGGATGAACACTTTGTATTTAAAAAAAAACATAAAGACAAAAGTCAGATGACGTTACGTCAGGAGATTGTGGTGGCAAAGCAGAGTAAGGGGATGGGCCACGCCCCCTTACCCCGCATGGGCGTTCTTATAAGTGTATTCTTACATTAACCCATTAACTGCCAATTGGGGATCTCAGACCTTTTTATTTGTTGCGTTATATTGTGTACTATAATTTGCAAATTTTATTTCTTCAGTGGATGTGTACATCCTAAACGAAACCTATAAGCATTTTTTTCATTCCTGAATGTCAGATGTCGATTAAGCCGTGATCGCTAAAGCACTGTACACTCCAGGCCAGGGTGTACATATTCGGTTCTAATCTTATCTAAAATCATGCTTAACTGCTATATGTCTGTCGTTTAGTTGGAGAGAGAGGCCAGTGTAAAGCAAACGGTGATTGGTACGCACCGAAGTTAACGGGGCATATGCAGATAAGTTCTAACGGTATTGCTTCTTATAGAAAAAAGAAAAGCTCAAACTCTGCTTTGGAGCGCTCTGGGAGCAATGAGCGAGCGCTATGCGCACAAAATTAATTTGCCAGTTAATGAGTTAACCCTAGAACACTAACCATGAGTCGATCGACTCACATAGTACACATAAGTGCCATGCGCGGCCCGCATGATGCACTAACACTCTGACCGGCCACCTAAGTTTCCACTGTTTAGTGCCTCATGAGATCCCACCTAGGTTGTGTCTCTGATTTCTGCCGGGTTCGTGTGGCGCCATCATTTTGAAAGACCAGCGAGTCGAAATTACTCATGATGAGCAATAAGAGACTATTTGACTGTGCGTCGATCTCATTCATCGTTAGCAAAAGAAGGTATCTTTGTCTTGTCTTGTTTTGACAATTACAAATTGAATATTGGTTCAGCCACTCCATTACATGTAATTCTTTGAATTCCAAGGAAAACCAAAGCAAAAATTTATTATTGCAAATAAAAGTATCCAAAGTTTCTTATGACAATCATTTATTTCAGCAATTGCACAACAAGCAGAGGTAATTCAATGGGATAGCAGTTCCCTCACTAAGCACCTGATGACGTAACAAAACTAGTTACGAAACGTTGTGCAATTGCTGAAATAAATAATTGTCATAAAAAACTTTGGATATTTTATTTGCAAACATATATTGACAATCAAGAAGAAATATTGATTTAAAAAATGTATTATTATTATTATTTACATTTATTCTACGTTAAGTGAGTTGATTCGACTCATAGTTAGAAATAACGTATCTATAAAATGCTTAGTGTTCTAGGGTTAAAGGAATTATAGAAGAGCTCGCGTTTCTGCGCAGGTGAAGTCGCCGTCGTGTGCGAGTCGTGTCCGCGGAGGCCGTGTGTTTGAACTTCCCTCTGCAGCTCACACGGGAGTGGGACGGAAGATAGCGCTGCCCGCCGGCAGAGGGATGAGCTGAACGGTTCCGGGTGAAGGAAGCGGCTCCTCATGAGTATCTCCAAATTTTCCATCCGAGGTTAGTGTAACTACTCCAAAATAAAACGGAAAAAAGGTGCAGGGATTACTTTTGTCGCGAATATTTTTTACTAGATGTGTTAATGTATTATTTAAAATGCTCTGGATTGAGATCGCTGTCTAGAAAAAAATCTTTTTTTTTCATGTTCGAAAATCATTGTTTAATGTGGATTACCATGCTGAATATAAATTTTAAAAAGAAACTTGGTTATTTTTCAATTGAAAACAATTATTATTCCAGAGATTAGTTATCACAATAAACATTATAATCAGTAAGCAATGAAATCATTTCATATTTTAAAAATGCATGGTTTTCTTGTTTAAATAGAAAATATTTTATCATCTACGCATACTATTATTATCTCTAAGAATTACTGGTATATTTGTGTAACCTTTAATGCAATTATTCTACAGAAATCTTTACAGTAGAATAGAAGACCACCTAATTGCTAATTTTTTAAAACATATTAGGCTGGTTTTTGAGATAGTTCAATAAAAGGTATATTAGGTTTGTTTATTACGTATTTTTTAATAAAACACTGCAATTATGACTTTTGGCTATTAATTAAATATTTCATTTTCTTCATTCTGTTCTATTGTACATCCGTACATACTTTTATGGGGCAAAACGATAGTTGATGGTGTAGTATACCACACCATCAATGAAACTAGATATGAGTCATATACGAAAATACCTAAAACAATTGAATTTTCCTGGAAAAGGATTTTAACGCAAAGATATTACTGATTTTTGTCTAGCTAAATTAAGGCAAATTTTCATACTACGCATTAATTCAGCACCTTCACAAATATACAAAATTCAGTATTGAGAGGAATTTCTAGCTACATATCTGTTACGCAACGAATTTTTATATCCTAACTTCCAATCTTGCGTTAATGAAGATTACGTACTGCAGAGGAAGAATCACAGCCAGGTCACAGTACACGGACGGCAGTTTATGAAAACGAATCCAAAACATCGCACTTCAACTTCAAATTACCTCGACAAAAAAGAAAACTAAATGTCGCACTCTCGATAACAACACAGGATCCAACATCAAGTCAAGAGAAACAGTCAACTCTCCGTAACGAAGAGCGAAGGGGCGCTCAAAGAAAAAGGAATTTATCTAAAGAAATCGTCTTAATTAAAAACGAAGGAGGAGTCTTTCCCTTCCTCCGGAGTCGCGCGCCCCGGAGGAATGCGCGGTACATTCCAATTAATAAAAATACCCCGAGTAACGTTTCCTACCCCCTCGCCCGTGCGTCGAGGCGTCTGCGCGCTCTGCAGCCGGGAAGGCGACACCCCTGACCGCTGGTGGCGCCGCTCAGATATATTTAGATAAGCCTTCGGAGCTGCAGGGGGCGGGGCACTCAGGCATCGCAGAGGGTTTTGAAAATCCCTCTCTCGAAAGAAGGGGAGGATGGAGGAAGAAGAGGGAAAAGCTGCAACCGCCGAAGCCACCCCGCCCCGCCCCGCCCCGCCCCTCCCCGCCCTGCCCCGGCATGCCCCGCTCTGCCTCTCCTCGCCACATCCCGCCCTCCTCCACCCAGCCCCGCCCCGCCGGGCTCAGGAATCCGCAGCCGCTGTTTGTACACAGTGCTCAGTTCCCGGGATTTTTTTGGGAAACGATTGACTGTTACTGTTGACGAAACCATGTACAGGAAGAGGCGGCTCCGAGCATCAACTGTTGTCACTTACCGGAAGGTTCTAGGTTCGAATCCCGACGGTACCGGAAGCGGTAGCTCTGCATCAACTGATGTCACTGCAGCGCCTCTGACCGGGAGGTCCTAGATTCGAGTCCTGATGGCGGCAGGATTTTCGACACTAGCTTTTCAGCTAGATCGAATTTAGTCGCTGTTTGGAGGAGAATTCTAGCGGCCGACTGCTCTGATCGGTAGTTTTCCGTGGTTTCTCCGATCAACGCCAGGCGAATGCCGGAGCACTATCCTACGAAACGGGCCACGGACCGCGCGCGATCTGTCCTTCCTCTTCCCTGTCTTATCCTCTCCCCTTACACACACACTTACACTAACATGCACTACACTACCACATGTTCCGGGAGACCGGTCGGGAGCTGAGAGCTTGTCCCGGCTGGGGCGGTGCCCCGCTGGTGGGAGAGTCCTGGTTAGAGGGAAACCCCACTAGTCGACGTCAGGTCGGCGCCGGATCTCGCCATCCAGCGGGGGAAGACCACCGCCATATCCCGAGAAACACACATACACTACACTAACGGGACAAATGACCAGTTGACGCGCCCGGAAAAAGAAAAAATCACACCAAACCAATTCGGACGGTGGGAGGATTTTCTACGCCAGCTTCTCAGCTTGGTAGAATTCAGTCGCTGTCTGGAGGAGAATTGGGTTAATTCTCATTTTAGGGTACGGTTCACGTAAAAGAACGAGTCACGCCGAGAAAGGTTTGGTCTCTTTGCTTTCGGTTCATTCTGCCGCAGAGCAATGTCTTCGCATACGCTTTCCTCCCCCACATTGTTATGCCAAATTACTTTCAAAAGCAAGTTTCCTCGCTTCGCTCCCTCGAAGGCCCGAGTCTCACAGCAAGGACCAGCCCTTCGGCTCTCGCGTTCAGTATAAACAACCTTCACCGCACAATTACCAATTGATTTGTGCAAGAAAGCACTTTAATGATTAAGCCCACACCCACATATACCCATCTTTTCTATCTTTCCTTTCCGTAAAAAACGGGCCAGGGATCGTGCCCAATCTTTCCATCCCCTTCCTTCTCCTATTCTTACACCTTACTTACAAACATTTACATTTACATGCACTACACTGACACACATGTCGGGAGACTGATCGAGAGCTTAGAGCTTATCCAGGCTGGGGCGGTGCCCCGCTGGTGGGAGATACGTGGTTGTGGAAAACTCCGCTAGCTGACGGTAGGTCGGCACCGGATCTCGCCCTGCGGGGAAAGACTACCGCCACCTCCCAAGAGGTAAACATGCATTACACTTACGGGACTAATGAGATCAGCAGTTGTCGTGTCCGGAAAATCTCTCAATCAATCAGTGTACTCAGAGTTTACTCCCTGAATTTTTTCGTTTCGAAACGATTGACTGTTGGTAAAACTAGTATGTTCAATTTTAGGAATTAGGTGTAGACACTCAGAACACCCCCTTAACACCTTATAATATACATGTGCACTGTCCACTGTAAAGTTTACAGAACGTTGTATGCGAGAACATATTGTTTTATACAGTGATTTTTAAAACTGCACGCATTCGGAGAGGAGAAAAATTTGCGATTCACAGATGTAATTACTTAAAAACAAAATTAACTTTACATTTGCTCGCGGTACTGCACTTGTTTCAGAAATAGAATTCAATGACTTTCAATATATCTACATCCATTGTTCAGTCATAATCAGTTTATAAATGAAATATACTATGATATACATAGTACATATTTCAAAAACCAATTTTTGCAACGTAGTGTTTTGGGAGGCGATTTCAGGAGTGTTCGGGAAACTTCCCAATCTCACTCAAAGCTACTCTATAATCTCGGTTACTTGAAATGCCAAACGGGCTTTCACAGAATTGCACCCTCCTGGACTCGCCTCCTAGAGTTTTGGTACAAATTCTCCGCGCGTCTGGATTTTCTTACATCGCTATTCGTTGCAAATTTTAGGCATCAGTTGTACTCAGTTTTTTCGTATGACATTAAGGTATATTGTTCACATACTTAATTATTATTTTCGTAGTAATTACTCGAGAAAAAAATTGTTGTTTCTTTTAGCGGGTTTTCATTCATAACTGAAAGTCAAATTCAAGCAATTTCAAGCTTTTACACCCAAGAAATTACGATAATCCAAACGTAGTTTGCGTCACAACTAACAATTCCTTCCATTTATTAAAATGATAAAGTAAACACCCGTAGGAGTTTTACAAAATAAGAGTACACCCCACATCTTTTGTGATAATTCACTTGAATTGTCACAAATGAGCCTTCATAAGGAGAAAAATCACGACTGATATGCCTTAGTTTTCAATATTTAGAATTATCTACGACCAGAGTTGAAGTCCAAATAATATTTTGCACCATGTATTTTCATGTTCAAATAATATTTTTACGTTTACTCTACGCAGATTGTCAACTTCATTACATTTAGATGAATTAGCAAATATTCTTTTATTTTTGGAATTTCTATAATTTTAACAAAAATTATGTCAATCATCACACAAGGTAACGATGATTCTAAGGAATTACTACTGATTTTTTTAAACTCGCTTCTTCATTAGAAGTGTTATTGTTCGGTGTGCTTTTTCCTCGGAAGTGTTATTGGTGCGTAAATTGAATTGATGCTTTATTGTACGTGGCGAGACTCAAGCCATGAGGCCTGCTCTTCCGTCTGACCACGCAAATTTCGATACGCTCCTTTCACCAACTGGGGGGGGGGGAGAAAGAAGGTATTACTTGTGCGACGAAACAGGCAATTTGGGTCGACAAAACAGGGCAAAATGGGGTTTGAAGCCGCGAACTTGGGTAAAACAGTCCGATACGCTAACCGTTACACCACCGCCGCCGCCGTAAATGACGCTTGTTTATCTCTCCTGGCGGTGGACTTGGGAGCCTCCCTGTGTTTCCGCCACCTCCTTATCGACGCCACCGCGTGCTCGCACCGGCAGACGCCACCTCCTCTGTGCCACCGCCGCCGCCGCCACCGGGCGGTTGCTAGGCCGCGCCGCGCGCACCCCGGGCCGAAGCGTCATGGGGAGGGTGGGGGAAGGAAGGGGGAGGGGAGGGGCGGCGCATACCTCTCGCCGTGGGCGCGGTCGGGGCCGCCGCCTCCCCGCCGGGGCGCGCGGGGCCCCTCTTTCCGAGAAAAGCGCGCGCGCGGGCCTTTCAAGAATGCGGCCCGTTTGCCCGGGCCGCCGCCGCCGCCGCCGCGCCGCGGGCCGAGCCGTCCGGCGCCGCCGCGCGCCCCTTCGCGCACGCCTTCCGAGGACGCCGACTCGCGCGCCTTCAGACACCACGCCTCACCGACGCGCCGGGAAGGTGGTCAGGCCCGAAAAGTTAGCAGCGTTCTCGTGGTATTTGAAGAGCGACAAAATTTCTTTTTTGGGAACTCTTGAACAACAAAAAAGCGATAAATTCAAAAATAATTGTTTTTTTTATTTATCTCTAATTTGTTTTCTTGAGTTCGCGATGCTAACTTGATATCAAGGACAAAATTTCTTTTGGGGGAACTCTTGAACAACAAAAAAGACATAAATTCACATATAATTGTTTTTTTATTTATCTCTGTAATTTTTTGGTTGTCTTGTGTTTGCGTTGCTAACTTGACAGCAAGCTGGCACTGCGTTTACGAAAAATTGCACATCTGCTCTTATTTGAAGAGCAACAAAATTTCTTTTTTTGAACTCTTGAGCAACATGAAAGCGACGAATTGCCGTATAATATTTTTTTTATTTAGCTCTATAATTTCTTTCTTTTCCTGAGCTCGCTATTACTTGAGTTCTTGATATCAAGTTGGCATCGCAATTGGCAAAAAATTGCATTTCTAGTATTGTTTAAATAGCGATAAACTTTTTTGGGGCATTCTGAATCAACAAAAAAGGAAACAAGTTCCTATGTGGTCATTTTTTACTTAGTTCTGTAATGTATTGTTGTTGTTTTTCGCGTTTGCAATGCTAACTTGCAGCAATTTGGCAACCGCGTTTACGAAAACTTACACATCTTGTATTATTTCAAGAGCAACAAACTTTATTTTTTGCGAACTCTTGAGCAATACAAAAGCGAAAAATCCTATTTAATTTTTTTTATCTCTGTAATTTCTTTGCTTTTTTGAGTTTGCGGTGCGAACTCGATATCACGTTAGACGAATCTTTAATAGCAGGGTCAAATGAAGAGCGAAAATATTTTTGCAACGTGTTAGCAGCGAAAAGAGACAAATTTTGAGTCTAATTTCAATATTTTTTTAAAAACTTTGCTATGCTAACTTTACGGACCTAAGATGGTCGCTGCGGCGGCGGCGGCGTGCGTTTCAAAATTGCTGCTGGCAGCCGCGGTTCGTGATGTAATTTATGGCCGGCATTTCCATTTTCTGGTGTATCGGCTATACAGCTGTACCGTTGCAAGATATTATCGACAATTATTCATGAATTGAAGAGAATTGAGAAGCAAAGGGAAATTTGATGTAGGTAAAGTTAGTCGTAAAAATACAATTTTCTGTGTATTGATTGAGATTTCTTTGTTGCTAAAATCCACGTCGCAAATTCGCCCAGGATGTCTCAGCAGTGCTAATCAAAAAAGAAATAGAAGAATTGGTGTTAATTTTTTCTTGAAATAATTTCGGTTAGCCAGAAACAGTAGGTAAATTCGTATTCAACAAAAACTCCCCATTGACAACTTTTGAGATTGAAAATAAAATACCTTTTTGTGGAACATAAAATAACAAGAATGAATTAATTAAATAGTCGCCCTCAAATGACACGCAGTTTTTATGAGTATTTGTCCAAACAAAGCTATAACCAGATGTTATATAACCAGAATATAACCAGACGTTGTATAACCACTATGACCAGATGTTTCGTTCTCAAGAATTTAAAATTCAGTTTGTGCATTCAGAATGACATTTTTATAGAAATTACTTTTCTAAAAATCTTGTAGAAACCGTTACTGTATTGCAATCAGAGTGATTATCGCTCCATTAGACGTCATTCATGTCTTCTTTCCATCATGAATTAATGTTTGTTGTACTATTTTCACCAACAAGTTTTTCCAAGCAGTGTTTTCCTTATTGAAACGCGTGCATTGTGGATCAAAATATTATTATTCATTTTTATTATTCATTATTACCCATTAAATAGTTATTGGTATGGCACTTCACTGTCATTCATGATCACTCTAAACCTCCTACTTTCATTGTTTCTTTATTATTTCTTTGATAATTTCTAGGAGAATAACCATTCCGTCGGCACTTGAATCTAAAGCAATTTATGTTACTTTGTTAACTTACGTAGTGTCATTGTGTACGCCTATACACACATTTTGTACTTCAATTCTTTACGTGCCCTTACAGAACGTAATTTTTCTAATGCATTTGGACTCCCTACAAACATTTCGATCTTCGTAGATCATTGTTTTGAAAGTATGCCTTCGTATGCCTTCCTTCGGAGGGGAAGTAAAGCCAGCTGTCCCATGTAGATTTACTGCATGTAAAAGATCATCAAACCTAAAAGAAGCCCCTGAGCAAAATTGAGATCCGCCTGTTTCGTCGCCCAAAATAATACCTCCTTTCTCCGCTAGGTGGTGAAAGGAGCGTAGCGAAATTTGCGTGGTTAGACGGAAGAGCGGGCCCGATGGACCGCGTCTCGCCACGTAAAATAAGGCATTAACTAACTAACTAACTAACTGAATATTACTTCATTCTGGATTCCAACACCAAACGGTCAGGTCCTTATGTAAAAAAGTACGGCACTATCCGTGGGTAATCACTTTAATATTTCTAAAGATTTAGGAACAAACACAGAGATATAACCAGCAAGTGTTGCAGCGAACGTCATCGCAACGCTCAACGCCTGGAGCGTAGCACTGATTGGAAGTTCGATTGATTTTTTCGTGTTTCCGGGCGCGTCAACTGCTTCGGTCATTAGTCCCGTTAGTGTAGTGCATTTTTTCGCGGGAGATGGCGGTGATCTTCCCCCGCTGGATGGCGAGATCCGGCGCCGGCCTACCGTCGGCTAGTGGGGTTTCCCCCTAACCAGGACTATCCCACCAACGGGGCACCGCCTCAGGCGAGACAAGCTTTAAGCTCCCGACCGGTCTCCCGGAATATGTGGTGGTGAGTGCATGTCAATGTAAGGGTGTGTGTAAAGGGAGAGGATAGGACAAGGCAGAGGAAGGAAAGATCGCGCGCGGTCCATGGCCCGTTTGATAGGGTACTGCTCCGACATTCGCCTGGTGTTGATCGGAGAAAGCCGGCCGCTAGAATTCTCCTCCAGACAGCGACTGAATTCGACCCAGCTGAAAAGCTAGTGTCGAAAATCCTGCCGCCGCACAGTGGTCTATTTTGCTCATTTACGGGGACATTTGCCTTGAAACCAAAGTTGTTGAAGCCTCAATGTATCGATTCAGGAGTGTGAACAGAATCATAAATTGTTCGAAAAAGTATGAATAGACCATATTCTATGAAGCGTAGAGCGATGAGGATTCATGAAACGAAGCGAAAGACACAGAACGCGCTCAGTCTTGTTTGGAGGTCGCTCGGTAGGCTGTGTTCGAGGTGTTCTAGTACGTGCGTGTTATATTCCTGTGAGAAACTTTTTATCCCATCATGGAATCTGGTTCTTCAGATACGTTATATATTAATTTTAATACGCGTTTATCGTTTTAGAAGTATAAAATGTATTTTATTAAAAAACATGGGGAAAATGAAGGTGTATAACTCATAGTCGAAATTCATTGGAGTAGAACAAAAAAGGACCTCGTTGTAACATGACCAATTTTTTATATGATGTAGAGTTTATCTACCTTTAAAACGAGACTAATTTTAATGTGCGGAGATTTGCGGAAATTGTGTTATTTAGTTTTATTTGTCGGTAGATGCGCGACTGGGAGTGACGCGTCTGGAACTGTTTGGATATCTTTCGCACTGAAGGTCTTCTGTCTCAGGCAAATAAAACTCATGTGAGAAAGAAGGTAGTTGATTTGATAATGTCGAGAGTGCAGAATGTTACAGAAGACGGTATTATCAATAAAATTAGATTTTTTACTATCTCAAATGTAAATCGCTGAAAAGCAAGCGGAAAGCGGAAGGAAACATTTTTGAAAGAAATAAAGACTGGTTAGAAGAAGAAATGATCTTTCTTCGACCTGATATACGACCACGAATATCCACGACATCATCAAAGAGAATTTGATACGTTGAGCACCAGAACAAAGAGAAGGCGCACAAGAAAATTAGTTGAGGGCCACAGTCCTGAAGAACTAGCTTTTGCGACACAGTCTTCAGAAAACAAGGCAAACGAAATGTTGCTCATGTCATAAAAAAGGCTACAATTTCAAGCCCTCGTTGAGGACAATGAAAAAAATAAATATGCAAAAGAAACATTTTGCCCCTTACACTCCAAAAGAAGCCCTGGCTCTGATTATAGACGCCAAATTGAGTAAAGCACAATATATTATGATAAGAAAGGTGCAAAGAGAGAAATTGTGATATATATCCGGCCTACAACAAAGTACTGAAAGTTAAAGAGCAGTGCTACCCCAAAGTCATAGTTATTTCCGAGACAAAAGGCGAGGTTAAATTGCAAAGCCTACTTGACCACACAGCACATCGTTTATCCATAGCTCAACACGAAGTTCTCAGCAGAGTTGTTAGTGAGCATGAAACTTCCTCTTTCGAAATTATTTACAAATGGGGTTTTGATGGAAGTTCCTGTTATTCAACTATTTGTGGAACAGTATGGGTGGTTCAAAATGCCAGCGAGTGTCCACAAAATTCACGGTGCTGACGTCATGGACACACTTTTGCTTCCTATAGGACAATTAAGCGAGGAAGCATTAGAAACAAGACATAAAGAATGTCGCTACTTTCGCGAGCACAATACTCGCAAAAATAACAGTCAATGAAACATCGAAGACCTTCACCATGCTCTCTTGATATCTTCTGATCCAGTGATATCTAGCTTCAGAAATTTACCTAAAAGAAAAATAAATAAATTGCCACAGCCCGTCATCCATCTCTTAAAAGTCCTTACACATTCACCAGAATTGTTACGAGTTCACCAGCATTCTGATGATTCATTTCAAAGCCAGAATGAAGAAGACTTGGAAGATTCTTCAGGCAGTGATTTTGATAAATAAATCGTTTGGGTATGTATTTATCACTTATTTTCTTTGGTAAAATACAGGTTCTACTCTTTACAATTCGTTTAATTATAGAATATATGTATATCCTTGTTTGTACGCAATAATACGCAGAAAAACGATTCGAATATCGTTTGCATATTATAGAACAGCAGTTAAGAGTGATAAAGATTTCAAAATTATATACAATTAACAAAAAAACTATTATACAGTTGATTTCAGTTCAAAAAGAGCAATGTCCCCCTAAATATTGAAAATAGACCACTGTGCGCCGTGGGGAGTGTAACCTAGGACCTCCCGGTCAGAGGCGCTGCAGTGACATCAGTTGATGCACTGAGCTACCGCTCCTGGTGATTGGAAGATCGCAGTTTCTATCTTAACTAGGGACCAGATGTTAACATGATCGTATATTCAACATCGGAGAGTGAGCATCGCCAGCGGGAATCGACTTTAATAGATCTATTGCTCTGATCAGAAGTTTCCTTGCTTTCCCCGATCACTTCCAGACGAATGCTGGAACGAGAACTGCGTCTGATCCCTCCTTCTCTACCCTGATCTTGTTCCCATTATTTGGGCCGACCAATGTGTCATTCACTCATTCTCGCATGACCCAGACAATTACTTCGCAAAATATCGCAAAATATCAAGCATTCGGATAGCAGCAGAAAGCTTTTTCGGGGCCACTTACTTTTTCGGGCAGATATCAATTTAATTTTCCGTAGATTTCGAGAGTTTGCTCGGTTCAAACCACGGAACTGTGGAGTGAGGATACCCAGAAAATCAAAACTTCCAAAATTCACTGGAAAATTTCGCGGTTGAATGTCTACAGAAGTCTCATTTAGTAGAATATGCATTAAGAAATAATAAAAATAGGCATTTTAGAGCCGTTTTCGAGTGATATACGATAGTGCCGAGTGATGCGGGTTGCATATGCCGTTGATTCTGTTATACAGAAAGAAATTCTTATAAATAATTTAGCCTAACAAACCAAAAAAGCAACAGAAAATGTAACACTACAACTGAATAAATATATAGAAATCTGCTTTTGAAAGTAAATTTTAAAAATTGAGTTGCAAGTTTTTAACTTGGAGTCGAACAATTTTGAGGAAATTTCTCTAAGGGCCAGTTGTACGAACACAGAATAAACTCTGGATAAATTTTATCACGCTGTTAGCGTTTAAATCAGTTGTACGAACACAGGAGACGGTTAACCAGGGGTTAACCGAGGGATAACAAGGTGTTAAGTTATCCCGTGATCTCGCATGCAGTTAACAGTGTGTTAACCTGTACACCTCATTTGCCGGCAAAATCTGTAGTACTTCAGGCTGAAATGATCGAAATTCTGGAGTATTTGTTTTCTGACGAGTGAAGAAGAAGAAATACTCCAAATGTATTTAAAAGCCGAAAGTTGAGGAGAGTGCGAAGAAGGCCAGACTTGCTGAATGAATACGACGATTTCGATTTTTGCAAGATTCAGGTTAAGAAAGCAAACTGTTCTTGAACTTTTAATGCTTATAAATGACGACATCGAACACAATACAAACCGGTAAGTTCACGAAATATTAGTTTTTGTATAAAATATGTTCTATCGCTTATTATATTTGGAACTATGTTCGGCTTGGTGCAGTATAAAATGTTACGTAAAGGTGATGTTTGTCTTACAGGAATCAATCTGTACCTCCTATAATCCAGCTCCTCCTGACATTAAGGTATTATGCTACTGGAGCATTTGTAATTTGCATCGAGATTTTGTGGGCTTGATAAAAGTACGCAAGCAGAATAATTAAAAACTAGCCAGTCAATAGCCAAATTAGCCCCAAAATTTATATACTTTCCCAAAAGTGCACTGGAAAGGAATCGTGTCCAACAAGGGTTTTACGAGAAAGCAGCATTCCCAAGAGTAATTGGTGCTATTGACTGCACCCATATTAAAATAAAATGCCCAGGTGGAGACTGTTCAGAAGATTACAGAGGGAGAGATGGCACATTCTCGTTGAACGTACAAACTGTGTGCAGTGCAGATCTGAAAATTCAGAATATTGTTGCTCGCTGGCCAGGAGCAGTGCATGACCAAACTATTTTTAATAACTCATCGCTGAAAGCAATATTTGAGTTAGGTCATATGAACAATTTGATTTTAGTGGAGATTCTGGATATGCCTTGACCAGTTACTTACTGACACCCTTTGCAAATCCACAGACAAGAGCCCAAAATCTTTATAATGAGTCACATGCAAGAACAAGAAACGTTGTTGAAAGAAGCTATGGTGTGTGGAAAAGACGTTTTCCTGTTCTGTTAATACATTAAGGTTAAAACGACAGACTTGAAGCTGTCATTGTTGCATGTGCTGTTTTGCATAACTTGGCAATTGACAGAAAAGAAGAAGAACCTCCAACTGATGATCAAGTAACAAGATTAGTTGAGAAACCATTGCAGCTGAGCGACAAATCCAACAAAATGAAAACATTCAAAATCAACAAGCTAGAAACAATTTTGAGCAATATTTTGAAAGTCTGTTGATATAAGTAAATCTCAGTAACCTTTGTTATTCGTAATAGTATGTGAACAGTTCACTGGCTTTAATGTGTCAAGGTTATAAGTCAGGAAAATTGAAAACAATAAGTTTTTAATGTTAGAATTTTTCAGTTAATGAGAGACATAAAATATTCTCAGCAAGATAAATGAATTTCTGAAAATAATCACTAAATTTTACTTAATTTTGGGAGTGAATAAGTTATTCATTGCATATTTGCACATGCTGAACCACCTAATTGTTGATTCTGCAGAGGAGTATCGTCAATTTGTGCAAAATATTGCATTGCTTGAATATTTATTTTTAATGTTTAATTAGCTTTAATTCTAGTAATATCATAAGTAAATAATAAGACTTGCTAAACATGATTGACAGTTCAATTTTTTGTTTTGCAAAACTGTTAACAAAATGTATTTACTATTTTGTACTTATGAAAGAGCAAACTTTTCAGTTGAATTACCATGACAAAATAAAATAAACTATAAAATATTCACATTGATAACAAATAAATCCTGAGCATACTAAGGATACAACCATTAGTTTTGAAATTATATTAATTAAAATATCAAAGGCATTTACAATTTTGAGCAATACCTTAAAGTGAAGTCCAAACAAATAATCTTCCAGGAATAATAAATAAATAAACACATTACTTCTAAATATGACTTTATTCATTTTTATAACATTTTTTTCAGCTGCTCTTCCTTAATTTTAATAGATAGTTCTAAGTCCCTTTTTTGGAGCTCAAACAATTCCTCCTTCCTTCTTTGCTCCTCTTCATGCTCTTTTAGCAACAGAGCTTTAGTTTGCTCAATTAGCTCAGGTTTAGCTTGAGCCAAGACTCCATTCTTCTTCCTCTTGCAGATAGTGGTGTTTCTGCGTGTTTCACCTCTGGAATCCTTCTGCGTTTGCCATATTTAGACCGAATTACCTCCGGCTCGGATCCATCGCTTGTGTCCGACAGATCCTCTGCAGTTACACGATTCACATGTAAAGCAGGATGCTTACGTTTCCTCAGCATTTGAGGAGTGTATTTTCCCCAACTAGAAAATACAGTTGATTCGTTATCATCTTGTGTGCTTGGGCCCGGCCGAGACTCGGATGGGCCTCTGCACTTGGGCTGACCACTGCAGTTTGATCAGCTACTGCACATGAACTGGCCACTGCACTTGGACCAGCCACAACACTTATGTCTTGAATATCAGGGTCGATGCCCTGAAATTCAATAACAATAGGCTGAGAATTCAATAATTCATCAGCCAATGTTCTGTCCGAATCAAAATTGCTCTCAAGCCCTTCGGCAGACAATTTAATTAAACCTAACACTTTCTCGTGCAAAATGCTATGCTTCTCGGTTGCCGGCCCACCACCAGTTTGCAATCTTTCTTGCCTCAACCGAGCAGCATACTTCCTTGTTTTTTTTAGAGAAACATACTTCGATTTCAACTGCCCGGAGCCCTCGGAACAGTTGTTTCTGCATTAATTTCAATGCAATATTATTCCATGCTTTGTCCTGCAAAATATAAAATTGTGATGTAGTATTATGACTATGCATAAAATTCAAAATAAAATACTAATGTAAATTTCACCGCTTCGCCAATATAGGTAAATCAGTATTCTTATTTTAATATATCAATAATAATTTACTAATCTTACCTTCTCGTTTGACGTTGCGGCATCGGTGATTTTATTTTCAATCACGTGTCGAAACGTGTACACCAAGTCTACAAGCCTCATCGTATCTTCCCTGGTGTAATTTTGAGTTCGAATTCGTTTCGAATCGCTCATTCTCAAAATAATGATTAATAACAATAATAATTTATAACTATATAACAAAACGAATAATAATAATAATTTATAAAGATATGAATAACAATAACGAATAATAACAATAATTTTTAACGATGTGAAAACTAAACACTGCGAAAACAGCAACAAACCAACACAATCCAAACATCAATCAGTACACCTTCGCAGAATATCGAACTATAACCAATATCCCGTTGCGGCTTTTAAAGAAACACATGAAACACGTCAGGGAAAATAAAGCTTTACTTCCACAAATGACAATCGCCAGTTTTGCCAACAAACTTTTATTCAGCTTATTCGATGGGTACGTAACACCGGTGACATAAAGGGTCGTACAACTGGTCGCTCCATTTAACCCAGGGTTAAGCAATACTTGAGGATTACTATCCACAGATTTAACCTCCGTTCGTACAACCGGCCCTAACTCTATTTTACCTGCTTTACGTTAATCTGGGGAGGGGGAACTCAGGGAAAATAACGCACTCATAACTCTACACTCTACAGAAAAGAAGCATGCACAATAGTTTCAAGAAATTCAAAGTATTTTGAAAATATCATGTTAATCTATTCGGGAAGTTTGCAGCATGTCTTTAAAAAACTGTTGTGTTCTTAGAATATTATGAAAAATGCTAGTCCTTACAAATATGAATCTAGTCGTTACAACATTTTTTATTGAAAACTGCCAGAAATAATATTGTAATGTAAGTGATATTTTAGTGAGTAATATAATGCAGGTGGCAGTAAGACTGCCTATGTAATGAAGATTGTAATAAGTATAGAAATTGACATTTTCATATTTGCTTCTGTATCTACGCTAAGTAGGATTAATTCATAGCGAGAAATTTTAATGGGCAGTACTTTTTTAAAATTTATTATGTTGTTTAGTTAATTCTAATTATTAATATTTTTTTCTAAAAATTGGACAATGACTTCCAATCTCCTCAAATCCAGTGTACTAGATTGTTTTCTTATTGAATAGAGAGAAATTTTTATAAACCACTGTGCTCATAAAATAAGATGACCCTGTGTCCACGGAGACACTCACTCTTTAAATGTGTCTCTGGGGCAAAGTAAGATTAGAGTTACAAGTGAAATTACACGGAATGAAAATAATTGATAAACACTGAGGAGCCCTTGCAGATAAGAAAATATTTGAAAGTAGCGCTTGTGTACTTTTGGCTATTAACTTCAGAGGAAAAGAAAATGATTACCAAATTAAGAGTAAAATGTCTCAGTCAGTTAGAAACTGTGTAGAACCTTATTCCCATTAATTGATAAGGCAAACACAGTCACACACTCTTCCTGATAATTTGGCGCCTAGATGAATCACAAAATGATTAAACAGGCACGTTTTTGTACGCTCTTATTATTTTTAAGTGTACCCAACATACATAAACGACTTAGTTTTTGAAATGCAAAATTTAAATATTGTTAGGAAGTGCTATACTAAGTAGATAATATTGTAAATTTGTCTGACAACGTATCCCTACTGTGATGACTACCATAGATTATTAAAACATAAAAAAATGACTGCTTCTTTTAATGAAAAAAAAAAGCCTCTGTTCACCCACGCATTGAAACCAAGTAAGTTATATGGACCATAGGATTTGCGTGGTGGAAAGTGGGTCAGAGGGACCCAGCATAACGCCTTATATCATTGTGTCAGCTCCGCACTTTAGGTTGAAGTATCAATTTTGACGATTAGTACTGTTTTGGGCACCAAAATGCGTATGTCTTCCCGCCACCTCCACCAATTTTACAGATGCTAGAAAATGGTGTGGAGATTATATTTGTATCATAGAAATGGACTTGAGGCGTTGTTTTGTCGTAAGTAAAACTTACAACAAAACAACGCCTCAAATCTGTTTTTTATGAATTTTACAGGTATTTGAAACGACTCTTACAGATCCAATAAACGTTGTTTGAGGCGTGTGCAACAATTTAGAGCTCAAAAACGTCTAATCTATGCGAGACCTACATGACACACTCACGTCCACACATCCATCTATAGGGATATCATGGTAAAAACCACTTTATTAGTCTCACGGATCTTCAAAACACATTTCAACCTTGATTGTTTGGGGGTGATCCCATTATTTACCTCTACACTACGTAAAGCAGATGGGGGAAAAGCCTTAAACGTCGGAACGCATTTAACGCCCCGGAATGGACGTAACCGAATGAACCGAATTAACGTATATAGTGAATGAATGATGCGGGAATGAAAAAATAAATTTAAAAATCACCTCCTCAGAGCTGTCATTACCAGTTGCATTTGCTAGAGCCTAAGTCGTATGAATAGATGAATGGTTCTCAATGCTTACTGAGAAAAGTACATAAATAATAATAATAATAATAATAATAATAATAATAATAATAATAATAATAATAATAATTGTTGTGAAAGTTAGATAAGCCAAAGTGCTACTAAATAACTAGTAAATTAGAATTAAGTTAGTATTTAGTTAGTCTCAGCCTATTACCTTCCCCTCCTAGCTGCTTAAGCCGTAAGGCAGCAGTTCAATTGTATACCACTAAGTCAATAAGTTCCCGTCTCCTCAGGGTTAGTGTGGAGGGGAAAACGTATAAAAAAACCGTAACCGAAAACTGCAGTTTCCCCCGATCGCTGGCTCCCAAGTGCGGAGCGTAACCTCCCAATTAAATCCTCCCCACCCTGCGGGTGCCGAGAGCGCGGGACACACACCGCCGGCAGATCCTCCGATTGGGAGGAAGTCGTATATCCACGGGCGAACGGACGCGTTGACACTGGGAGATTTGTAACGGAAGACAGACGGCTCTGGCCGCTCAGGCTGACAGCCCCATGCCCAAGATGGGAACGGCACTTGATATAATAGTTAAGTCTGCGGGTATTTGGGGATGGGAAGCCTCGTAATCGGATATAGCAGCCATCGTTTACCAAACCAAACCGTTTTAATTTGATTGTCAAGAGATTGTGTACTGTTTTCTGCTACTTTGTTCTAATGAATGAACATGAAGATAAAACAATGTGTTACACAGGAGAACGTGATCAAATGTAGGATACTTAAACAGTTCTGATCCAGTATGAGGGTATAAACATTAAATTCTATAACCGTTATTCAACGATACTGTAGAATTGAATTAAATTATTAACGTCGAGATCTAGTCGATTTAACGTTACCGAAGTTTGGTTATTTTTTCTTCAAACTTAATTCTGATTTATTATATATAATATGCTTAGGTATTAACATATAGTTCTAGTGTCAATAGATACAATTTTTATTACTTTTTCGTATACATGCGTATATACGGAGTAACATACGTAGTTCAGAGGAAGCAATGTAATGCTGCAGAAAATCGATTTCGAGTTTCAAAGGAAATACACGTTTTGGGACCTGATACCCAAAAAGGGTTTGTTTTTTCAAAACGTTTGACAACCGTCTGTCTTGAACAATATTATCGCCTAAACCATGCGTAGTTTTTCCAAAATGAAAACCCCTGTTCATCGAGCTTTAGTAGCAGTTTTGAAATTTTTAATAACATTCTCTAAACTTTGGGGTTACTTTACATGAAACCTCCCGCACATTTTCAAAATTTTCTCAAAAACAGCTCCAATTTTAAAAAAATAAGAATAGAGAAAAATATTCTTTTAAAGATGCCTTGTGTCCTATTTTCACGGTTAACTCTGAATTTTCGAAAATTGCAAAAGTTTGGATTTTTTCGGCGTCTTCCTACAACTACAAAATTGAAGACAGAGATTTTTCCTTCAAGTGAAATTTGTGATCCATAATTAGTTCTTTCATATAGGTCATACAGACTTTTTTGAAAATTTCAGTAGTTTTCGTGCAATAGTGCTTACATTATTTGCAATTTTAAAAAAAAATTGGAAAAACAAGATTTTCTCAAAAATGGCTCCAAATTTTATCTTTACATTTTTGGTAGGGTTAGTGCCAAACGAACTTCATACGATGACATAAACGCCATATTGATATATTTTTTTGTTTTCTCAAAAAATACAAAAATGTAATTTTTTGACTTGTCTCCCATATTGGTAATATTTCCATTAGAGGCGATTTCTTTACGTTATTGTATTTATGAATACATGCGATTTAAACAATGTCATATAGAGCTATGGTAATAGGATTAGCTGCTGGACCGTTCGTTCCTCTGTTCCGTGTTCTAGCTCACACATTTTCTACCCAAGACTTACATGGGGACATTAAGTCGGGAAGTGAAGACTCCATTTTGTAAGAAAAGTACCAATAACCGTAAAGTGTTACTGTTTTTCCCAATCTACGGGGTTCCGGAAAAGGTGCCATTTTAGTAAGGTTCGTCTATTTCTTAAATTCTCAGAGTTTGCTGTATTACTATTTCAGATGTTATAGGTATAAGAGTGATACGAGGTGTGTTGGTTGACACTGCTCCTGTTGCCACTGCGCATTGCTAAAGCACTGTTAATGAATTCACCATTATGTTGATTACATAATTTGTGAAGCCTTAAAAATTGAATACTTTAATTGTTACATTTCCGATTAATAATTACAATATTTTTCATTTCACCAAAACCAAGCCTAGAAGACGTTTCAAAATGCAACCGATACCCCATTTTATAACTTTTACAAATAAATATTTAGAGATTGGATTTTTGGCATACAAAGTGTACAAAGAAAGTGTTTGTATACAAATCGAAGTGTTTGTATACAAACGAAATGTAAAAACATATGCGGCTTTTGTAAATATTTTCTGGTAAGTATATTCTAATGCAATAAAAAATTCTCATTGTATTTGTATTACTTTCTCGCAAAGCCTTTCCTACAAATTCTTTGAAAGGTTGTTGGGTTTCCTCAACCGGCCACAAAGTAATCTGTACTTTCACGTTTTGTTTGAAATGCAGGATCAGGAATAGCCCTACAGGTGAAATTGTCTTCTCAAAGGGTGCATACCATACTATTACCAAACAACTATTTTGGGAACACTTCCCACCGACAGCTTATTATGCGTATTACCAAAGAAATACACGGGGCTTCTCCGAAATGTTGCCTCACTGGACGCGCAGGTATAGAAAACCTATCCATTTTCGCTAATGTGGCCGGCTGGAGGATTTTGGCGGGAAGGAATGCGGGGGGGGGGCCGCGCCCCGCGGCGGAGCGCCTGTTCCTGGAAGGCGGCAGCTTGGGGCGCTGGCGCGGGCGGTGCCTGCCGTCGCCACTGCACAATGCGCGGCGCCAGAATAAATCAGATGCTGCGCGAAATCGCCATAAAGACGTCGCCATAAATAACTGCAGGGCACGCGGGGGTCCGATGTCCAGCGTCGGGGTCCCGTTGCAGATTTCTTCTTATTCGTACGGATTCGCGGCGACAGTGGGGGGACGGTCCCGCAGACGCCGCCACCGCCGCCGTCACCGCCGCCGCCACCGCCGCCGCCACCGCCACCGCCACCGCCACCGCCACCGCCACCGCCACCGCCACCGCCACCGCACCGCCACCGCCACCGCCACCGCCACCGCCACCGCCACCGCCGCCGCACCACCGCCGCACCCACGCCAGCCGCCACCGCCACCGCCACCGCCACCGCCACCGCCACCCGCCACGCCACCGCCACCCGCCCCGCCACCACCGCCACCACCGCCACCACCGCCCCACCGCCACCCGCCACCGCACCACCGCCACCACCGCCACCGCCACCACCGCCACCGCCACCACGCCGCCACCGCGGCGGGGGCGGGGGGGGGGCGTGGCCGGCGGAGCGCGGGGGCGGCGGGCGGGGCCGAAAGAAGCGGCAGGCGCGGGCGCCTGCCAGGGGGTGGTGACGCCTGTCGGGGCGGGCGCCGCAGGAAGTGGGGAGCATCCGCCGCCTTGTGTTCGGCTGCCCGCGTAAATCACCGCGACAAAAGAAAACGCGGAGGAGGAGCGGGGAGGAGGTGGCGGTGGAAAGAGGAGACGCAAGAGGGGCGGCGGGAGTGAGTGAGAGCGCCGCAGCAAGAACTGCAACTTCAACGGACTGTTTTCATCCCCGGTTGCAGATGGCGGCCGCGTCGGCGCTGCGTTGCCAGGCCGCGGGGTGCACGGCGGCGATGGGCGCCCGACTGCCTCGCCAAGGCGGCGGACGTCTTTGGCGTGATGAATACATCTGAAACAATTTTTTAAAATTTATTTTACGTCAAAAAAAGTTTAAACTGCGTATGACGTGCTATGGGAAAAGTGAATTGTGTGCACATTTTCAAAATTCTGTGATCCCTACACTAAGTCATATACTACTTAAATTTTGAAGAAAAAAGCTCCCATGTAATAAAATCTATTTTTAAGGATAAAAAGGCAATAAATTTTGGCTCTTATCCATGTTGTCCTTCGGAATAATACTTCTACATGTACAATACTTGTTACATGTTGTTTATACACATTTATACAGTTCAAATGGTCAATAATGCATAATGTATCATTGTTAAAATTAATGTTACTTTTCTTGTGATGCTCAGTATAGTCTCTAATTGTATAGAAACAATTATGCAGCAGAAACGATTTCACTTGGGATTTAAACTTTGCCATCGAATTTAATCGTTTAATGTCATTTGGCAAAGTTGTAAAATAATGTACATGTATTGTATGTGAATTTTTTGTAATGAGCTGTTGATACAATGTCCTTTGAATGAGTGAATGTTGTACAAAAACACGAAAAGTATTATTTTTATATATAAAAAATGTGAGGGATGATAACAATATAAGAAATATTAAGTATGATTCTTGAGTTAAGATGTGGAGAATACTTTCAACTAGATTTGATCATTTGAAATCTAAGAATGGGGGTTAACTCGCCTGCATTCAAGAAGTTAATTCCATTTAATTCAAAGAGACGGAAAACTGGTTCAAGAAGTAAAATTAATATTGGATAATTGAATATTTACGTTTATTTACATCTCTTCCAGAACATCTATCTACAATTGGAGCCTAGACGTAGGCAACACTTCGTGCACAGCGCCTTGCATTTTGGAGACCTTCACTACATTTCAACGACGTGTGTGCTGGCAAGTGCAAGAAATAAGTGTGTAAAATAATACATTTTCTTCGTATATACGAAATAAATTTCTTTTAATTTTATATATCTCATTTTTATTTATGCTACTATTTGAATGTGATGATGAATTTACTCTGTTGTGGCGAACTCATTGGAAAAATATCATTCAACTACTGAACAGCCTGCCAGACTAGAGTTATGAATCTTAGTTTTCGGAAGCGGAACTTATTTATCGCGTCAGTAAGAATATTCATAATTTTGTTTTTCTGATCTACTTGTTTATTCTTTATAGTAGTTTGAAAACAGTTCGGAATAATATTCGCCAAGAAATTCTGAATGTAAATATTATCCATACCAACCTACAACATTAAAATTAGTCATAATTTGTTAGATGATGTTTAAATTTGGCTATCGGTACACAACTGTGTTTTTATTGACTTTTTTCAACAAGCATAGACCATATGAATTGTAAATTCCAGATCAACAAATATATCATCAGCTCCAATAATTTGTAACATACTCACGCATAATTCTTCATCTGTTTGCTCAAAATACTTCATAATTTGTCCAACATGTGTAATTAGCATCTTCTTACGTCGCTTATTCGTACGTTCGACCAGCATACCTACGACAGTCTTTCGGGGAGTAAACCCTGGAAGAGTGCGAACTTAAAGGGAATCTATTCTGTGGTGGCAGCGGAGATTTTGTGGTAATCCATGATAAAATAGCCTTGATCAGTGAGGTATCTACCACAATAGTGGACTATATAATTTTAATATTATCACATTTAGCTAAACACTTGTTTCGGGAACACTCTTCCCATCCTCAGTGGTTCCGATCTTGGAGACTGAAACAAGAGCATTCCACATTTGCTAATTCAAAATAATCACTCTTTCGACCCGGATAGAAATTTCAAAATTCTACATTTCGAAAATAAAGGTAACAAATATTTTGGAAAATTTAGAAATCTTAAAATTATGCAAAAATCCCCACCTTTTATGCCTCTATGAACAATCCATAGTAAAATCCAGCCTCATCATAAATTTATTTATTGAGTAGTTTTACCATCCTTTCATTTCCTACCTCACCTTCCCTCAGTCGGCATTTGTACAGCGTACGAATAAAATTGCGCCATACTTAGACGACTCGCTATGAATTTATGTGTTTAATCTGTGTTACTTGGGTAAGTACTATTTTTAAATAATTATTTAAATGTTCATTAATTTAGAGATGATTATTACGTTGATTGATGTTGATACATGTGTTAATTTGTTTATGTAATTAAAATTGTATAACCACTGAGGATGGGAAGCGTGTTCCCGAAACACGTGTTTGGCTAAATGTGATACATATTAAAATTATATAGCTTACTGTTGTGGTAGATACCTCACTGATCCAGGATATTTTAAAGGAAATCATTTAAATTCACGGTAGCAGTTATACGACACCGATTTATTGTTTCTGGTGCCGGCAAATGCCTGAAATACGGACGACACCATTATTTGACCGTGCTTTAGACCCGTTTCAAATAAATTTCTTTTCGTTGTAATTGTTAGTGCATGAATACGATGTGATTCAATACAACTCAATTCAGTTCAATTAAGTGGTTGAAGCAGCATTTCTTCAAGTAATGTGTAATTACAGTTATCTGACTTATTTAGCAAAAAACGTCCGTACCAGACCAATATTTAACGAAAGACCGAAACGTTGACGCTTATTTCAAAACACAACAAGTCGACACTTTTTAATGATTCCACCTGAGGCTAATTAATACAACGAAGCAAATGGCAGAAGGTACGGTAATGTTCTGGCAAGTTTTATTGCTTATTATATAATTATATAACGATGGGTATTGCGTAATTATTTCAAATGTAATCGATTAATTATAATCTAAAAAATAAACAATTTCCGATTAATTGATTTAAAGGCAACAATTATTCGATTAATTGGAATAAATAATTCTTCTGTAAAGTTTTGCATTTTTACCAAAAGCACCTGTCATTTTTAGCACAATTTAAAGAAGGATAAACACGAATATGTACAGGGATAGAAGGTACGGATTGTCTTGTCCATCCTTTTATATGTGGCTGTTTAAGTTTTAAATGCTGAAAATAATTTGATGTACTTTTAACCTACATTTAACTGTTATCCATAGTGCTTGAATTTCACTAAATTATTTCTAAGCTTGGTTCTACCATGCCTAATTTTTTGGGGGGCTAATACTCTTTAAATTATAGACTTCCAAGCGAAACACATTCACAGCTGTTAAACGTACACGTGATAATAAAATAAAGAAAATGTTTCATAAATTGTGTTTAAGAAATTCGCCGATAGCGAGACAACGCAATATTGTCAGCAGTCAGGTCAAAAAGGAATAAGAGCGAACCTTCTTTCCTTGCCCTACCTCGACCGTTCTACCACGTTCTGTAAAAGACAAGCAAATTGCGTCACTAGTGAGTTATTTGAAATAGGGAATTCAGTTCCACACCGAAATTTGGGATTCAACCCAATACCATCAACATGAAGAAGTGAGTTCAGAAGAGTCAAAAAATCAAAAGCGATTTGAAGACAAAAAAAACAACAACAACAAAAATATCTTACTATGATCTAATACAAATAAAGAAGAGCTTCCGCATGAATTATATATTTATGCAATATTTCTACCGAAAATTCTTTGGAGACCAGTGGCCATATGCCAATCATTTTCACTAAATGAATTGCTGTGTACACACATTTTACAGAGTCCGGGACAAGACCCTCAGAAAGGAAAGCTCCCCTTCTCCTTGAAAACTGTTCTGCTTGAAAAAAAAATCATTTTATTTACTATAACAGAAATATTGCACACTGCACAGAATATTGCACACATGAACATAATTATTATTCACAATTCCATTGTGATAATCTCGCAGGTGTCTTTTCAATGCTTCTTTACACCAAAAGTGGGCTAACAGGCGAAAGAATGTAACTAGTGGTGATATCTGTGGAACCGTTTAGACATTTTGTAACTTTTAAAAATGGCTCACATCGTGCATTATCATACATTTATAGAGAAATAATTTGATTTAGTTGAAATCATCAAACAAAAGGGAACCATCTATGTCTTAGATGTTGGAACAAACTACCTGCAAAAGGACTAGAGACTCTTCCTTCTAATGTAGTGAAATTCAAAAATATACTTAATTCTATGTAGGTCATCATTATTAGCACTGGGACTTTATTATTATTATTATTATTATTATTATTATTATTATTATTATTATACTTATTATTATTATTCGCATTATTATAATCGTTAGAATTATTAATAATATAGTCATGTCTCTTATTCAGTGAAGTGAAGTGAAGTGAAGTGAAGTGGAGTGAAGTGAAGTGTTAGAAAAGCTATAAGTCAACATATAGATAACTCAAAATTAATTATAACTAGGATATTAATCTCTAATTCTAATTGTAAGTATATTTGTAAATATTCGTAATAGTTTTGTAATTGTATATCTAATTGAAATAATGTTTGCCACCGAGCATTAGCTCAAAGCGAACTTTAATAAATCTATCTATCTATCTATCTATCTATCTATCTATCTATCTATCTATCTATCTATCTATCTATCTATCTATCTATCTATCTATCTATCTATCTATCTATCTATCTATCTATCTATCTATCTATCTATCTATCTAGATTCGAAGATATGTTAGTACTTAAAATACGTTCTCACGAAACTAAATAATTTATAAAAAGTTTTTAAATTAATCGATTATTTTTCTTTTTAATTTAGGTGTAATCGATTAATTAGAACAAAAATATCATTTAATAAATCGATGTTTTGCTACCAATTAATCGATTAATAAAAGTTTTCGATTAATTATGGCCATCACTAGTATTGAGAATTCAGTGATCGCTTAGCTAAGCTTTCCATTTCAAATGAAATTAATGGTCCTTCAAATTCCTGCTTTCAATATGTATTAATTAGCAATGGATACTACTACGTAGTTGGCGTAAAAACTGCAGATCTGCTGCAGCTGTCAGTGAATTAATTTCGACTGAATGAAAAAAGTATAATTTCATTGAAGTGATAAAGATATTTCTGCAACTACGTCAGTTGTTGATATAATAGGTGCATACAGTGTAAATGAAATTGTATAGAAACGTGTATTGGAAATAAATTATGAAGATTAGCTTGATTAAATAGCTAAACTCTATTTTGCTGCATTCCTTAGTCTGCAAAATGACATTATGCTACCGCTTGATATATTTTTTTAAAACCAGATAACAGTGAAAGAGAGGACAACTAATATTTTAATTGTTATTTCCTATGTTTGTGCTTGAAAGAAAAACATCATCAAATTAAACAGATGCATCCTTGCATTGTTATTTTCAGGAACTAAATGCCTGTGTTCCGCAGGGATTTATTAAATTTTATATTTTTTATTTTATTTTTTACCATTATGTGTCCCGAAAAGGGCAATTGATTGGGGGTTCCTAGTCTGTCTTTCAACCAGGAACCCACGACGTCTCGGATTCGCTTGACATTCGTGACTTCACGAATTTAACCAATTCTGTTAGCATGGTTTCGCGGCCGTGGCCTTTCGGTAGAACTATCCCAGTACTCGCCTGGAAGACAGAGGAAAACCACGAAAACCCCGGTGAGGATGTCCGGCGTGGGGATTGACCCCAGGCTTCCCGAATGCGAAGTCAGCGTGCTATTCCCTGAGCCACTTCGCTCGATGTTCCGCAGGTTAGCATTCAGTGAACATTGTATTCTCGCACACGCACACAATTTTACTTCGGGATTTCATATACAAGAACGCGTGCTCAATGCGGGCTGTGTATAATGCGGAACTATGGTTAATGTGAACATAAATCGCAGTCTTGCCAAAAATATATTCGACAGTATTATTGCATAATGCGGAACCTTGTCTAATCCGGAAAAAAATATTCGTCCTTTGAGATTCCGTGTTGGCCAAGTTTTACTGTAGTACATCAGAAACTGAAATGTAAACAAAGGTGAAAAGAACACATTAAGTAAATAATGTCATATAATGACGACATTAGATCATACTATTGAAGCTAAACGAAATGAACCCGTACCATCTCTAATGTGGTCGCAGACGGCGTTTTCAAGCGGTGGGGCGTTTTCCGCAGCGTCACCGCGGCGGCGGCGCGACGCGACGTCCAGGGCTGAGGGTGGAGGGTGGGGGGAGGCAGGGCGTGCGAAAGGTCGTCGCGACGCCTCCCCCCCTCCCCAGCCCCCGCTTTGATTCCAGCTGCGCCCTCTGCACAGCGCCACGCTCACCTGCGCTCCCGCCCCCCTCCACCGTCAGCGCCGCACCGCACCCCGCAGTGCATAAATTTAAGCGAAACAACCGAGGGAATACGGGCCTCGTGAAATATTCACAGTTCGAAATCGAATGCCGACACTGGCGCTGTGTCGCAGAAGGGGACTAACGAGGGAGGGAGGGAGTGCGTAAGAAAACAGTGCGTGAAGTTTATGACGGGGGTTTGGAGGCGCTTCTTAATACACGATCGCTGTGCAGCACCATTCGTGTTTGTTTGATCGCTCCATTTGTAGTCGTTTCGTGATTTGAAATATGTACTACGAAATAATGCAAAGTATTTTGAGGGTAGGCGGTAAACGGATAGTGAAATATGGAAGGAACAGACATTCTGGGTCACATGTCACTTCAAAGGGGAAGAAGATGACTTTCATGATTAAAATTTATTGTAGGATTTATTTTTAGCATTTATTTAGGATTTTTAAAATAAAAAAAAATTAAATTGGGTTTAATTTTGTTGATTCCAGATGTTACAACACTTGACATTTTTACAACACATTATTATATGCTTACAGAGTATTACAAAACTAAATATTTTAGAGTAGAAGGTAGTTCGTCAAAAAAACAAGCATAATTTCCTAATACGTATTTAACGCTTTTACTTATATGTAAATATGTACAACAATGTAGTACATTACCCTGTAAAACAAGTTGGGAATTATTATTATTATTATTTCATTAAAGATAATTTTTTACTCTTTCATTATTTATTTCGTTTCCTCAAAGACACAGATGGCAGCGATAGTACCTAGTAGAAAGTTTCGGTCAGTTCTCCGCAAGGTATTAAATATTCCTCTCAAATTTCGTACTTCGTGAAACTGATATGAAGAACACAAACAACTGGGAAGTATCTTGAAGAACTCGGCCAACGCCATTCCCGCAATTTGCTTACCATTCTTCCATTTCATTTCCTGGCTCGATGTCGGATCGAACGCCTGGGGGAGGGGCTGGGAGTTCTCCCTTCGCCAAGGGCCTCGCGACTCGCGAACGATTCAGCCCAAGTATTTCATTAACACGGCTTCCGGGGCAGGCATCCGCCGCCGCCGCCGCCGCCGCCACCCGGCATCGTGCATCCCTCCCTCGCCCCCATCGACAAGCAGCCTTCACAGCCTGCGCGATTATCTCGTCGCCGCTGACCTGAATACTTCGACGTCGCCACTCCGGAAATGCGATGTGCTGCCGTAGCGTGTTCTTGCCTTTTATTCATCGTACTTGCAGAGGGATTTCTTGACGTACGGAATGGTAAAGATTCTCGGTGCGGCGCCTATTTATTTACCCGCACCCCCACCTAAGAATTTCTCACGATTCCCTTTTATGGAGCATTTACGTATACTGTTCTTATGATTGGTTCTCTGCGCAAATACTGAATATTATGAAAATCCTTTAACTGTTCTTACTACTCGGTTTGTTTGCTTGTTTTTGTTTTGTTTTTATCATTTTTTTATTACGAATTTCTCGTGTCATTGCGCATTTTTAAGTCTAAAGATATACAGTCAGTGTTTCTCAAAATAAATGATTGACTCTGTAGAGAATTCCAATTTTATTTGGGTAGACTTATGTAATAGTTATTGAAGTTATAACTTCAACAATTCTGCAGCAGCCATTCCTACCCATTGTTCAAAAGATTCGTAGCACTTTTTTCCTTACAAAAACTGCACATGGTATCACGTATTTCTTTACGACGTCGTAAATCCACAAAATTCAACTCGTATGAAGTTAATACATCACCATTTTACATCCCTAGAAATTCTTATTTCGGGATGTCTATGTCCGTGCATGACCTCGTCGCCCTGAACTTCCTTCTGGCATCTACGCTCCTCATCAGCATCCTCTGCCAGCCCTCCGGCGACACCGCCCAGGCGCCGCGACGCCTCCGGGCGTCGAGCTGCGACTCGGCGCTGTGCACTCGGCGGCGCCCCGCCGCCGCCCCGGGGCCGAGGGCCCTCGCTGCGGGCCCCCGACGCCCTCGACGGCGCCCCCGGCGCCACCGCCCCGCCCCGCCCCCTGCTGCGGGGCGCGCCGCAGGGAATCGATCCCGGGCCCACGCTGCGCTCAGACTTTCAATTCCGAGAGCGGCGCGCCGCAATTTCGCGCCGGCGGCCATTGGGGGAGGCGGGGGCGGCGGTGGGGGCGAGGGCGGAGGCGGCGAGCGCAGCAGCTGGGGCCTCTCGTTAGCCGCGCAGACAACGCCCCCGCGCGCGCGCCCGCGCCGCTCCGAGGCAGGGCGGGCCGCCTGCCTCCGCCATCTTTGCCGCCTTCGCAGCCTCTCCGCGCTGCGGTGCTTATCACTCACTCCCCGCTTCATCCGACTCAAACGGCGCTCCTTTCGGTTGGCTCGACTCCGCCTACCCCTGCAGTCGTTAGCGTCTCGGCCCCCCCTCAGCGCCGTAACTAACCCCTCTATTGCCACAGTACCGCTTATGAAGTAATTATCCTCCGTTCGTGCTCGTATCACGCCGCTGTCATAGGCAAGTGGTCATCGCAGTGTCGTGCCGCTGGCACAATGAGTGGAAGGCGGAGGAGTAGCGTGATGAGGAGCAGCAGAGCTCACAATGCGCGGGGCGGGGCGCGGGTAGAATAAATTCTGGGAGGAGCTTAACGCGTAAAAGGAGTAGAACAAGAAGTAGGGGTAGTTATTCCTTTCGTGTGAGAAATCTTTTATTTCAGGGCGGGGAGCTGAGCGCGGACGAAGGGGGGAAGAAGGAAGCGAGGGGTCGGGAGGGGGGGCGGCGTGCGCGGGGGGCGGGGCGCGAACGGGACAGGTCTCTCTTTTAAAGATGCAGTAGCCGTGAGAACCGCCCGACGGACCCCGACGAGCGCGGGGGGAGGGCAGCGATTTCCAAGCAGGGTGGGGCGGGGCGGGGTGAAGTGGGGAGGGGGCGATCGGAAGGGGTCGAGGGCAGGTAGATTACAGCCGCTGCCACTCGAGGGCGCGCGCGCAGCGGGGCAACTTTATTCCTTGGCCGAGGGGCGGGCGCAGCGGGGCCGTGGGTGGCGGCCGCCCTGTTTAGCAAACAGTATCGGGTTAATGCCCTCCGGATGTGGAGGCCGCCTCGGCCCGGCCTGGCGCCCGCCCGCAGCGCTGCCACTTGCGGTTGTCGGGGGTGGATGCGACGGGGGCGGTTCGCCAGCGAGCAAGGGTTGCAGGACACGCGCGTGCTCGTTAGCTTCACGTACTTGTAGAAATGGCTTTTGAAGGAAGCACTAACCCGAATCAATGGCGGTAATTTGTTGCTTGATTAGCAAAAATAGCATTTCGAGTTTATTTCTTTGTAAATTGCCCGATATAATTGTGTCTGAAATGAAGCAATTCGCTATCATCACATTTACTGCCGGTATTATTTTTAGAACTATCGTATAGGAGCATCAACAAAGATGGTCAACTTTTATTTTTTTCACACAAATAAGTGTGAAAACCCATAAACGAAGAACGGATGTGACCATAAATGAAGAACACAATATATGGATAGTGAAATTGATAAATCAGATTTCAGAAGCCCACTGCGAGATAGTGAGATCACGTTTAATCCGAGGGGTTGATAAAATACGACAGATTTTCAACGTCTTCGTTCAAGTAAAGCTTGTCTGTTGAGGCGGAAAACAGAAAATTAACACTATATTCTAGCAGGGAAGTCACTATTTCCTCACGTCAAATTGCCGAGCGGAGCTTTGATTTCACTCAAGCTCCTAGAAGCCTCGCAGCCACAGGGCGATGCGAAGATGGCAAAGGTGGTATTTCGGATGTGGCAACGCGGAGGGCGAGGGCTGCGAAGCGGGGGGAGGCAGCAAGCCCTGTGCGGCCTTTGTACGTCTCTTCCGTCCCCTCTCGTCCTCCCCGCCTCCTCCTCCCCCTCCCCCTCCACCCCGGTGGCATCGATCGTGTGTCTTCCCGCAGGGCGCGCCGTCTCGCCGCCACCGCCGCCGCGGGAGTGTGTGGTGAGGTTTTCAAGGGATGGATTCGGCCAGGTGCGCGAATTTCTCATGCTCTCGTTTGCTCATGGGACCCGCCCTCTCGCCCCGCCCCCCTCCGCCCCAGTCGCTGCCACATTCCCACGCCCCAGTTCTTCCGACTCATTCAGCGCCAATCGGAGCGACTCTTCTCCGGCGGCCTGCTGCCCGGAGGGCGCGCCAAGGGTGGCGACCTTCTTTCAGGGGTTATGGCCGCTCTCGTGCGAAGCTGCTTTCGGCCATCTAAATTCATTGCAGGAGCCCCGAATGAAATTATGTCTTGTTTTGTCAACAAGTGTGCAATAATTTACGCGATTCTCGGCGAGAACGAACGTTTCTGCCATGTAAGAATACAAACACCGCAGTCAATGGAAACAATATTTTCTTCCGAGTGGGTTAAGCTGCAAATTCATTTCTGAGGACATGTTCATCGTCGAGCGTAATTACTTAGTATAGTATACAGTATAACCAGCGATTTAACGCCTTGTTAAATTGCTGTAATGCGAAGTTCGTTTATTTTTCCAACTTCCAAGAAACAACTTTAATCACTCTTCGTGAGGAAGGATTAACGACCCAGAGAGACGATCTACACAGGCAATAAAAAGAGACGATGATACGAGAAAATACAATTCCTCGTCTGGCACACTCACTTTTTAAAAAGCTCTTCTTCCAGGAATATCTAGACCGTTATTGCATTCTGCATGTCGCGTGCCGAGAACGCTCCGTGACTACGCGCGACTCGGCAAGCAATTATAAAAGTTACTGAAGAATAACAGGACCGGGGAGAAGCGTCGTATGCGTGCACCTTCAGTCGGCGCGGACAGCGCGGGAGCGCCGCCCCCTCTCGGGCGAAGACCGACTGCATCCCGCGGGTGACTTTTCCGAAGCCGTTCTCTACCTCCCCCCCAAAGGGACTGCACTTCGTTCCGTTTTGTTCCTTAGTGTAAGGATTGATTTCTACGTTTACCGTGAACTGATTAACGTCATAATTAATCTCCTGACTGTTTTGAACTCTTCCCCCAAAAAGCAAAGTCCGACTGCATCCCGTAACGTTTTCTTTAGTGTAAGGATTGATTTCTACACGTATCGTGGACTGATTAATGTTATAATTGACCTTCTCCTCTCTGTTTTGGATTACCTCCCCAAAAGGGCACGGTCCGACTGCATCCCGTGACGTTTTCCTCCTTAGTGTAAGAATTGATTTCTACGTTTATCGTGAACTGATTAACGTTTATTTATTTATTTATTTTACGTCAAAAAACAGTTAAAACTGCGTATGACGTGCTATGGGGAAAAGTGAATTGTGTGCACATTTCCAAAATTCTGTGATCCCTACACTAAGTCATATACTACTTAAGTTTTGAAGAAAAAAAAAGCTCCCATGTAATAAAATCTATTTTCAGGGGTAAAAAGGCAATAAATTTTGGCTCTTATCCATGTTGTCCTTCGGAATAATACTTCCTGCCGCGACAACATGGAAACGATAATTTCAATAATTGTATTTCCCACTGAATTCTAGAAGACGTGCACAGAAAATGAAGTTACATTTATGTCCAGAAGCAAAACAAGGGGCCGTTATAATTGATCAAACGTTATAATTGATCCTCTTCTGTCTGTTTAGGATTACCTCCCCAAAAAGGCATAGCCCGTCTGCATCCCGTTCCGTTTCCCTCCTTAGTGTAAGAATTGATTTCCACGTTTATCGTAGTCTGCTTAATATGATATTGATCGATTATAATTTATACACTTCTGACTGTTTTCGGGAAACATGTACACGCTCTTCAAGACGCTGCCAACATTGAAAAGTCCCGCTTAAAAGTTTGTGGAAGAAAAACTTCCTATCACGACGACTTACATACATACTAAATCTGAAGAATCTGCCATGTTCACCTGTGTTCGAGATGTTCTCTGGTTTGGTGCGAGAGCATATATTTGCGTTACGTATGAATGCACAGAAAAAATGTTGTCACTCCTTCCGAAACACCGGAGGCACCAACCGTAATGCAGCCGGGCTATGCCTTCTCAAGTAACGACAAGTGAAAGGGAATTAGTTGGGAAGCGGAGCTGAGGGAAAACTGTTGACGGAATGCAGTCAGGCGATTCCACCTCTTCCTAAACTCGCCTACCCTGCCCACCGTCGTCGTTTCATCTGAGACACATCTCCACTGCAGTTAGTTAAAACCTTATTTTACGCGCGAAACTCGGGCCATGAGGCTCGCTCTTCACGCAGATTTCTCTACGCTCCTATCACCACCTAGCTAGGAGGTATTATTTTGGGCGACGAAACAGGCGAATCTCAATTTTGCTCGGAGGCTTCTTTTAGGCTTGAGGATCTTTTACATGCAGTAAATCTACTACATGGGCCAGCCGGCTTTACTTCCTCCGATGAGGCGTACGAAGCATTTTTCACCCTTGAAAATCCACGGCGATCGGGTTTGAACCCGCAAACTCGTGTACAACAGTCCGGTACGCTGATCGTTATACCACCGAATCCGCAAACCACCAAATCCGCTTTGGTTAAGCTGCATTGGACTGCATTTTGTCCTAATTTCTTACGGATCTGATACACCCTACCCACATTCCTTTCGATGTCAGTATTGTTTGTTGACCGTATTGTTATGATCCACGGAGAAAATGAATATCTTTCCACATAATGAACTTTCGCGAATATTCTATATTATGAAAGTGGGAAAACTGCCCCCTCTAAAATGTTTATAACTATTATTTTACAATAGTTTTAATTTGATATAGTTTTAATTTGATGTATTGCTATTAATTTCATCTCTATAAAAAATATAGTCAACTCCAGGTTCTTTATAGGTCATCGTGTATTAGTTTATCCTTCTAATATTCTGACAATTTCAATATTTATCACTGGATGGTACACATTCCCAAATTTTTTAAGATTTCAATATTCTCACTATATGCTTCAAAGTGCACCATTTTTCTCTTGCAGTCCTTGGTTCTATTCACTTGTTCCTTGCATATTTTGGGAAACCCCCTTTCAGAAACTTATTCGTTTTAAAATGATGTTCTCAATGTTACCATGTTTATGTTAAAAAATACTTTCGTATTACCTTTGATTTCAATATTATCTTTGATTGATTATTCATATGATCATTGAACGATTAACAGGGGTTAATAGCAACTATCTACCACTTTCACGTAACGGGCAGATAATATTTATGTTAGATAAAGCAGAATGCGCCACTTCTCGAAATACAGGTTTCCGCCGAGTTAAGACGTCTGTTACACAAATTCTTACCACTGAGATTCGCTTCATTTCACTTCCTCTATTCCACCCACAAAGACTACCTCTCGCCATTTGTCTTTCTCCACACGCCTCCCCCCCGCGACCCCCGCTCCTCTCCTTGCCCCCCCCCCCAAGCTTCCCCCCCCCCCTTCGCGCGCCCTCAACTTCATCTCGTACCTCCTCTCCCATCCGTCCCCCCCCCACGCCCTGGCGATGACCTCTCCGCCTTTCTCCCTTTCCCCGGACGTCTTCTCCTCCCCTCTCCTCTCCACCCACCACCTCCCCCTCCTTCTCTCCTCCCCCTCTCTCCCTTCCCCGTCTATTTCTCCCTTCACCCCTTGCATCGTCATCTCTTCCCCTCGCCCCACGCGATGTATTCTCTTCCTCCTCACGCGACGTCTTCTCCTCTTTCCTCTCGCGACGTTTTTTTTTCATCCCCTCCCCCCACACGATATCCTCTCCCCTGGTGACGTCTTCCCCCCCCTTTTACTCCACGTGTTGTTCTCTCCCCTGTGCCCACACGATGTTCTCACCGCCTACCCTCACGCCGTCTTCTCTTCCTCCTGCCTCCCCCCGCGACGTGCTCTCGTCCTGTCCCGCACCGCGGGCGGTGGCGACGTCCGCCCGCGTCGCGACCGCGCGTCGCCCCGACGACGAATAATTAACTGGCGGCGGCGGTGGGGGCGGGGCAGGGGAGGCCCGTCGCTCGTCAACGTCGTTAGCGCGTTGGCGACTCCGCCCTCGTGCCGGCGCTCGCTCGCTCGCTCGCTGGCGTCGTCTCGCGCTAGTCGCGTGCGTCGCCGCCGCCCCGCCCCACCCGCCCCGCCCCGTACACCGTCCCACCCCGCTCCCCGCCCCGCCCGTTCCGGCCCGGCCCGCCCCGCCCCGCCACGCCCCGCCCCGCCCCCCCGCCCCCCCGCCCCACCGCACCGCCCCGCACATCGTCCCACCCTCTCCACGTCCCGCCCGGCCCGGCGCGGCCTGCCCCCATCGCCCCGCCCCTCCCCCATCGCTCTGCTCTGCCCAACCCCACCCCTGCACGACTGCGCTATTATTTTGGACGCGTCGTCGTTTTTTTTTGGCAGCGCCGCGCCGGACAAGAGCCTCTTCGCCGAACGCCACCGCCCTCTCGAGGACGCCCCTCCCCCTCCGCCGCCGCTGATGAGCCTCGCTCTTCCCGGAGAAGTCCTTTTTGACAATTTATGTCGGCCGCCGGAGCACGCGAATTGTGAAACAATTTCAGAGGGAAGCTGACATCGTCGCATTTGTCTGCCGAGACTGTAGGAAATATTGACGGTCTGCGTCTGAATAGTCTGTTTGTGTGGAAGTTGCCCGTTGTGCGGTAAGTCAAGGGAACTTGCATATTCCTTTCTTACGTTCTATGCGTATTGTCACGCATTCATTTAGTATCAGAAGAGGAACGTCTAAATATTGCTGTGAACAATATAGTACTAACCAGAGAAATGTTATAAATGCGATATATCCCCAATGATTGAGAAATTGTATTTTTTCTCTATGTGGTTTCAAATACTAAAACATATTAACAGCTTCAATTATTATCATATTATAATATATAATATTCCAGTACATCATTTACTGAAATGGTGCTTTTAGATTTTATAATCATTGGAATATTTCAATATTTCTGCTGAATGAGAAGATGGGTCTGGTGCTTAGTAGTTACAGTAACATTTCTAAAGAATGTCTAAATAACTAACGTGTGGTACGGAAGGGAAGATATTTTTTTCATTTTGACGTTTGGGAAAGATAAATGCTTGTAAATAATCTTATACATGTTTGTTTTAAAATTATTCTGTTTTGAATATACGAAAATATCTTACTAACATACACTGTTACTAAATTTATTTTATACTGCCTTACGAAGATACTACGGAATTTCAGTCTTACGAAGATACTACGGAATTTTATTAAATAACACGACCATTAAGAGAACAGCAGATATTTTTGATCAAAGACTTTGGGACGAAAAGATAAATTGACTTCACTTTTTAGGATTTATGACCTAGAAATGGAAAACAGATGGAGGGAGCACATACGACCCCAAGCGAGAATTGCAAAACACCCATAACAATAAACTCAGAGTATTCTAAATTGTATATTGTTTTATTATGAATAGAAGGCGTTAGCATGACTACAGCAATAGTTCATTTTAGTTGTGGTACTGAAATTGAACAGAAATTATCTGATAAAACTGTTGATCTTCTCTTTTTTTCGACGAAGCTCTTCAGCAGTTGAGGAAAAATTAACTACGGAAAACCGAACCAATACAATGAAGCTTAGACGAGCACTAACGAAACATAAATACATTTCTTTGCGCTATGAATGTAACACTAATAATAATAATATCCGTTTTTATTAATAGTCTTAGACCATAAGGCCTGCTCTTCTGTCTGATCATACATTCACATGTAACAATGACTGTTGCAATAGTTACTAGTTATTTACGAACGAAGTATTATCAGCCATACTATCACAATATGGAATAGAGGAATTATTAAACGGGGCCGTTAGTCCCAGTTTGATATCCAATCGAGTATTGTAATAAGGTGATGTTTTATTCGCTTTGTTACAATAATTTCATTGTATTTCCATTTTCGGTTAAATTGGATTATTCGTCCTACGGAAGGTGAAAGACTGATAGAGTTTGTTAGTGCTCATTAATTTTGAGCATACTATTTACATTTATTTGCTTATGGCCTAACTTGAAATCTAATATCTCTTAAACATAGATTGATTAATTCTATTATTATTTCTAATTAATATTACAACGCGTGTGTTTTCATATCTCTTTGTAAGACACTGTCCCAGGATTACTCAAATATACTTATGTGTAACCCGTCAAAAATGATGGTATGAAATTAAGTTCTCCATTTCTAAATAATAAAACTACAATAGTTTCAAAATGCAGTGGGGATGTTCTTTTCTTTAAAAAAAAGATTTCCCTCGTTATAAATGTTCCCCAACAATTACCTTTTTAATCTGAAACGAGATACATGAAGTCGATCATGGACAAAGTAGGGTTCTTTTCGAAATACACAGACTTATCAAAAGATTGACTCTCTCCATACAACATCAAGAAGGCCGTCAGTTGAAATACACTTACAGCAGTGCACCTGATGTTTCTGTACTTAACAAATCCCACAATACCCATACTCACTCTAGTCACCCGTTCCCTAATATCTAACTCACTCCAACTAGAAAATTGCGCCTACCTAAAATTATCGAATTGTACCGCCACATGTTCCAGTAGCACCAAGTTCTCTGGGTTGCTGGTTCAGGTTGGTCGGTGTTTAATTTTTTTATTGATTATGGAAACGTACCAACCGAAAAACTCTTTATTGGCAGCATAACCTTAAATCATAAGTAATATTATGCAGAAAAAATAGGTTTCTATCTTGATTCAGTTGCTCAAACTTTACGATATAATCGCGGGGAATCACGAAATTGTGTGATCGATTTCCTTTTCTTTTGTTCTCTGACTTCAATAGGGCATCTGGAATGAATTAGAATAGCAATTCACAACTTTTTGTTTGTACATAGAATAAAAAGTTCTCTAGATATATAAAATATTGTTGAAAAAATTTGAGACGCATATTTATATTTTACCGAGCATGGCGCAGTTGTGCTTCGAAATGATCGTTCAGCATTTCGACTTACAGCATTTTTATTTTCTCGTCCTCTAAAGACGAAAACGTATTGTAATTGAACACTGGCAATTTGTCGACAAAGAAACTTACTGTTGACACCTGGTATCGAAAAATTGGATAAATCTTATTCCTATCTGTAGTAAGTTACTTTCTCTTATACATTTGCTGTCAGAATTAATATTTTGTGGGTCCTGAATACCAGAAAATCGAGTGACGGCAAGACGTTTGTCTGCCTGTCTGTTTTTCTGTCTGTCCGTTCGTTCATCCGTCCGTCCGTCCGTGGCATGAATGATCCTTGAATACAATCAAAACTACGTATGTGTAAAGATGATTATTTTTTATTACCTTTCAAGGTAGTGGTAATTGTAAAAATTATTTTTCATCCATTTATTCAACCATACTAGATAAAGGAACTCCATCGTTTGAAAATTCGTCTGATTTTCAGAAAATTTGTTATTTACGCTGTCACGAGCCAAAAAACTTTAAAGTTTAATCTTTAAAAACTGTGGAAGAGCAGATCTTCAACTGTTGTTTAACGCGAAGTCTATTGTTCACAGAACAGCTTAAGGAACATTTTTTAATCAAATGGGGATTAGAATTACATGTATTCTAATATACTCACAATATTTTTTAATACCGTTTGTCTACCCTAGGTATCGCGAAAATAAATTTGAGTCTTGAATGTGCTTACAACGCTGGCGTCACGCATAACTCTTGCCCGGAAATGTTTTTCGATTTTCTCATAAAAATTATCACATAATCTCAAAATGCACTTAAAAGTTTCGGAATAATGATGAGTTCGTGGAAATTATATATTTTTACTAGGAATTCATTTGCCGTATCACACACGTCATTATTCAACACAGAAGCTTTAGCGACCTATTTTTCACAAAGGGGAACATTTAAACATCTAAAATACTGCATAGAACTGGAGCAAAAAGCTCTCGCAACAGATTCCTTTATGAGGTACTACGTTCATAAATCTTCATTCGGGCATCCTATTTCCCTCTCTACAACCAGTTTCTTTCATTATTTTCTATTCAGCTGTGTCCCTACGAATCATATCTCACAAAAGCGGAGATGGTAATTTAAAATAGGAAATGCCATTTTAGTCTCTTTTTAGAGTTGCAGTGCAGTTCGCGTCTGCAAAATTGGAATCTGGAAAATGTGAATCCCAGCATCTGCTGCTATCCTCATTCCGACTGCTGAATGCGATCTAACAACATAGGTTTGCTAAAAATACTCATATTAGTGGATCCTTAAGGCCATCTATTCATAAAACCTGAAAACATACACAGGAAGGCGCGGCGAGGCGCGGTGAGACGCGGCGAAGCGAAGCAAGGCAAGGCGAGACGAGGCGAGGCGGTCGGAGAATCAGGTCAGCTTAGCTGTCGCTTCCTCCGCGCGGGCCAGCCCAAACAGATTCACCTCCGTGTAAATATTGAGCGATAGCTAACAGCTCTCAGGGAGAAAGAGTCGATCGAGGCGGGCGTCCCGGTCCCGACTCGATTGGTCCAAGGCTGTCACGTGGACGGCCTCGCCGCACACATGCGAGGTGCTCGGAGGAGGACTGGGCTGGGGCGATTCGTTTTTATCACCGTGACCCGGAGACCTCGCTCGCTCTACATTTCCTTCCCACTTAATATCCAGTCGCTCTCATGGGGTTTTCTGTACATATTCTTTGCAGGTATCACTAGCGGGAACTACACTTGCAAATAAAAGTATCCAAAGTTTTTTATGACAGTCATTTATCTCAGCAATTGCACCTTTATTTTTTTAACGTTTCGTAACTAGTTTTGTTACATCATCAGGTGCTAAAATAATGGGACACAGAAACCGTTATTTTACATATCAATTAGTGTAATTACTAGTATAGTTTATAAACACTACAATTGTCTCAAAAGTAAAAGTCTATTCAGTAAAATTATCTCAAAATCAAACATATCTACTACAAAGGAGATCCTTTTAATTTTTATACAAAACAACAAAACAACAACACAACAAAACAAAATCAATACAATACCAAAAAGACACTCACCTTAGTGAGAGAACTGCTATCCCATTGAATTACCTCTGCAGTAGAACAATCGAGGAAACATTACTAAATTAACTCACACTCACTACAGGGGAACTACACTTGTTCTTACCTCTACTCGTCTAAACCTAGATCTTGTCAAAATGTATTCCGCGTCTTTCTACTACAACAAAATGGAAGATATTGATCGATGAATCGATAATTTTTAATGAAATCTGTCAAATACAGATCTGTAAATAAAGCCAAATAGAATTATGCGAAAATATAAGTAGATTTCGTGTAATTTTGTCGAAATACAGGAATTTTTTAGTATTTGGGAAAGAATGGCTTTAGGGCACGAGTGCGGAAAAATACACTTTGGCACACGCGTACCACAAAAAGCCAATATTTCATTCATGCGCGTAAGATTTATTTGGTGTACTAATTACTGAAGTAACTATTTTTAGGCTTCTTATAATATATGTTTGTTACATTGTGTAATTGTATTAACATAAAACGTTCAAATGTATTGCTCGAAAATGTATTTTTCTCCTTCCAGCTTTATTAAAAATGTTATTCACTTGTTGGGCATTGCTTCCTTTCAGGGGTGTTAATGAATACATTTATCTCACATTGAGGTTTGATCATTCTCAACTATCGTTGGCATGTGGCTAATACTGCATTATCGTAGTTGAAGATACATAATTGGGCGTTGTAGCTTTTTTCTTCCTTCACATTTTTTTTTAAACCATACTTACGGAACTTTTAGAACTGCGTTAGATTTACTTGAATATGACATTTCAAATTACCTTTTGGATAGCGCGATATAAGTCTTTTTCTTACATTCTATACTCAGGGAAGATTTTGAACCAAGTGGGATATAGTTTCGACATTTTAATATAACTTTTATCTGTGATTGTTTGTATATGATCTTTCCACGTTAATTTAGATTCAAAAGTTATTTCACGGTTTTTAACCTGAATCTGTAATGGAAGTGTCGTATGGTATTTTCTTAGTGTGAATATTATTTAACAATCTAAATTGGAGGAAGGCTCACACGTTCAGTTCTTGCTTTATTCCAACTATAGGCGTCTAAGTAATTGTGTGCTGCAAACTAAAACAAGCGATGATAAGTGCCGACAAAAGCCCACATTCTGATGGCATGTCGTTCTTTCTTTCACATACCTTCTTGACACTGCACCATATCAATCAAGCTTTTTAAATTAGATAATTTTTTAATTATTTTTGAGTCAGTTTTATTTTTGCTGATCATTTCAAATATTCTGGAGTAAGTATTTTGGCATTTCCAAGATGAGTTTGCGAAGTTCTTTTTTATTGGGGGGGGAGACTGATTTCTCTGAATTCACTCAACAAAACCCGGGTATTCGTTTATGAATACAGATTGATATAGACTCTTTACCGGTGGTGGGGGAAGAAAATCCAAAATCCATTTGCGCTATTGATCAACTACATCGTAAATAATTAATGCAATTTAACGAAATTCTCTACATTAAATCTGATATGTTTGACATTTGATTTGTGTTGACCTTATCGAATACTTTTTAATCCGATTTGAACACGCATGCTATCCTCTTTAACACCTCAATGAACAGATTTATTTATATGTGTTTCACGCGTTAAGTTGCTTTCACAACCATACGTCCGCATTTGAATTTTTAATAGCATTACGCAAAGTAATGGTATGGGATTTGATCTGTCGATTACATGGTCGGGAATTCCTGCACAATGTGACCTGGGAAAACGGTAACGCGGTAAGTTAGCGCCACAGTGCTGCCTGTCAACAGCTTCAAATAGAAGAATATATGTGTGTGTATATATATATATATATATATATATATATATATATATAATTATACTATATACATATATTATATATATTATATATATATATTATATATATTATATATATTATATATATTTATATATATATATATATATATATATATTGGAGTAAGTATGAATGATGCGTGAAGGTAACCAAGGAGAGCAAACCAAATGAAAGAACATTACTTGGATCAAGGGGGAAAAAAATTCAAGTTAGGTGAGCTAAAGTGCTTACAGATTCATTTTAAAATTAGATTAAGCTAAAATTAGTTAGTTTTTAAGCAAAGTCCCTCTCCCCTCCCAAGTACATAAGGAAAAATTTAAAAAAAAAAACCACAGAGTACTGTGGAGGAGATATTGAAAAAAAAAAGAATAAATGAGATGCATCCAATGAAAATTAAAAGGCATGTGAAGTTATTCACGCACAAACGGGTCATGAATAAACCTCTACAGCAATCACAGGGTAGTGTTAAAAATGCATTACTGCGACTGAAACATGATGTTTAATTTACTTACACGAGGGTCTGATCAACTAAGTTTATTTCACGCCAAATAGCGAACGTTCCATCTGTTTTGAGTGAAAGAGATTACTAAGGAATGTCAAAGAACAAGGGTTTTTCACAAAATCTTATTCTCAGTGACACTCCACTGCAGAAGTGCTTAATATTGTTTGAGAGATGAACACCACGTATCAAAACAAAATATACAAACGAGTTATTAATGCAGGCATATCAAGACCACAAGCGCAAATTAACTTCACTTTCAAAACATTATAAAAATTAAATTCTTACAATTTTTTTCATGGCACGAAAGTAGAATTCTTGAATACACAGTCAAGTAGTAAAAATAATTGAGAATACATGCATAATTTCTGTTCATGACACCAGTAGCGGCTGGTGCTCCAACATACTAGAGGTTCCATCGAAATACGGAAATGTAATTTCCAAAATTCAAAATTCGAATATATAATAAACATATAAGGAATTCAAATCAATTAAAACTAAGTTAAATAAAAGTCTATATTGAAAAATATAATAATAATTTTACGCGCCGGGTCCCTGTAAGGTACAAACGGTACACCTCCCGCTCACGTAGTTTTGGCTTTGATTTCCACCGGGCACTTTCATTTCGACTCCAGCACATTGCAATAAGCACTATTGCTTCGACACGTTTCACACAAAGAAAATTATTTTATTTCGAAAACTTCACTACCCTGGCATATTAGGCAATAATGAAAGATCTTCGACACACATTCGTATTCACAGGAACGTTTGCAAACCGCTGGCCAGCTGCAGCCACACTGGCTTCCGCGAGACACCAAGGGCCTTCCATCCAGAACGGCCACCTTTACAAAAATAACTCATCAAATGTACGTTTTGAAGCAAAAAAAAAAAAACTAATATCGAATGAAAACAAATTCTCCAAATATCATAAACAATGCATTGAATGTCGTTAATAATTGACTGATCCTATATACTTTCAATAACAAAAGAAACTCATAAAACTACGTTGCAGTGAGTCAGCCGAAGACAAAATATGGGTATTCCCCTGAGACTCACTCCGTCGCCGCGCAGTGCGACATCGCCACTAGAATGGTTGCGCCACCAAATGACCGTATGTTCGCCGTGTTAAATCGAAGTGGCAAAGAGTAAGATTTACTGAAATCCAGTAATACAGCCAAGAGCTTGGTGCAATACCGACACCGGAGAGAGCGCCAGTTGGACGCTCTTTGGTTTCAGAATGATTTCATATACATCGATATTGCTGCAATATCTGGAAAATCGAATTCATTAAAAGGAAAATGTATATTCCTACGATATTATATCTTTTTCATTTTCTGGGGGTTGTGCAACCGTGCAACCTAAGCACAAGCCTCCACTGCATGACAGTAGTACATATAAAACTATTCACGATCGCTATAAGAACATACTGTCCACCGCCCCTCCCGCTCAGGGCCCCCCCGCCCCCTCCAACAAGTGAGAGCCTCACCTGCCCTCCCTTGCGGCAGCTGCATTCGCGCGTCGCTCCCACGCTCCGCGGCCAGACCTATCCGGTGCGGCTTTAACTTCCCGCGAAACGCGTCGCGCGCCATCTAGGTCAGCCGCGTTGTTTTCTTCGCGCAAAAATGTTTCCCGCCGCCCATTTCGGGAGCCGTCGTCCTCCACAGGTAGGAACACTCTTTTCGGGCGAGGGAAACTTTAAACTGTGCACCAAGCATGTAGCCCCGGTTCCATTGTCGATGTACTTTTTTTTTATTATTCTCCCGGGCGACCGGACAATGGGTGCAGCTTCAACCCCCAGATGGCGCCTTTCACCTCCGACGGCGCGAGGCCGGCGGCGCGGGGCGCGGAGCAGGGGGGCGGGGCGGAAGGGGCGGCTTTGTGCGGCATTGTGTCGGGCGGAGCACGTGTGCGCAGGTGGTGGGAGAGCGCTCCGCCGGGGATGCCCCTTCCTCCTGCGTCGGCGTCTGTTTTGACGCCCCCGCGGGTCACGTGGGGCGCGCGTCCGCGGCCGGCGCGCGAAAACACGGCGCTCTCGCGGCGAAAACACCCCGCCCCCGCCCACGGCCTCCTGTTTTCCACACCTCGCCCACCCTTGCACGGCCTCCGCGAGGGCACCCGTTCGACATATGACGGTCGCGTCGGACCAACGTCCCTTTATTTTGCTTCTTCACCATTCCATTACACTCATTTGTTGCCGTAACCAGTTGTCCCATTTGTTTCCGATTTACTCCTTTTCATTGTACCACTGCCTCGAGCTGCGAGAAATCCTAATCTTCAGACGAATTTCTTCGCCCTTGTTTGTGTGTTCTATTGCTCCTTCAGTGTTAATGTATTACATGTATTGTTGTTTTGTTAAGCATACGTGGATTTTAACATATTTACATATGTTTTTTGATTTGATGGTCTAAATCTATAAATTGATTATGTTAATTCCCACTATGTTTCCATTAATTTTCTAAGGGGTATCATGGCTGTTATTAAAGCAGCCCTCATCACCTCTGTATCCAGCATGGTTGACCTACCGAAAATCAAAACATCAGTGCCACCGAAGTCATCAGCGACTCCACCCGCAGCACATGCACCGTGTTTGTTTTCTTGCGTTCTTGTTTCCCTTCGAGGCCTCCCGCACGTGTTTTTGCTACCGCGCTCGTGGGGATGGAAATTGTGAAAATGTTTTACGTCTTTCTGTTGTGCATCTGCGCTCATATTGGCTCTTCCATTTATTGAAATGAATGTGCTTTATTTTAATTGTGTGGCATTACAACTTTCTGCTGACAATATCGATTCCAAAAATAATTTAAAGTCGTGTACTTGGACAAATCGTACAGTGTTGTTGAAATTTATTAAAAAAAACGAGCTCGTTTTGTTATTTTTTCTTAAAAATAAATTTTATGGGAAACAAAATGCGTTTCACTTCCAGAATTCCATTCTTTTGAACCATAGAAAAATAAATTATTTAATTTTCCTTTCAAATGCTTATGACAGCGGGTCGCAACAGCAAAGGAGGTCGTAAGAAATATTTCCCAGAAACTTCCTTAAAAGTTATGAGTTATGAATGAATTTCAGTACCAATTAAGAAAAGAAAATAAAAATTAAGAAGTCTTTGCAACAATATTAAATACAAAACAATTTATTTTAACAATTCGTGCTTGTTGATAACAGAAAATACATTTCAAATTCTTATGACTGATTTTGGACCGCCGGAAACGAGTAGATAAAAAATCTAAAGCCACTAAATTTCACTATGTAAAAACATTTACTATTATTATTGCGGTAATATATTTATTTAAACTATAATTAGCACGGTCATATAAAAGCAATTTGCTATAAATTATGAATGGTTTCATTTGTTTCCGAAAGATACTCTCTGCTAAAATTCCTTCAAACAAAAAGGCCATTTCTGAAGACGTATTTCGTGATCAGTACAAATTTTAAGTGCACTGAAAGCAGTAGTCGGGAAAGAAAAATGTGCGTTGTACCACAACTACTTTCCAGATAAAGTGCTCACCACAACAGATATTCCATTTCCAATGTTTCTGCGTGTTTATGACACTGTCGACGACCTCGAAGTCGTCGACCGGACACGACAAGCCCAGGTAAACCGTCAGTGCCAATAACGATTGATCCTTGCCGAAGCAAGGTCTCCCAGACAGCTGTAAACGGAGGCGCACAAAAGGACGGAAAGTACTGCTTTATAGCGGCCATCTCCCACCCTTAGCAGGACGGGAGGCGGGGGCAGGGGAGGGCGGGCGAAACGATTTCGGTCGCCGAGTGACTGCGCCCGTTCGCCAACCGAGAAATCGAGCCCTCCGCTAGCTGTCGCCGCTGTCTCCGAGCGTAGACGAGAGAGAGAGATAGAGCTGAGAGACAATTGAAACACTCGGGCAGCTGTCGCGAGTGACACCTCGGGAAACAAGTGAGGGCGCTGCCGCAAGCTGACGCGTCGGCCGGCGGGATGACAGAGCGTCCGCGCAATTGAAGGCTGTGGGACGGGGCGGCGGAGAGCAGGGAGAGGCGGAGCAAGGCGGGGCAAGGCGGGGCCAGGGGCGGGCGGAGGCGAGGTGGGGCGAGGCAGGGCAAGGCGGAGCGAGGCGGGGCAAGGCGGAGCGAGGCGGGACAAGGCGGAGAGAGGCAAGACGATACGAAGCGGGAGGGCGGGAGGGGGGGGGGCGAGGCGGGCGAGGGGGGGAGCGAGGCGGGGCAAGGCGGAGCGAGGCGGGACGAGGCGGGACGAGACGGGACGAGGCGAAGCCAGGTGGGTGAGGTGGAGAAAGGCAGGGCGGGTGAGGCGGGAAAGGCGGGGAAGGGGGAAAGTTGGAGTGAGGCGTGGCGGGGTGTGGTGGTACTATGCGAGGCAGGGAGTGGCGGGGCGATGCGGAGCGATGGGGGACGAGGCAAAGAGGGGCGGGGAGAGGCGGGGCAAGGAGAGAGACCGGGCGATGCGGGAGAGGCAAAGCAAGGTGGGAAAAGGCGGGGCAAGTTGGGGCAAGGCGGGTAAGGCTGGTGTAAGGCGAGGAGGCGGGGCGAGGAAAGGCGGGGGCGAGGCCGGACAAGACGGGGCGTGTCGGGGAGTGGCGTGACGGGGAGATGGGGCGGTGCGGGGAGAGGAGGGCGTGGCGGGGCAGGACGGGGCGGTCCGCGCTCGGGGACTGAAGGCGGCGCGTCATGGCGCTGCAAGTCACGATCCCGACCTACCCGACTCAGCGGTCTCGCACCTAAAACGCAACAACTCACAACACATGTCTCGCTAAATATGTTAACGCAGCCAGGCAATCATTTATCTAAGAGACACTTCGACTTTTTCTGAAAAGTTGCTTTTCAGGAAGAAAACACGAAACCGGATTGCATTAACGCTCTAATGCATCACGAACATTTACAATTGCCGTTATGATTCGACGTAGTATTCTGGTAGATTTGTTCCAAGTACATGTGAATAACGTAAAAGAATACTTCATCCCGATCTGCTGAAGCACTGCACCTAACGGTATGCTGTAAAGTAATATTTTCATGTATACCACAATACTTGTAACTACATATTTCATTTACTGAGAAGGCTCTCTTTGTTCTTTACCAACTGCTGGTAAAGATCTAAAACAGTACTTCAGTTTGGAGCAGTATATCACAAACGGAACCGACAAACCCAAGGAAACATCGACGAAACTGTACTCCCCCGTAAATCAAGCACTGTATTTCCTGAAACTTTGTGTCGCCTCTTACGGCATTTCCTGTCGCGGCGTGACAGCTGGAAAAGAGACCCTGGTAACTGAGTGGTCTGTGGCACAGCCAACAACAAACCAGCATCCTCCCTTTAGGAAATCCCTTCTCGGAATACACACACACGCGCGAGCGCCAGCGTCGAGACAAGGGAAGGTTACGTCTCGGGAATTCCCACGGCCCGCTTTTACACTTGTGTTTATTTAGAAATAATGTAAACGCAAATTTCTGGGCCCCCGGTGGCATTTAAAAGCCCACGCAACGTGCTCTGCCGTGCCGCGGCGGGGCGGTCGCATCACAGACTCGTGAACCGAGGGGGCGGGGCCGGGGGTGGCGAACGAGGTGCTCTGATGAAAGCCAGCCACCCCCGTCGTGCAGTTCCACTCCCCATCAAGCTCATCCAACATAAATTGCAGCAGGTCAATAAAGACTGACGTTTATGGTCGTCTTACTGACACGATTACAATAAAATTGGGTGACATAAATATTTACTCTCTGATGTATTCGAGCCGCCTGTTTGTGGATGAGGTTGTGATATTTAAATTTCTATGGAACATATTTTAAACTATAGCCATTTTATATTAATAAGTAATGTTAAACGTTTCTGTATATTTTCTAATCGCTCACACAATTGCGTTAAGTTCAACCGAAGAAAGAACTAGTGTCTATATAGTCATTTTTACACTTCCTTGCTTTTGATATGGCTGTCCCGGAAATATTTCAATTAATTAGGAAGGTTTTACTACAGTTCTAAGTGAGAGTAAAGAAAAGAAAATATTCGCTGAAAATTCAATACTGCTAAAAGTACTTAATGTAGATTATATTAAACATTAAAGGTGCTTTCTCGAAACTATAGGACAAAAAGGGAAAGTTGAAGCTCTCAAAAGAGAAAGAGTCTTACAATAAAATGCCAAAGCGATCTAAAACTTTATATTAACCAGCCCAGAATAGAAAATTTAGTTGGAAGAACAAGTAGATTACACCTGATTCGAAGGCAATCATAATATTCCAAGGTTTCTTATTCTTGGCACAGCAACTGTTCTGAAATTCGAGTTTTATTCCGTAACGATGAATTTATGTGCCTGTAGTAGTTAAATTGTTCAACCCTCATTTCCATGGCAATCAAGTCCATAACCACGTACCACTATCGGCGGTACCACTAAAACCGTGATCACTTGTCACATACATGAAGACTGCCAGAGCTTGTGTCATTGAGGAAAATTACGCATTCTCCGTTCCTCTGTACTCATTCCCGAATATAAATAAAAGCAGTATTGGAAAGAAAGAATATGGAAGATCGGAATCGGTCACTGAGAAATTTCGGAAAATAAAATCTTTCAAAAGCAACTGTAATTTTGATTTCTGATATTCAAATACTACGAATTTGTTTCCCGTTTGTTGTTTTTTTTCTGTTAACATACTTCCTTGAAAAAAGAAATCACTATTCTAGAGGAAAAAAGTGTTTAAATGGAAAAAAAAACTTGTAATTATTAAGTCTATACTCTCCATATTAGAAAGCTTCGAACCATCGGAAATTTCGTCATTTCCATTGGTGACGTTCACGGCTGTCTCCACAAAGCACCGGCATGCCGGTTGCCACGGCTTCCACCACTGACAAGACACAATCGTTCTTATACGCGTGCACGAAGCCGGCCGCGAGAGCTTTGTTCGGGCAGCGTCGGGACGCCTGTTTGCTCGACCCTCTAAACACGAGGCACCTGCGTTTGTAACCTATCCCAACAGGTAAACAGGGGAAATTTCGTCCTACCTACCTGGACGTGGGAGGGCATGTGACGCACCGCGAGCACTAGCCGACGCTTTTGCGCCGCTACAAATGTTTTCTTGCGCCTGCATTTCACCCACCCGCCGCCATTCCCGCCCCCGGCACAGCCCCTGTTCTGTTTTTCCCTCCACGGTACCCCTGTGGAGGCGGACATTTATTTTTGTAGGTCGGATACATTAAGCTGCTGTTTACAGCTTAAGCAGATAGAAGGGGGGCTTCATCTGTAAAACTAACTAAAAAATTAATTTCATCTGATTGCACAGTTAATTGATTGTGAGTGGTTCCAGGCAAGACAACTACTAACGTAATTAGTCCGTAAGTGTGGTGCATGTTTTTTCCTCGTGAAATGGCGGTGATCTTCCACCGCTGGAGGCGAGATCCGACGCCGACCTTGGTTGGTTTCCCCAACCAAGTATAAAAATAACAATATTTCTAGTGTAAGTTAAGTATGCCAAAGTATATCCCAACAGCGGGGCACCGCCCCAGCCGGGACAAGCGCTAAGCTCCCGACGGGTCTCCCGGCATGTGATAGTATAGTAATGTCAGTGTAAGTGTGTGCGTGTAAGGGGAGAGGATAGGACAATGAAGAGGAAGGAAAGATCGCGCGCGGTCCGTAGCGTTTGTTAGGGCATTCCTTCGGCATTCGCGAGGTGTTGATCGGAAAAAACACAGAAAACACCCGAACAGTGCAACCGCCCAATTTAATTATCCTCCAGACAGCGAATGAATTCGACCTAGCTGAGAAGCTCCTGTCCAAAATTCTGCCACCGTCGGGACTCGAACCCTAGGGGCATGTGGTCAGAAGTACTTCAATGACATCAACTGATGCCCTGAGCCACCCCTCCCGATAATTGTACAGTTCAAAAATTCCTGCACTTTGGTAAGCCTATCTTACGGGTAATATGAATTCTTAACTATTTCCTGTTGTTTTTTTTTCTACTACATTTACATCGTGCACACCGCCGGCACAGGGGCCCCCCGAAGTCGCGTCACCGGAGCTTGTTTTCAGCAGGAATCCTCACATACGCACGGCCGCCCCCATGCGCCGCGCCGCCGGGCCGCTGACTTTGACAAATGGCACAAGTAGATCCTGTTCCGGACGGAAATGATGACAATGCATAGAACTTGACTCAACTTTCTTTCAGACACGCGAGTGCCTCGTCTCTCACAAACGTGCGATTCCCCCTTTGGTTGAAGCTCGAGGCCACGGAAGGGTCTGCGAACTAATGTAAATGTACTACCCTCAGAAACTTCAAGACTTCTTTCTCGTCGAGCGATATTTTAAATGTATTCAGTAGCATCCTACCAGTTAGTAGTAAATCTAATTTTATTAGAAAAAAAAACCAACGATGATTCCAGTCAATAAATTATATTTAAAGCAGACGTTTCGGCCTCAATTGTAAGGCCCTCTTCAGTGTCTGAAAGGTCAATACACCAATCAGTTGCAATCTTACATAATATTACTAGTATAAAACAATTAAAAACAAAAACAATGAGAAAAAGACGTGGTACCTGTAAGTTGCTTAGGTTATGTTACACCATAGTGATGAGATATCATACATAACCCGGCACTTCTGATCTAAACCAATGGTGGTCTAAAGGACCATATTAAAGAGGCATAGAGAAATGCAATTGTTTATCTTGAAAGAACTTCTTCCAATTAAAAATTAATACTTTAAGGTATCGGAATATGTTCGATACACAACGGTTCAAGGTAATGTGTGTGTAGGTGGTGCCAACTTCGGTACAGTAAAACAGCGCAAGTCTGAATGAATAAGAAGATAAAGTGGAAGTGGAAGGGAGCCATGAGTTACTCTGTATGTAAACGTAATATCAAAGAGAGGAGAATTTGTGCTAAACAAAGAAAAATTCAAGCGAATGTATTGAAACATAATTTACAAAAAGGTTGAAATGAACAGGGAATAGAGGGAGGGAGAGAATCACCTATAATGAGTTAATTAATTTATCGTTAATATTGTTAAGGTTGGAGGAATCTTTTTGGTCATTGAGGATGGAATTTTGTTTTTTACTAAAAAGCATTTCTGAGTATTTTTCTCATTGTTTTTGTTTTTAATTGTTTTATACTAGTAATATTATGTAAGATGTTACTGATTGGTGTGTTGACCTTTCAGACACTGAAGAGGGGTTTACAATTGTGGCCGAAACGTCTGCTTTAAATATACTTTATTATCTGGAATCATCGTTTCTTTTCTTATAATGTTTGATTTATCCAGTGAATCCTGATTTAAATCTAATTTATACATTTGATTTTCAATTATGAATGATTTCAGGGACTTCCAAGCTTAGCATTGCTGATGCGTTCGATAAAGATATATTGATATCAAATATACGACTGACAGCTCCATATCAAGTTTCTTCTTGTGGACTATCGGAAACCTTTATAAAAGGCAGTGAATGACGAAAAAATACAAATACATAGAAGCTATTCGCTGTATATAAATATCTAAGCATTATTCCTTATGTCATCGCAGTATTGAGGATGTATATTCCTACCTCTGCTCACACTTTGTGCTAGTAATGCCATCTTCATTTAAGAAAGAAGAAATAATATTTTATAAAAAGTAATTTTCTTAACTAATACCCTAGGTGAGTCTTCGACCTACGAATGATGAAATATCTTGTTGCCTGAAGTATCTGTGAGTCTTCAATAGCTTTCATACCCATTGTCTGCTACTCAAGGCTAAATTGATTACTTATTCTATTTCTAATTGGAAATCGAGTTGTATATGGTTATTTTATATTACGAACTACCTCAATCCAACTGAAATTTATGGAGCTGCTCCAGTAGAAATAATCTAATATTAAAAACTGTTAAAAACATGCAATGTTCCTACACGCGTAATTAAGTTCCAAACTTCTGCAAGTACAGAGGCAGCACCGATACGCGAATGCAATGTGGGACAGCGGAAGTGCAGTTCTCTCCAACGGCGCCGTCCCCGGGGCTGGGACGTGCCCCATAGACATGCGGCACCGAGCAGAGGGGTGCAGGTAGGGCTCGGGACGATAAGAGATGGGCTGAGGTGGAAAAGGTGCAGCAGAGCTGAGCTGAGCGGGGTGAGGAGAAGCCGAGAGGGGCGGGGCGGGGCTGGTCGGAGCTAGGCGAGGAGGAGCGGGGCTGGGCTGGGCGAGGCGGGGCGGGGCGGGGCGGAGGGAGGTGGCGGGAGAGTCAGGACGGGTCGGGGAGGGGGGGCGGGGCTGGCGGGCTGGGACAGGCGGGGCGGGCTGGGGGGGACGGGACGGGAGGCGGGACGGACGGGCGGGCGGACGGACGGGGCAGGTGGGGCGGCTGGGCGGGGGGCGAGCTGGCGGGCTGGGCGGTGGGGGGCTGGCGGGGCGGGGCTGGGCGGGGCTGCAGGGCTGGGTTGGGCGTGCGACGGCGGCTGGAGAGTTGGCGCGGGGGCAGGGCTGGGGTGGGGCTGAGGCGGGGGGGCGCGGCAGGAGGACATGGGTGGGCGCGAAGCGACATGAGTGGCGGTGGGCGAGCGCGGGTAGGGCTGAGGGGCTGGGCGGGACAGGGGACTGGGGTGCCGGGCGGGCTGGGCTGCGGTGAGCGCGCGGGCTGGACGCCCGGGCAGAGCTCGGCTGGGTGTGGCGGGGTGGAGTCGGGCGGGAGCGGGGGCGGGGCCGGCCGGCGCCACCCACCGCCGCCGACTGCGCGGCGCCCTCGGGGCAGGCAATTACCCTTGCTGCCTCCTCCCCTCCTCCTCCTCCCCCAAAGTGTTTGAGGACGGGCCGCGCGCGGTGCTCCCTTTTATTATTCCACATCTTACTTTTAAATACCGCGCGGGGGAACACGAACATGCTCGCCCGGAATTTCCGAGAAAACATGAAATTTTACGATTCTATCGTTACAGACCCGCGAGCGTCTGTTTTCTCAAGTCTGACTCTGTGTGTTGTGTGTTGCGTCGGATTCCTTCGACTATTCGGTTATGTAAGAGCTGGATACGATCGCTGGTACAGTTGCGTTGAACTTTGCTGCTGCTACTCCTGCTGATGCGCTTTAAGTTACCTGAAACTTCGCCTGGGCAGTCGCAAGAATTGTGGAGATTTTTCATCATATTCTCTCGTGAACAGTGGCACAACGTGCTTTTTTACGTTTTCTGTATTGAATGAATTTTTACAAAATATTTGTTTATCTTATTTTCTCACAAGTAAATCGTTGAAACAAAGGGGTATTGAATACTGTCCAAAAAATGAGTATTTGAAGGTAATATTCTGTTACCGGAAATTAGTGTCTCTCTTCGTCCTCAGTTGCTGGATTTCTTTGAAAAACTCAGATTACAAAAAAATGACAATTTATTTTTTGAGGGAAATTTCAAAATGAAATTTCTATTCAATGTTCGATTTAGAAATTCATCTACTATTAAATTCAGTGCTTAAAATCATAACGTTTTCCAATGAATATGTTCAAATGCAAATAACATCATGTCCGCTGACTGTTTAGAAGTATTTACTGCTATTAAATGGCTCCAATAAATAAAATCCTTATGCATGATTAGTTTATTAGAAATGATTTCTTGCATTTCCTTGAATTTTGCAAAGATGAAGGTGAAGAATACTGATTTAATTCATTAAGGTACATTTTCTGTTATTTTATTCAAACCACGCCGAAAACAATTGTATAAATAATAAAAATATATTAATTTAACACATATAACTTAGTTAATACAATTCTCAGTATTCCAACTCAAGATTTTTTAATTATTAATTTAATAATTTGTGGTGGAAATATTCTCAAATTCAATACAGTAAGAAATAATGATGTCGTAATATGAATTTCATTGATATCTTTAGCGATTCTTTTTTCTTTGTAAATTATTCTCAGGGAGTATTTTTCTTTAAAGCTCGTGTGAACACTTATTTAGTTTCATGTAATTTTTATTTCTTAGAAAATAAGAGATTTTAAAGGTTGGTTAAAATGTTAAACCACTTTAATAATAAATTAACGTATTACTTTAGAAATATTATAGGAAAAAGACATAAAACTTTTTAAATTGATCTTTATAAGGTACCCGCTCCTATTCGTGGAAATTAATTAAATATGGAAGAAAATATAATGATATTTCTTTTGTGAAATTACATCTATTTCCCGTTGCAGTTGTGTTTTATATCAAAAGGTTTCAGAATCTTTGTTACGCTAATTATAATTTTCTTCACTAGACCTGTATTTTTCAGGCACAGTTCATGAAGATATAGTAGCCATTTTGTAGCACAATCTTGCGAGATTGTTGTACGTTATGCGCAGGTAAGAACGTTTGTCATCGTCGTCCTGCAATTCATCATACAGCCCGTCACATTCTGGCTGCAAGGAAGAAGCGCACAGACTCGTTTGCGAAGCTATTCAACACGGGAGTTGGGGGCCGCACAGACACACATACAACACACAATGGGCGCTGCACCTACTCGCGATGCAAGCCATTTGCATACTGCAGCGCATTCTGAAACCTTGAACTTCCTATTGTTCATTTCTCCCTTTCTTTCGTCGGTTTGTTCACCTGGCAATTGCCGATCTCATTCCTTGCGATTCCCTTCTTTTTTTTCTCCTTTTCTGAAAGGCCCTGCCGAGCGCGGCCCGCACCGCGTTGCCGGATAGCTTTTGCTAAAGAGGAGTGCTCCATTGTCTGAAGTAACGTACACTCCCCTTCGAGGGGATCTTCGGGCTACCTTTGAAGCCTTCCATTCTGCGTCGTGTTTTACCTGAAATGGAGAGCACTTGAGCTCCTCGGCGGCTTCCTTGCAACATCGGGCGGCGATTCTCCGAAACTAGAAGAAACGAGCCTCATCCACACACACACACATACACGTAGAAAAGAAGATTGAAAAACTCTGAGGCTCCATAGAGAGGCTTGTGGAGTGAAACAAAACGTTTGAAAATGAAAATCAGACAGCCCTCTCGGAGTTACAATATGTTGAAAAAAACTGGTGGCCTAAAGAAAAATTTAAAGAAAGGGCCGAAATATAGAGAAAACGAAGATTGGCAATAAAAAGACATACTGAACTGGTAAGTGTAATAGTGATTGATATGTTTAAGGTCCAGTTAGGAGGTAAATTCATTCTGTAAGGTAAACAATATTATGAACACTACGGCTCTTCTACGGCTCTACACACTACAGCCTACAATGAAAATAAACAAATGTAAGTATTTAAGAAATTTTCTTGTTTCCTCTTATAAAAGGTACAATAAAATATTTTTAAAAATCTATTTCTCGTCAATGTCGTCAACCCAAATTTTATACTGAGTATACGTTGAGAAATAAACTATTGCAGAATTACATCATCACCATTCAAATTTGATCACGTCAAAGGAAATATTGACAAGAAACGTAACAACAGGCGCGTTCCCTCAGACGCCGCTAGAAAGAAGTGAATCGGAAATCATGAGTTCCTGACCCCCACCCGGGGCAGTGCAATGCTATTGCCCGGCTATTTACACTGCGCCCCTACCCCGCTCAAAGTACGTCCATATTTCAGTGATGGGGGCGAGCGATTCGATTAGTGAATTAGCGAATTAAATCCGGCGCGAGTTACGAGCACGCACTGTCCGATTTAACGGCGGCGCGATGGGGCAGCAACGCGCGCATGAATTAGCGCTGTCACGAAGGGCGCGCGTCCGCCTCGTAACTCTGACGCCAACGAGTCCGCGGCGGGAGTGACGACGGCTGCCGCGGCGGCGGGAACGGAGGCGGTAGCGACGGCCGGTGGTTGTGGTGGCGGTGACGACGGCGGGTGCCACGGCGGTGCTGTAACGACGGCGGCTGTAGCGACGGCGGTGGCTGTAGCGACGACGTCGGTGGCGGCGATGGCGGAAGCGGTGGCTGTGCTGGCGTGGTGGAGTGGCGGCCGCGGCGGCGGGGCGTGGCTACGGCGGCGGAAAGGAGCGGTGGCGGCGATGGGGCGGCGGTTCTAGGCGCGGGGGGGCTGTAGCGACGGCGGCGATGGCGGAAGCGGCGGCTGTGCTGGCGATGGTGGTAGTGGCGGCGGTGACGTCGATGGCTCTGGCCGCGGCGGCGGCGATGGCTACGGCGGCGGTAACGGAGGCGGTGGCGGCGATGGTGGCGGCGGTTTCTAGCGGCCGGCTGCTCTGATCGGTAGTTTTCCGTGGTTTCTCCGATCAACACCAGGTGAATGCCGGAGCAGTACCCTACCAAACGGGCCACGGACCGCGCGCGATCTTTCCTTCCTCTTCTTTATTCTATTCTCTCCCCTTTACACACACACACTTACACTAACATGCACTACACTACCACATACTCCGAGAGACCAGTCGGGAGCTTAGAGCTTGTCCCGGCTGGGACGGTGCTCTACTGGTGGGAGAGTCCTGGTTAGGGGGAAACCCCAGTAGCCGACGGTCGGCGCCGGATCCCGCCATCCAGCGGGAGAAGACCACCGCCATCTCCCGAGAAAAAAACATGCATTGCGCTAACGGGACTAATGACCAAAGCAGTTGACGCGCCCGGAAACACGAAAAAAACAAACCAAACCAACACAAGCGGCGGCGGTGTTTATGCTAGCGGCGGTGGTGATGGTGGTGGCGGCGGCGGCAGCAGCGGCGGTGACGACGGCGGCGGCGGCGGTTACGGTGGTGGTGGCGACGTCGGCGATGGTGGTGACGGTGGCGGCGGTGGCGGCGGGATGGCGACAGCGGTGGTGGCGGACAGCGATGGTTACGGCGGTGGCGATGGCGGTGGTGGAGACGACGGCGGAGATTACGAGGATGGCGGTAGCCTGGGAGGCGATGTTGGCGGTAACCCTCTGAGAATCCCCCAGCGCAGGGTGCTGTCCGCGAGAGACCCCGCCATTTTCCGTGTTATAAACACGGACGGAATTATATGTGTATTCGCCCGCTTCTGCTAATATGAATGATTGAGCGATAGGAAATTGCCGCAGAAACGTGTGACCTGGAAGTGCATGTACTTGCTTACTACAAATATCCTGCCAAAGATTCATCTAATGACAATGTGTGTCGTTGCGTCAGAGTGGTAAAGATGCAGAGCGGAGAAAGTCAAAGAACAAAACATACGAGCGAGTGATGCCGGAAGAAGACACGGAATCAGAAGGGATCTGTAAACAGTAACAAACCTGAATTATTTTTTTAACATAGGGTTTTTCAAAATTCAATTTAATTTGTTTAATAATATTTTATTTCTAAAATTCCTGGTATTATGCTAGTACCGGTCCCAATGGTTATCTGCTAGGTTTTCTATCTAACTTTCTGGTAGCGACTTTGCTGAGAATTTAAATAATGTAAAGGGGTATTTGCAACTGTTAAGAAACTCCGACGTAAATAAAGTGTTGATATTACTCACCATTGCAGGATGAAATGTTCATTCTTCGAGGTCCCCCCCCCCCAGTCAAAATCAATGAAATAGGTATGTAATATGTACGTGCCGTTGATTCCAAAATGCGCGTCTGTCAAACATTCAGAAATTATTTTTGACTTAAAATTTACGTAAAAACCATTACGAACAAAACTTGTCCAATAAATATATAAACTTTGCCCTGTAAGAAATTTAAAACCAATCCTTAGCACCTATTGTAGATTGCTTATATTTATGGCGATTATTTAGTCCTCATTAACAGGCACATGACCAGCAGCCTCAAATGATGAAATTATATTCGTAATTGAAAATATTTTTTCTGAAGTACTCTAAAAGATCCTTGGTTCATTCTCAATACACCATTAGCCTACAAATTAAATGTAGTACTTTTTAGTGTTTATACTGACAGGCCCTCCTGACGTTTCTTATATACTTTCGTATTCCCATCGAACTATTACAAATTAACTAGTCTTTTACTAAGACCCCTACTAAGATCCCTGATAAACTGAAATCTACGTGATTATCATCTTCCTCCCTTACATTTAATTTCATAGTAATATTTTTATCAGATCAAATTATCTATGAAATACCCAAACTAATTTCATTACTCAACGTTCTTTTATATTTTAGAATTATAATAAAAGCGAATAAACGAATTCCTTACAAACACACAAAATAAAACATGGTATAGCACACCCAAGTAGATGAACATGATTGCCATATGTAAAACAAATTTGTATGTTAACAGAATTACTGATAGACAGAAATGAAAGATAATATTGAGAGAATGACTCTCATTAGAGATGAGTCAATATTACAAATTTTAAAAGTGAAATAAAAATGGTAACGTCAATCGTTCGAATTGTAAAGATGCAATGTTGTTTCGTTTTCTTTTCTAATGGTTGGACGAAGTTGAACGATGGATTGCGTCAGTTTAGTAACAGACTCTTCGCGTTGAAGTGAGAAGCGTACAGCTAAACTACATTTAAACATTCTGAAGCATTTGAAATCATAAAACTAAGTCAAGTCCGATCAGACGAAGTTGAAAAATACAAATAGTTTTTCAAAAAAGAATGATACAGAAACACGTCTACCCCCCTTGTGTGTAAATTATCAACTCTTTATACAATCTGAATTAATAGCAATTGTGAATGCATATGAGCCTTGAAAACTGATTGTTCGGTGCAATATCATTTATTGTATTATTCGAGCAGTGCACTTAGTGTTTCATGGTTTTTGAAACTGAAGTCCCAGATTTGGCTTTTTCTTATTAACTTTATAAGCTCAAGCGATGAGAGTGAAACAATATCTTATTAAGAAATGAATAATTGCTGCGCAATCAATGCTTTTTTAATGATCTTGTATAGAATGGAACTTTATAAATTAAACGTATTTGCCAGTATGTCAATATCATCATGGTATCTACTAATGGTTGAACTACAATTAGATGAATTTCAATTACACAAATCTGTATCCGAATCGCTTTTGTGAGAAACAAAAGGAAATGAAAAATATCGACATTGGGAAAAAATATACAATATACCATTACTTTAAAATTTAAATTTTTTTGGACTGGAAAAAATGTTTAAAATATGTTCATTTATTAAACATGATATATATAATGTGAATTTAAATGTTAGAATAATTAAAAATATTTCGTATGTGTTATGAACCTTCTCAAATAATTTAAACTATGGCTCCTTTGTCTTGTACTATATCTTTTGTTTATTTCATTAAATTTGATAAACATATTTCATGAATTAAAACTAGATTTTTATGTCTGCCATTTTTTGTTTTACCATACTTGTGAGATACATATGATCCGTAAATCAAAATCAGTGTAAACTCCGTTTAATAACCGTAATATTAAGTATTTCTGACTTCAATGTACTTTCTTAATTGATATTTCGTTTTTAAAAACCACTTTTGGAAGAATAAGGGAACCTAGTCAATCCACCATCACCAACACCGAAATACTATTTTTGATTTAGGAATGGCGTATTAGAATATTGAGAAAGGCCTTTTAAAAACCAAAAAATTTTTTTAAAACACTTAAATTACTAGGTAACCGGAAATTTATAATGCTGATACCAATCTCCAAGGAACAATGAACATACTTAAATTACAGTCAGAAACTCCAGAAACTGGATTTTAAGTCTAACTCCGCATATAATACTGACACCAAACACCTCCGTACAGCGAACATACTTAAATTACTAGCTCAGAAACTAACCAGAAACTGGGTTCGAAGTCTTAACTCGGCATATAATACCGGTACGAAATGCGCCGTACAGCGAACATCTTAAATTACCAGCCAAGAAATTGGCCAGAAACTGCATTTTAAGTGTAACTGTGCATATAATACTGACACCAAACACCACCGTACACCGAACATACTTAAATTACTAGCTAGAAACTAACCAGAAACTGCGTTCGAAGTCTTAACTCGGCATATAATACGGTACCGAAATGCCGCCTACAGAACATACTAAATTACCAGCCAAGAAATTGGCCGAAACTGCATTTAAGTGTAACTGCATATAATACTGACACCAAACACCACCGTACACGAACATACTTAAATTACTAGCTAAGAAACTACCAGAAACTGCGTTCGAAGTCTTAACTCGGCATATAATACCGGTACCGAAATGCCGTACAGCGAACATACTTAAATTACCAGCCAAGAAATTGGCCAGAAACTGCATTTAAGTCTAACTGTGCATATAATACTGACACCAAACACCTCCGTACACCGAACATACTTAAATTACTAGCTCAGAAACTAACCAGAAACTGGGTTCGAAGTCTTAACTCCGCATATAATACCGGTACCAAACAGCGCCGTACAGCGAACATACTTAAATTACTAGCTAAGAAACTAACCAGAAACTGCGTTCGAAGTATAAAATACTGACACCAAACACCACCGTACAGCGCACATACTTAAATTACAGTGAGGCGGTTGGAACACGCAATCAAGTGGGGAGCAGGCCCTGGAATAAACGGCAATGAATCGTTTTTATTGCGTGGCAGATGCTCGCGCGCGCGGAGGCCAGGTGAGTGCGTGTGACCCGCAGGCGGAGGGGCGTCCTCGGCGATGCCTCCGGAATTAGCTCCAGTGCCCTCGTCCTCGCCGCGGCTCCCCTCGCGCCCGCCCCCCTCCGCGGGACCCTCGCGCGACCCTCGCGCGACCCTCGCGCGGCGGCCGCCGACGGGGGCTCGATCGCGCCGATAATGCAAATGAGGGGGACCGCCCCGCCCCCCCGAGAGGGCGGTCCTACTTGACACACAATTACTGGCCAATAAAACTTTCACACCTGATGAGCAAGGTGGGCTTCGCGCGCCAAGGCGACACAAATGACGTTTGACGTTTACGATCTGTTTTGTCCACGTTTGAGTCCTCGTACAACCCGGTACGAGTCGTAAAAATGTATGTCTACATCGCGGTTGAAGAGCGGGCGCTCGTGTACAATGGAAAGGAACGACCGTAAAGCGACAGCCCCCGGGCTGGTTGCACGACTGCTGCTGCTGCTGCCGCTGGAGGTGCAGTTCGGGGCGGAGGCGAGTTTTACGGCGGGCGCGACCGGCAGCCGGATCAACCTCCCCATTGAGTGCCACCCCTCGCTCACCATAGCCACAGTTACCGCACTGACCTCACCATTCCCATGTAACACGTAGCGTTTAATGTACTCGTGATTTGAAGCATCGTACGTGACGTCCATTCAAAAACCACCACGACGCTTTCAGTAAAGCGTTATGCATTTACACAGCAATCATCATCATTATAACTTATTTTTATTCCACTCGATTTTTCGTTATCGTTTTTAACTGACGATTCCTCGCAAGTGGTCAGCATCACTATGTAAATAGACAAAAATTAATGACATGTATTTCAAAAACCCCAAGATATTGATTAGTCTGTAGATGTTATTTTAAGGTCTTGTGATGTTGAAATGAATGAATAGTGTTATTTTTTATTTTACTTCACAACAATTCATGACGTTCCGGCTGTGCAATATCGTATATCAAATGACACACTATTTGCATGTCCAATATCACTTGCGTAAAGCGCCCGAAATGTCGTGAACAATAATGAGATTTATAAAACGCCCAGACCGGGAGCGGTAGCTCAGTGCATCAACTGATGTCACTGCAGCGCCTCTGACCGGGAGGTTCTAGGTTCAAGTCCTGACGGCGGCAGGATTTTCGACACTAGCTTTTTAGCTAGGTCGAATTCAGTCGTTGTCTGGAGGAGAATTCTAGCGGCCGGCTGCTCTGATCGGTAGTTTTTGTGGTTTCTCCGATCAACACCAGGCGAATGCCGGAGCAGTACCCTAACAACGGGCCACGGACCGCGCGCGATCTCTCCTTCTCATTCCTTGTCCTATCCTCTCCCCTTACACACACACTTACACTACCATGCACTACACTACCACATATCCCGTGAGACCGGTCGGGAGCTTACACCCTGTCTCGGCTGGGGCGGTGCTCTGCTGGTGGGAGAGTCCTGGTTAGGGGGAAACCCCACTAGCCGAAGGTAGGTTGGCGCCGAATCTCGCCATCCAGCGGGGTAAGATCACCGTCATCTTCCGAGGAATAACATGCACTACACTAACGGGACTAATGACCAGAGCAGTTGATGCGCCCAGAAACATGACAAAATCCATCAATCAATAAAACGCCCAGACATTGTTTTGTTTTGAACCCCACAAACCTTAAAACTACTTACACCGAGTAATCATCCGACATCTCCATAACCACCGCCCTCATCTTCTCTCTCAAACCGTCACAGCCAAACGCTCGGAGACCACAACCACCAGCATCCAGCGCGCCTCCTCCGCCGGGGCGAGTTCATTAAAGAGCCGATCCCGCTCCGCTCCGCGCCCCGCTCCGACGCGCCCGCTCGTAAACGCGCGTGAAAGCCGCCGCGCGCCCCCTCGCGCCGTACCTGCCCGCGCGCACAATGGCGTACGCGCCGCGCAACAGCCGTAAATCCGCGCATTGACGCTCGCGCCCGTCTGAAACGCTCACCGAGCGCGTACAAGCGCTGTATTTATTTTCGCTTTTTCCTCGCGACGCGGGGCGGCGCCGCCGCGCAGCGGGGCACCGGAACGGGACAAGCTACCCGGTGCAGTACGCGCCTGTTGTGGTGTGATGATGTGTGTGTGTGTGTGTGTGCGTGTGCGTGTGTGTGTGTCACTCTGACGCGTCACCGCCCCGTCGCCGCCACCGCCGCAGTCACCGCCCTCGGCTCAGTACAACTCCCTTCGTTGAACTTTTATGGAGGGGCGGAACAAGAGCCCCTGATACAAACAGCCCCAGGGGAACAATGTCACAAATTGCCCCGGTGCTTTTTCGGCAAGTTTGTTAATAGCTTTTACAAATTGTTCTCGTTACTAGAGCCGGGTCTTTTACGAAGAACGAGTCCTTTCGGTTCTTTACATCCGGTGTGGGAGTGTATGTGTGTGTGTGAGGGACTCGAGTGCCTGTGTGTTGGGCTCTTCGCATTCGTGAAAAGGGCGAGCGAGTTCATTAAAAAATGAATCCGTCCCTTAACGTATGGCTTCGGACGCTAAGTAGGTTCAGACAAAGGGACGCGCCTATTCAGCCGACCCTTCGAAGACGACCTCACAATGAATTTCCCCCAATTACCATAAGCGAGGAGGAGCCAGGAACCGAGGCCGAGGACGCTTCCAGGGCTGTTCGCTCGGCCTCCACAACTTTTAATTAGGCCGGAGAATGGTCAATGGGCAGGAGCGTGGGACTCGGCCAGCAAATGCGGGAAGAACGAAAATAGAGTAGAAGACATCATGAGAAAAGTTATTGATTCAGACGCAAACATGCCGGCAGGAGACGGATTGTTTTCACAGTCGGATAAAAGGGATAGAAGGCAAAGCCCAGCGAACTGTGGGTAAACCAAAGAAGAGCAGGGTTGAGAAATTTGACATGGCCTAGAAAGAAATGAGAAAAGCCAAATTTAAAAATCAAATGCGTTAAACATTTTCTGAGCTAAGGAGAAAGAGAAAGATAAAAGTGAAGTGTTCATGAGAGCAGAAACAAATAAGAAAACATCTATGAAAGGGTTAAGTCCAGTGGACTTGGTTATCCTTATGTATGGGACGCATCAAAAAGTGAAAAGCAGGTTTCCTTAGGTCGTCAACAAAAAGGAAGCAGATTATGCATTGCTTTTCTACGTAATCACTACCAGAACTGAGTTATATATATTAGTAATCTATATAGTTAAAGATAAAAGATAATTTATTAAATACTCATTTTAACACAATTGTTTTCATTTTAGAGTCTCTCCAATTTTGCAAGACATTTATTTCTTCTTCTTCTTCTTCTTCTTCTAAACGATTGTATTGAAGAATAAATAAGGATGATAAATAATGTTATTTTGGCTGAAAATATTATCCTAAAGAATTTTTCATTGCTCCTGAATTTATTTTTTAATTTCATTTACAATTATTTATAAAGTAACTGAGATATTAAATAACTTTCGTTACCGTAGAAAATGAGAAAATATCTACATTTGTGAACATGTGTCATCAGCTTCGGGATGGGGAAGAAAGGAGGTGAAGGAGAGTAAACGCCCCAACCCTTCTGGTGCTTCTCTGCCAATTTCAATTCCACTGAAAAAATAGCATTTCGATCTCTCATTGTAGTGTTTAATGTGCGAGAGATACGTCCGTATTGCCCAGGTAAATAATTCAACGAACTGAAGCAGCAGCATTTGAGTGGTCGGGCGGAGCGCCGGCCGGGACTGAAGGTGAGGTACAGCGTGGGGCGGGGGAAGGGCGGGCGGGGGCGTGGTCGGGTGGCGGGGCGGAGGGCGGGGCTGGCGGGACGGAGCAGGGTGGGAGGGCAGGACGGGGCGAGGCGGCCCGACGAGGCCGACGGGGCGGAGCAGGGCGGGCGAGGCGGGGTGGGGTGGCAGGTGGGGTGGGGCGTGGCGGTCTAGGGCGGGCCGGTGGAGCAGGGCAGGTGGTGCGGGGTGGTGGGGAGGAAGGTGGGAAGGCGGGCGGGCGGAGGTGGTCGGGGCGGGGCAGGGTGGGGCGGATGGCGGGACGGTGGGTGGCAGGATGGCCAGGCGGGCGGACCGATGGCGGAGGAGGCGGGCGAGGCGGGGTGGGCTGGCAGGTGGGGTGCGTCGATGCGGCGGGGGTGGCCGGGTGGACGGGGCGGTGGGCGCGAGGTTGAGCAGTGGAGAAGGTGGACGTCGGGTCGTTGGGGCGGGTTCGAGCCGGGCGTGGCGGAGCAGGGTGAGGCGGGGGGGGGCGACGGGCCGGAGCAGGCGGACGACGCGGGTGGGCGGGCAGGTGGGGTGTGTCGGGAGGTGGGGTGGGGCGTGGCGGTGGAGCTGGGCAGGCGGAGCGAGGTGGTGGGGACGGGCAGGCTGGGGTATCGGCCAGTGCAGGTGATTTCGCCGGCGCGAGTGAGTGACAGTGAGAGCGGAGGGCGGCGCGCGAGGGCCGTGAGATGAGGTACTCTGGCAGCTGCACCCCTTGCACAGTGGGGGCGACAGGCGAGGGGTTGCCTGGGCCACACCTACGCTTTGTCCCTCAACAAAGGTGACCGAGTTTGGCAATTATCTGCGAAATTGAGTTTTCAATTGAAAAACAGCTTTAAATTTTGTGTAAAACTAAATTGTAAATGTTCAATTTTTTACAGTCTTTCTATAAAAACATTATCATAAACGACTTGACCAGTGAATCATTTAATTTTCATCACTTGTCTCATGACGAAAATACAACTAGAACCACAAGAGTCTAATGTACTAAAAGGATTTTCTTGGAAAATTTTAAACCATTGTATTGAAAGTACGCTCATCAAACCCAATGCATTTTTAAAATGTTCGTAAGACCTGTGACCTACCAATAATTCAAGCCTAAGTATGCATTTAGCTCTTTAACATACAAATGTCTCGAGCATCTATACACGCTAAAATCTTCAAATACACTATCGGGCGAACCAGGCCCTAATGGTTCTTGACGCCTCCATAAATTTCAAATGTGGGAGGTTCACCAGTCACTATTACGCGTTTTGGTGTCATTGTTCACAGTGAAACCTGGTGAATTGCATTTTCAAAATGTTATTAAAATTTCGAAATCAATTAATTTTACGGAAAGTGACTCTGAATTTTCCCTTACTTGAAAAAATTATGTGCAGTATAATCTGGCAAACAATTATTTAGCATGTTCTCCAAAACAAAACGTTCATGTAGAACGAAAGGTCAAATTTTCAAATTTTGAGCCCTATATACTTTTCAAGTAACGAGTACAGAATCAATTACAACTGCTAAAAGAATTGATGTTATTATTTAAATTCGTTGAGGGTACTGTTTACTAGTCACAATTATTAATATTGTACTCTAAGTATTAACAATAATAATAATAATAATAATAATAATAGTCATAATAATGATTTTATTAATGGCGAGGATTAATCCATAATACCTGATCTTTCCCTGACCAGTAAAGAATTTACCGGTTTTTACCATTGGTACTGGAATTTACCATTACCCTGAAGAAAACCATTTTAATCTCACAATGCCTGTAATGCTTTCTACGGTGAGTGCGATGACGCGGTGACAGCCTGAGAATAGCCCCTGCCGTGATCGCTTCCTGCCACCGGGGCCTTTGGGGCGGGCGAGGGCGGGGGCGGGGGCGCCCCGTCGCCGCTTGGGAACCTGGCGCGCCCCCCTCGCTGGACCGGCGCCGAGGCCGCCAGATATTGGCTTCTCCCGGGGCAATTTCCCCGAGGACGCGGGGCGGCCGGCGGGCGGGAGGAGGGCGAATCAATAAAAAGTGATGGTTGTTTTGAGGCCGGCGCTCGGGGCTGCGGCAGGCCAGACACGCTGGCCGGCGACGGCGGGGGCGGAGGTGACGGTGGGGGCGGCGGCGGTCCCGTGCGCGCGCGGGCGGCCGCATGTCGGTCGCGTGACGTTGCACCGCCGCCGCCGCCGCCCCCAGACACAACATAGCCAGGGCGGCGTGGCGGGGCGGGCGACGGAGCGAGAGTTGTGACGGCGGTGGTGCTGGAAACGGGGCCGCGGAGTTTAAACGCATTGACGGAAATGGACAGGAAGGGGATTTAGTTGTTCGCTCATTCCTGCGCAGAGAAAGAGTCTTTGAATTACTATTATCATTTCACTTAGTATTGAATTGAAATAATATATTATTATTATTATTATTATTATTATTATTATTATTATTATTATTATTATTATTAGCATATGCGTCATTTCTTACCACGCTACACGTTCTCTTCCGAGGGCCAAACATATTCTATGCTGGAGAGAGATTTCACGTGCGTGATTATTGGAATTATCTTTTCGACCATATTCCTTTTTAAGACAAAATTGTTAAGTCTTGAATAATGAATTGTGAGTTGTGAACCTATTATTATTGGTTTACTGTAATTACGTTAACAATGTTACATCACAAACATATTTTGGAACTTATGAAATTTTCGAAGATACAGAGTTGGTCGAAGGTGACCCCTGCCCCATTTTTATAAGAGATTTGCTCCATTAGATAATTATTTTTTTAAAATTTGGAACCGTTTTTGAGATTTTTTTCATCTACCTATTTTTCGCGCACAATTTTTCGAAAACTACTCATATTTAAAAAAAGTTGTGCACGGGCTTATTTAAAGATCTATCTTTGAAGAGCAGATTTTTAAAGAAAAAATCACTTTCTTCTAAATTTTTGTTGTAGCGAGATGAATAAATTTTGAACTTCTTCAATTGTAGAAAATTCGAAGAGTTCAACAAAGAGGAAGAAAAAAAACTCAAAAAATTTGGATTCATGTTTCACAACTTTTTTAATGATGTTAAGGCTTCATGTAAAATACCCTCAAAATCAAAATATCCGTTGCAAACTTCCAGGTCAACCAATTTGGTGTTATCAAGAACCCGCAAAACGTAGATTCTGATTTTAAAACGTGACAAAGGAAGTAGTTTAGGAATATGATTTATCCAATTTTCGATATCAGGGTCTCACCATACAAGTTTTTCTATACAAAACAGCGATTTTGGTCGCAGCAGAACAATACCTCCTTTTTACTGCGTGCGTACTTAGTATGGCGAGAAAGTAAAATGGCAACTCGCACTATATTAGGGACAACACATTTTGGCTACTCAGGCACAATTTTTCGCTCTCTCCAGATGCCCAGAAAATTGTCTTATCTTTTCTGCATGCTCATCGAAATAACCCAATTTCATGTCTGAGGGAAATATCAGGTCGTTGCCTCGGAGTGGAGACTGTACAGAAGGAATGGGCTGTACCCGTGAAAATAAAATGTTTCGAAAATAACAGCATATTTTTTTTATATGTATGGCTCAGAGAAGTGACAGAGTGAGAGTCAGAAAAACGTTGCATCTTTGATCCCTTGAGCTAGTCGTCAATGCGGAACGAAACTTGGTTTGTATTTCCCCAATGCGTAGGAGAGTTTTAGTGGTAAAGGACGCCCGATCTGTGAGAGTCACCAAATCAAATTTAAACAGTGACGAGGAAAAATGTTTCACATTCGTAGCACTATTTTTGGAAGTCAATGAGAACTGTACGTGAAAAGTGAAAGGCAACTACGAAGTGTCACGTTACGTTCTAAAATTGTGTCGCGCTGCAGTGTAATGCATTTTGAATGAATTTCTTGGAAAGGAACCGTCTGAAATCCAAGTATGAGTGAAAAATGAATGGGAACCGAATAGTGATAATTTTGTGAAGCCAATGATATAAATTGTTTGAATCTGAGTTTGTGCACCAGTAAAATCCTAACGGTTTCTTTTTCTCTTAAAAAGTTCCCCAATCATTGATTATTAAGGCAATTGTGATGTCACGGTTATTTAATTTTGAACAATAATTAATGCTAAAAATGAGAATTAAAAAGTGTTTATTTAGCGTATTTACGAGAACCTAAACTGGAACGTATTTCGAAGTTGCTGGAAAACCAAGGTCGAAGCGCCGTTCACGCCCTCGAGGGTAAAGCTCCGTAGCCAGTGTGCCTCAACCCCCAAGGCAGTGGCCTTGCTTGGTTACGGCTGTAGGTGCAAAGGCCTGAGGGGCCTGCCTCACGTGCGCATCCGCGCCAAGCCGTATCGACGCGCGGCCGCGTGCCGCTCGACCACTGACCCAACGCCGCTGGCCGCTGCGTGTCTAGACACTCCCGCACGCCCGCCGCGTCGGCGCGCTCTCAGAAGCTCTAAGCCGCCGCCCCCCGCCCCTCCCTGGCACGCAACGCCTCGCCCCGCTCCGCCCCGCCCCGCCACCCACGTCCCCGCCCCCCCCCGCCCTCTGGCACGCCACGCCTCGCCCCGCCCGCCCCGCCCCGCCCCCCGCCCCGTCCACCCCCCCCGCCCTCTCTGGCACGCCACGCCTCGCCCCGTCCTGCTGTGTCCCGCCACGCCTCACTTCGCCCCGCCTCGCCTTTCCCCGCCCCTCCCTGGTACGCCCCGCCTCGCTCCGTTCGGCTTTTCCCCGCCTTGCCCCGCCTCGCTCCCCCCCCCACGACCCGGCCCACGCCTCCCCGCCACTCTCTGACACGCCACACTTCGCCCGTGCTGCTTCCGCCCGCCCCTCTCCCCGCCCTCTGTCACCCGCACCGCCCGTCTCGCACGGTCCCGCCTCGCCCCGCAAAACCCCGCTTCGCTCCGCCCCGCCCCACCCACGTCCTCCACACCACACTCCTTCCCCCGCGTCTTCCACGAAATGCGCTCTACCTCGAAAGTTAGCTGCGTTTCTCGGTACGTGCACTGCAACACGCGCTGTGAGATTTTTTTTCATTCATTTCGAAAACTCCTAACACACTCAGAACACTTCAAGATTTCATAGGCAAGAGTAAACAAGCTCCGTGAAGTTGTTCAATGGGAGTTTGAGTGCTTTGTGAATCTGCGACGAGAAATCTCGAGGCTTACGCTACACAAGGAAATTTGGAATATTGGGGATGGATAAAGAAGATATATCATTGCCATTCGTGTTTTGATGAATTTCAGTGAACGTTCCATTTTCCTGAGCTTACAAGAAGTTTTTCAATCAACAGAGATTGAATTCATAAAAGTTAACTGGACATGGATGGGAGTTGTTGAAATGTATTGAAAATGTATGTTGCGTGAAACGTCAGCTTTCAATGATACCTATTAGGGAACAAACGCCGCGAAATGATTTATAACACGTATGCACGTGTGTACTAGATCTCTAATATTGTTCCGATACAATAATCTGTACCCTGATTTTACACTTACAAATGGGGAGATCGTGTGACTCATAATGAGTAAATAGCACATGAGTTGGTTTTATGAGAGCTGTAACACGTAATCCTATTTGTTGTAACGTATCTGCACTTTCATCGTATCGAATTTAATCATAAACTTCCCGCTGAGTATTTGGCATTTGGAATGGGGGAAGAAACATAATTTGCGCTGTAGGGAGTTATTCATCGACGAAATTGTCCTCGTGTCTATTTTCATGGTGGTCAAGAAAAATACTGTATCGATATTTAAAGTGTTGACTGGTTATTTCTACCTCGTTCATTAAACACCAGTTGCGCACGACATGAAAAATGTATTGTACCACGAACGCCTTTACTCAGAAACAACCGTTGTAACGCGGGATACCGGGAACTCTAATCAATGAACCCCTTTGTAGTGCATTCGTAAGTGCAACAACAGGCGCACGTGAGAGCAGTACTGAGAAGCGCCGATGCCATCCCGCTCGCCCAGTTGCGTGGCGGCGGAATCTCTCCCGGTGGCGATCGAACTCGCCGCAGTAGTGGCATGGCAATGGCGGGGCCGAGGAAGTCCCTCCCACGCACCGCACGACAGCAGCTTCGCTGCCGCGAACCGCCGATGTTTTTCTGGGAAGTGGCCTTTTGACATTCCCCTACTTTCCCTCGCGAGGACTTCGCCCGCCAGCCGAGCGCGAGGACTCCAAACGCAGGGTGGGAGGGAGGAGTAGCAGCAACGGCAACAGAAGAGAAGAGAACGAAGATGGAGAGATAGATAGAGGGGAGGGCGAGAGAGAAGGGAAAAAAACGATAAAATAAAGGGATCGATAGGGAGAGGGGGCGAGAGAGAGAGATGGAAATAGAGAAGGAAGAGGCAGAGTGGAAAACGAGGGAGGAGGTCGAATCCGAGAGGGAGAGGGTGAGAGACAGTTGCAAAGAGGCTGGACGGGGAGATAGAGAGTTGAAACGAAGAGCTAAAAATTAGGGAAGTATGCGTTGGAACAGGAAGCTGGATTTACATGTGCTAATACGACTGTGGAAAAGGGGGCATTAAGTAATTCCTTTAATTAGTGGAGTGGTTCTGATTTTAAGTAATTACAATAAAGTGGTCGGACTGACACAGCAAAACGAATGACACGAAAGTTAATAGAGAGGAGAGTGGTGGTGGAGACAAGAATGCCAGGATGACATGTTATTGATATATCGTTGGTTTTAGCATGATTATTAAGTGACGTCATTTAAATGCGAGCACAAATGTCCCCAATAGATTGAATACACCAATATTTACGAATAGAATAAGGAAAAGGAATAGGATAAGGACTTAAGGATATGGGCATTTTCAGATACGATCAGTTAGAAACCCATAGACTAACAAAAACTAACATAATTTAATTGTACATTTAAAATATATGAACTTTGGTATACCTAACTTGAATTTTCCCCTTAGTATTAAGTAATGTTCTCTCGTAAAAATCTTTTTATGTTAATTTTATTTTATATTTTCACTCACACTTTATTATTACTTGTATACGTTAGAGAGAGAGAGAGAGAGGGGGGGCTGCGTGCATGTGGTGGTTGCCGAAGAGTATAGACCGCGCTGCAGTTCCGTAGTGGGTCCAAGGAAAATGGGTATAGTGTGGATGATAGAGAGCCTGGATTGCCGAACTATTTCAGGGAGACAGCAGATGTGTGACGAGAGTGGGGAGGATGGCGGTCTGGTGGAGGATTGACTGATTAATTGATTTTTTCGTGTTTCCGGGCGCGTCAACTGCTTCGGTCATTAGTCCCGTTAGTGTAGTGCATGTTATTTTTCCTCGGGAGATGGCGGTGATTTCCCCCACTAATTGGCGAGATCCGGCGCCGACCTACCGTCGGCTAGTGGAGTTTCCCCCTAACCGAGACTCTCCCACCAGCGGGGCACCGCCCCAGCCGGGACAAGCTCTAAACTCCCGACCGGTCTCCCGGAATATGTCATAGTCTGATGCATGTTTGTGTAAGTGTGTGTGTAAGAGGAGAGGATAGGACAAGGAAGAGGAAGGACAGATCACGAGCGGTCCATGGCCCGTTTGCTAGGGTACTGCTCCGGCATTCGCCTGGTGTTGATCGGAGAAACCACGGAAAACTACCGATCAGAGCAGCCGGTCGCTAGAATTCTCCTCCAGACAGCGAGTGAATTCGACCTAGCTGGAAAGCTAGTCCTGCGGCCGTCAGGACTCGAACCTAGGACCTCCCGGTCAGAGGCGCTGTAGTGACATCAGTTGATGCACTGAGCTACCGCTACCGGTCTGGTGGAGGAGTTAAGATGGCGCGACTGTTTCTCGAGGTTTTGCTATCTTGTCTTATTTTCTTTTTCTACTCTCTTCTTTCTAATTGCAATTCAAAAATCTTTAATTGTCTATGGTACACTTTGTCAAGCCCTGTAATGGACCTTTTTCTATATTTTATTATATTTTTAATGTTTACAGTTTACAATTATTGAATTTATTTATTGTTTTGGATTATATTATTCATTGTAATGAAATAATTATTGTAATTCTTGTCGGTCAGTTTGAAAATCAGTGATTACACCCAGACTCGCCGTTGCCATTTCCTCAGACAACATTTGTTTATTTTACGTACTGAGTTGAATTCTTTTATTTATTTTATATCATCAGATTTTTATCATGTACTTTAATATTTGTTCTTTCTAATATCCTTGGGAACGTTTGTGAATGTATAGAGGAAACAATAAAGAATTATTATTTTTATAATTATTATAATTATTATTAAGTACGCTACTGGGACTGCGGGGACGCCGGAATACAGCACTGTGAGCAGAGAAAGCGGTGGGGACGGTGAGGACAATGAGGAAATATCGAGGCGCTTAGAGGAGGGGACAAGGGCGGAGGGAGCTTTGCCAGCGAGAGGGGACGTGGGGCCGTCGGGAGCGGCGGGGACAGGGATGATTGACGCCGAGAGGGCAGCGAGAGAGACAACAGCGGAGGGGACAGCGAGGACAAGGTGCTATTAGTATGGTGGAGGGGGCGAGAGTTGAAGCTGTCCGGCCGCCAGGACGCGGGGGGGCGGGGTTAGCGGGAGCAGGGGCCAAGAACGGAGTTATGCCGCGAGGCGTTTGGGGGCGTTGAAGACAAGTGTTTCACGCAGAGAGGGCAGCGAGAGTAACGACGGCAGTGAGGACAAATCGGGGATGGTGGAGTCCTTACGGGTGCAGGGTACAGGCGGGATTAACGGCGGCAGCGATGAGTGCGGTAGGGGCAGCGAGGCCGGCGGAGACGGGGACGAGGTCTGTGGAGCAAGGGAAGCGGTGGGAGCTAGTATGATTGACGCATAGAAGCCAGCGAGAGTAACGATGGCAAATAGGACGGTGAGGACAAGGCAGGGATAGAGTAGTCCTCCGGAGTAGGCGATGCGTAGGCGATGGTAGCGGCGATGCCAGGCGGCGGGCGGCGGTGGGGACGGGGGAATGACGCAGAGAAGCCAGCGAAGGGGACAGGCAGGGATAGAGGAGTCCTCCGAAGCAACGAGTGAGGAGGGGACGGTGAGGACAAGGCAGGGATGGAGTAGTTACCGTCGAGCGTTGCCGGCGGCAGAGGTGACGAGGGCCGCAGGAGGGGGCGTGGCAAGTCCGGCGGTGCGAGGGGGCGGGGCGCGATCGACCGCGCGGGCGGGCGTGGGCCGCGTGGCGCCGAGAAGCCGCCGAGATTATCGAGAATCCGAGCCGCTCTTCGCCTCCGGCCCTTCCCCAAAGGACGCCTTCGAGGTAAACGCCGCGCCGCGAGTGGCGTGCTCTGTTTGCGCCCGCAACTCGAGCCTGCCGAATCGCCCTGCGGGGAAGGCGGCCGCCGCTCGGAACTGTGACGCCGTGATCACGGCTTCCCGCGAATCTCTGCATGTGTCGGCTCTTTTCGTGTCTCTGGTAATGGAGATCGCTCTTGGTTAATGAGGCCACTGCCGAAGCTGGTGATGACGTAGTTATAAATAGAGCCCGGGTTTTTTTCGAAACGCTTATTTGTTATTGTTACTCTTTTATGACTTTTAACGATAGAAATCTCTTAATTGTACTTGTGGGGTTGTTTTAGTTGATTTGTATTTTGCCTATCTTGCCTACATATATATATATATATATATATATATATATATATATATATACACACACACACACACACACAACACACACACACAACAATACACACCAGCAAGGCTGGACGGAAGCGTAGCTCAGTGCATCAAGTGAAGTCACTGCAGCGCCTCTCATCAGGGAGGTCCTAGTTTCCAGTTCCGACCGCGACAGGATTTTCGACTCTACCTTTTAGCTAGGTCGGGTCTGGAGGAGAATTCTGGCGGCTGGCTGCTCTGATCGGTAGTTTTGTGTTTTTTTTATGAACACCAGGCGAATGCCGGAGCAGTACCCTAACAAACGGGCCACGGACCGCGCGCGATGTTTCCCTCCTCTTCCTTGTCCTATCCTCTCCCTTCACACACACTTACATCAACATGCACTACACTACCATATATTCCTGGAGACCGGTCGGGAGCTTACAGCTTGTCCCGGCTGGGGCGGTGCCCGCTGGTGGGAGAGTCCTGGATAGGGGAAACCCCACTGGCCGAGGTTGGTCGGCGCCGGATCTCGCCATCCAGCGAGAAGATCACCGCCGTCTCCCGACGGAAAACATGCTCTACACTTACGGGACTAATGAACTAAGCTGTTGACGGGCCTGGAATCACTAACCAACCAACTGCAAGGCTGGACAGCTTGAAATGACAGGAGTGTTTTTTGTATTTCCGTGGAAGCAGACACTGTGATAAAAATCTGAATGAAAAAGGAAGATGATACCAATCATTATTTTGATTTTTTCAACGAAGCCGACAGACTTTGTACGCTGACGAGTAAACCTATTGTACTTTTGAGTATGACCACCGATCCTTTTGTGGACAGCGCTCTATATTTGATGCTCAGAGTGGGCGATATGACAAGTGCGAAAAATATAGTTCTATTTTCACTGATGCATTTCAAAATTCAAAAGGAGTTCACAATAGCATTTTGTAGAGACAGCATTTCGAGCAAAAGAAATTCGTAGCCATCATCCCGCGTAGTCATGCGGAATCAAGATTACAAAGAAAATATCATTTTCTTACACTGGAAGTGATCATGTCAATTTTAGAGTTGGAGTAAGTTTAATTATTATTTTTTTACAATTATTATTCTTTAACTTTTGTATTTTCACTGTTTATGTGGTTTGTTGCACTCCTCCTTTAGCTAGAATAAATGCCTTTTTGAATGCCTATTTCAGGTGAAATAAATGCCTGAACGTCCGGGTTCTATTTATAAATATCACTGACTTCCGCTAGTGTAGCTTTTATTAATGACGTTTCTGTTTCATGTTTCATGCTGAGATTTTTGATTGGGCCACTGGAGCAAGGCAGAAAGGCATATGTGAAATTCGGATTCAAAGAAACGTGATAGGCGTGATTAGAATGACGAGTTCCAAGTAATAAATATAGTGAAATAGGGTTTTTGGACGTGCAAGCCATTTTTATGTTCTATGAGAAAATGGAATCTAAAGGAAAAGATACATAGCAAACTTATTCAACTTTAATGAAGAGAAATTAAGAGTAAAATCATTACAAGCTACATTTTTTACATACCAGTAGAAAATATCCGAAAAATATGATATTGGGGCTTTTACTAAGCTCTACGTTTACGATGCATTCAACCCCACTTTGGAGATCAATCTGCTGTGTCAACTTCTCACCGGCAGCGTGAGGGCGTGGACTCTCATAAACGCTTTACAGGGCGCATGGAATGAGCCTAATCCGGGTGCCGTTCTCGGGCAAGCCCCCCGGTCCGCTCGCGGAGGGCGCCGCCGGAAGTGACGCATTCGCCGCCGCGCAGCGCCGCGTCGGGCCACACACACGAATAATACAGATCGTACAATATATAGAGCCAGTTATAAATTCTTAAACCACTCTCCAACTCCACAACAATCCGGCGAGGCAAGTCCATGCATTAAACATGGGATGGCTGCTGGCTCGCGGATTCGCCCGCAGTCGACGGGTGGGCGGGCGGACGGGAGCTGCCAATACGGCGCCGGTCGCGATCGATCAGCATCGGCGGCGACCGCCCATCCATCCAGCAGTCAAAACAGCGCGCGCGCGCGAGCGGGCGGGCGGGCGGACCCACGGGAAGGCGGGCGGCGGTGGGCAGGCGGACGGGTGAGCGGTCGGACCAGCAGCGGGCCAGCGGCGCGGAGGCGGACGCGGACGGTCGGACGGTCGGACGGTCGGACGGTCGGACGGTCGGACGGTCGGACGGTCGGACGGTCGGACGGTCGCGGTCGGACGGTCGACGGCGACGGTCGGACGGTCGGACGGTCCGGACGGTCGGACGGTCGGACGGTCGGACGGTCGGACGGTCGGACGGTCGGACGGTCGGACGGTCGGACGGTCGGACGGTCGGACGGTCGGACGGTCGGACGGTCGGACGGGCGGACGTCGGACGGTCGGACGGTCGACGGTCGGACGGTCGGACGGTCGGACGGTCGGACGGTCGACGGTCGGACGGTCGGACGGTCGACGGTCGGACGGTCGGACGGTCGGACGGTCGACGGTCCGGACGGTCGGACGGTCGGACGATCGGACGGTCGGACGGTCGGACGGTCGGACGGACGAGGACGGACGACGGACGGACGGACGGACGGACGGACGGGCGGGCGGCGGACGGACGACGGAGACGGACGGACGGACGGACGGACGGACGGGCGGGCGGCGGCGGGCGGGCGGGCGGGCGAGCGGACGGCGGGCCGTCCGCTGGGCGGGCGGGCGGGCGGCGGCGGGCGGGCGGGCGGGCGGGCGGGCGGCGGGCGGGCGGGCGGGCGGGCGGGCGGGCGGGCGGGCGGGCGGGCGGGCGAGCGGACGGGCGGGCCGTCCGCGGGCGGGCGGGCGGGCGGGCGGGCGGCGGCGGGCGGGCGGGCGGGCGGCGGGCGGGCGGGCGGGCGGTGCTGGCGCGCCCTGGTGGACGTCGCCCCCGAAAGCAGGGGCACCATCGCAATCGGAAGGCACATTGCCACTGGTCAGGGATGAACCTATCGGGATTTTAGAAGTAAATAAAAGAAACAATGTATACGATGCCGGTGGCCATGGTAGTCGAGGTCCATAAGGCAAGAGGACGTTAACCACTTCGATTCGGAGGGTCGCGTGTTGGGTCCTACCTTGAGCGCGCTTGTACGTGTCTGTGTGTGCTCCAGGCCGGACGTTTGTGATGTAGTGGGTTGCTGTTGTCATCTTCTCGTAGCAATTGTGTATTATGAGAAAAGACCATAAATAAGGAATCAGAATGCTACGCGGGCTCGTGGAGACAATTTCCAAAGATCCCAGAACCACGGGAATGTCGATTTATGTAAAAACTATAAAAATAATTAAATGGAAAATTGTTAAAAATGTAACAATTTAAAAAATAGTGAAATATAAGGCAAGAGTCTTGAAAATAAATTGTTATATTTCGTTTAGCTAAATAAATATGCTCATTAATTCCATGGAAAATCGTTGATAATCTCTATGTTAATAGCAAGGGTGGTATTAAAACTCCACAACTACCAATCACAATTCTGAAAAGAATTAAAATTCTTTAATTAAGACACCATAACACAGCTTGGCCAAGGTATTTCCACGAAACATGAACAAAAACTTATACGTTTTGTCACAGATTACTTATCTACATCAACTACTTATGAACAATGAATGAATATAATTAAGTTGGTGACGTATACATTAAGCAAGTTGGCTAACGGGACAATATATCATATTTAACATGAATAAATTAAAGGTTTTTTATGAAAACATTTGACCTTAGCATTAGATATGTAAAAAATGTAAATGTCAGTTGTGTTTACCTGGTCTAAAAAGTACGCCAGGAAAACTGTGACAGAAGTGACTCGTTTTTACTTTCCAATGTTTATACACGTTGGATTCTCTCTAACATCTGTCTTAACTTTTCCCGAGAAGTAATATTTTAATGTCTTTGTCAGGTTCTTCTAATATTTCGTCCGGAGTAAGTTAATTTTTCTTTCATTTGACACATTTCTTTATCCTGTAAGTCACTATAGTGTTTATATGTACACAATGCATGGCCCACTAAAATAGACCTTTCTCAGAAGCAATACATCATCAAATATATGCCTCGAATAGTAAAGATGTACTTGAATTTCTCAAAATTTGAATTCTTCGTAAATGGAAACGAAAGAATATTGAACGTAACATGTGTATAAAATGGTTAAATTGCACTTGTGGTATATAAGAAAACTCGCTCCTATCGACGCTCGTTTTCTCGAACATGCCACTCTTGCAATTATACCCCTCTTTATTCACTCGTTTCGTTAATTACTATTTTTTGTAATCGAGAAAACCTTTATTTTCTCAAAGAAGTAGTAATATGAGAAGACAATGAAGCATAACCGTCCCTTCTGACGATTCAAGTGACCACATTCCCTGTTTTAACGTGGCGTTGGCCTAAGAAATATCCCTTGACTCCTGCCAAGGACCTTCCATCAGCGGGGCACCGCCCCAGCCGGGACAAGCCCTAAGCTCCCAACTATGGGGCAGTGTAGTGCATGTTTAGTGTAAGTGTATGTGTAAGGGGGAGAGGATAGGACAAGGAAGAGGAAGGAAAGATCGCGCGCGGTCCGTGGCCCGTTTGGTAGGGTACTGCTCCGGCATTCGCCTGGTGTTGATCGGAGAAACCATTTGGGGCATAATTAGAACCGTAGGGGTCGAACTATTAAATAAATGTAAACAAAGATTGTTATATGATCCTCTCGAAAGAAAATTTAATATTAACCCTTTTGTAAACATGTTTACGTTAAAAAAGTTATGTAAATAGGAAAAACATTTTCTTAACACTTCAATATGGATCTGTGACACCCTTTGATATGCTTCTTCCAATTTGTTCATACTATAATTTTAAAAATGTAATAAGTTTGTATTTTATTGAAAATTGCTGGTCAGTTATTAAATGATAAGCATATTTAAAGAAAATATTTATGAATTAAATAACTATTTCTCGTACATTATTTGTAATTTATATTTAAGTAATTCAGCGTAATTTATCAGATGAAAGTAATTTATCATCATCGTTTATGAAATTCCAGGTCGTTGAAATCTCATTCATCAAATTTCAGTGTCAACAGCACATTATCAGCATGCCTTTTAGAACCAACACTCGTAACCTTTTAGTTTCATGAATACTATTTAGAAAATTGAATCTATTTGAAAATGTTTTGCCCATACATTCAGCAAACAAGAATAATCAATGAAAATGCGGAAACGAAAAAACAACAAATTTGTAAGTTGACATATTTTAGCAGAAAATTATTTATTTTAGCTAAATTTCATCAAATTCTAAAAAAATTTTTATGAATAAATATCACTTTCATAAGTGACCAATTACAGCGTTATTCTCTTTATAATTCTTGAATTCACTTCAGAGCCTGAATTCATGCCCTGATTACATACACCCTACACAATTTTCACACTTTTTCTTTCACAAGACCACATCGTCCTTTTGGTAGACGTATCAGCAGGAGTGCCCAGAGAAAACCAGAGCCCTGGGAAAGTTGATCTATGTGAGATGCCCTCGTTTCAAATAAAAAATTCCCTCCTTGCCCAATTTATCAAGAGAATTCACTTCTCCATTCATAAGAAATAACTTATAGTGTTAAATTTGGATTATAGATTAATTCATTTTTTAAATTTCGTTTCAGAGAAGAGAAATTCAATGTACTAATTAAGTCGGAGTCTGGGATAAGTTGACCACCCTGCCCTCCTTTCTGGGCATCACTGCGAATTTGCATCATTTCTATCGAAAAAAAAGAGTCTGCCGGAGCACTACTCTGATAAACGGGCCACACACCGCGCGCAATCTTTCCTTCCTCTTCCTTGCCCTGTTCTCACCCCTTGCACATACACATTTACACTAACATGCACTACACTACTGCACATGCCGGGAGACAGGTCGGGGGACTTAGATAGGGGCGGGGCCCCGATGGTCGGAGATACCTGGTTGAGGAAAATTCCGCTAGTCGACGGTATGTCGGCACCTGATCTCGCCATTCAGTGGGGGAAGATCACCGCCACCTCCCGAAGAAAAAAATCATGCGCGAAACATTTACAGGACTAATGACCTCAGTAGTTGACGCGCCCGGAATCACTAACAATCAATCGATCAATCGAAAAAAAAACTCTTTTTAAAAAATTCTTAGGTTTGCGAAACTACTCCCACATACGACCGCATTTGCGAAATCGGAACACATTTCTCCAGGTGATTTCCAGACAGCAGGGCTGGCGGCTTGTTTCCTTCCCACGCCTGTTCTTCGCCCGCCATTCCCACGCCCTCGCGCGGTGGGAGAGCTGCAATCCAACGGGAGATCCTCCCACCAAGCCCCTCCCGTGGAGCCGCCACTCCAGCAGCCCTCCGCAGCCGAGAGCGACGGTCAATGTGTTTACTCGCTGGAAGCTTATTTATTTTCCACTATTAACATAATACTCGAAACCCGCGAAACTCGAAACGAGAAAACTGGCAGCCGCTTGCTAGAAGGGTTTTGAAAACTAAAGTGCAGTATACTTGTGCGTGTGGTCAAAACTCTTTGGCATCTTTACAATGGCTGTCAAAGATGTTTAAGCCTTATTTGAAAATGCTTTTCACACAAATAATAAATTATCTGACATTTACTGAGTTATTAGATATTTATATTAACCGAACAATGTTTAGCTTGCTAATTTACTGTTTAAACATTAAAAAATTTGAGAAACGTAAAGCATAGTTACATTCGTCAACTTTCGATTCTCTCCAAAATAATGATTGGGTATAATATTGCGTTGTTTTAAAGTATGACGTTTCCGCTGAATCATAACCCTAGTCGTGTAAATAGTAACGGTTTTGAAATGTACTATATTTGTAGTAATTAACAGATAAAAATATGTTAACTATAAAACTACTTCAAATATATCATTGTAAATCCACTAAGTTGATTCACTTACACTATCTATATTACAAACTTGCAATATGCGCAGAAATTGAAAGAAAGCTGGAAAGCTGGGTTTGTGAGAATGAGTCTATGGTTTCATTGGAAAGAGCCTGGGTAAAATTAAGAGTTGTCATTGCCCAGGCAATGAAACAGTTTCGATTTTCACTCACAACATGTAGCTATTTGTGTTATTCCGCCTATTATCATTCTGCGTATACCAAATTCTGATACTCATTGGGTCATTACGACACAACTGACGTCATGCGACAGCAAGGCTCCAAGAAAGAGGCCATCCGCAATTAAATTTTTGCTAGTCAAGTGATGTTTTATGGAAAAGCAACTTTTTTGATTTCTTGGATTGTAAAGTACTGGTGTACTGAACTGTGTTATTACCAGAGCTCGGAAGCTAAAAGTTCTTTGAAAATGACATAAAATGACTCAAAAATAGGAGGAAAATTACCAATAAAATAACTTAAAAATTAGGTGAAAATGACGTAATTTTTAAACAAACTCTCAAACATTTGTATGAAAATGTTTAGTTAATCAATGAATTTTACGATTTAAAATTAAATTAATTTATATAAAATTATATTTAATATAAAATCTTTATTCTAGGAGAAAAATATAATCCTTAGCTCCGATCTTCCAACCGTGAGTTTTGAAAGGTCGAGGATATTACCGAAGATCCGTGTAATTTCGAGAGTTCGAAAAAAACAGTCCACTGCGGCAGTGAAATTCGTCATGAACTGATGATACAATAAAAATTTTCTTTTAGTGTGTCATTATAAATTCATGGAACATTCAATAACAAAAATCACGAAAAGAAAAGTAGAAGCCTAAAAATGACACAAATGAAGCCAAGGTCCAAAAAAATTATCTAAAAATTGAAACATGGCAAAAGAATGACAAAAATTTCCCAATAAATATATATTTCCGTCATCGATATGTCGTGATAAACATTCATTTACAATGTAGTTATGTCTAGAATGCATCCCTGAACAGATGACATGTCATCAGAATCAGAACCCTCATTATTACAACATTCATGAACAGTGTTTTTGTTGAAATAATTAATTTATTATAGAGTTATACGAGAGTTTTTATTTGTTGTTCTTTAGCAATGTTCATTAAAGCACAGAACGTGTTAGCATAGCATAATGCAGTCAATGCGAGTGCCAAACCACAACGGATGAGAAACTGGGTGTACTAGGGAAATTCGAGACTGATTGACGTTAACCCATGCCAGTCCACCCTGAAAATGAATCAGGACACAATGTATATTTGAAGACCTTTTCAGCGCGCGTGGAGCTCGAAAAAGCAGCCTCGCTCACTAATGGACGTGCATGATGTGCAGGAAGTAGCACGGTTAATTAAATCAGCGGCAATTCCCTGCAAATACAAACATTATAACCACAAAAGGGAAATTCAATTTAGGGAAACGAATTTTGATGTCATGACCTGGCGATTTAATTGAAGCTACGTAAGTAGATTGCATTTATTTCTAGTTTTCATAGAAATGCGGTAAAATAATATTTAGTACGCATTAATTGAAGGTATCAAAACATTCTGAAAGACTAATGTGCAAGTACACAGCTAATAATCGTACTGAATACTTATAGCATGCAGTCACTCTATCGCTGTAGATCGGTCATCATTGTGACTGTTATTACGTTCTAGAATCGTAATTGTAGGTAATACAACAACGCACTACAAAGAGGAGAGTATTAGCGGCAAACATACAAACGTACATGCAGTTTCGTGAGAACGTCCTGCAATAAAAGGGTATCTACACGTCCCACCCCCAGCTCAAGCGCACGTCAGCCTGTCATTGGCGACGAGAGTCGCGCGTCATCGCAAACAACGCACTGCGCGCATCGACCCGCGCTAATCCTCTATGCGGGATGGGACGGACAGGGTTAGGCGGGGTGGAGTAGAGTAGAATGAGTAGGGTGGGGTGGACAGCGTTAGAGGGGTGGTAGAATGAGTAGGGTGGGGCGGACAGGTTAGGCGGGGTGGTGTGGAGTAGAATGAGTAGGGTGGGACGGACAGGGTTAGGCGGGGTGGTGTGATGTAGAATGAGTAGGGTGGGGCGGACAGCTGAGGCGGGGTGGTGTAGAGTAGAATGAGTAGGGTGGACGGACAGGTTACGAGGGATGGTGTGGAGTAGAATAAGTAGGGTGGGACGGACAGGGTTAGGCGGGGTTGTGTGGAGTAGAATGAGTAGGGTGGAGCGGACAGGTTAGGCAGGATGGTGTGAAGAGTAGAATGAGTAGGGTGGAGCGGACAGATTAGGCAGGATGGTGTAGAGTAGAATGAGTAGGTGGGGACAGGGTTAGGCGGGGTGGTGGAGTACAATGAGTGGTGGGGCGGACAGGTTATAGGCGGGTGTGTGAGTACAATGAGTAGGGGCGACAGGTTAGGCGGGTGTGTGGAGTACAATGAGTAGGGTAGGGTGCACAGGGTTAGGCAGGGCAAAGTGGTGTGAGAAAGATGAGGTGTAGCGGGAAGGTCCAAGCGCGTGGGATGTGGTAGGGAGGCGGAGCGGACAGGGTTGGTGGGGGCGAAGAGGGTTAGGCTATGTGGAACGGGGAAGGGTTTGCTGAGTGGAGGGAGGTGAGTCAGGGAGGGCGGGATGAATTTGATGGAGGGAAAAGAGTTGGGAGGGTGGAGTGGAAACAGTTAGGCGCGGAGATCTTGCTTAGTAATCACAGGGCATCAATTGATGTCACAGCAGTGCCTCAGATCGGGGGTCCTAGGGTACGAATCCCGATGGTGGCAAGATTTTCCACACTAGCTGCATAGCTAGATCGAATTTAGCTGCTGTGTGGAGGAAATGCGGCCATTCCTCTAAGGGTAGCTTTCTCGTGATTCCTTTGATCAACACCAGGCGAATACCGGAGCAATACTCGAAGAATCGAGTCACGGACCGCGCGCGATCTTTCTTTCCTCTTCCTTGTCCTACCCTGAACCCTACCCCTGCCCTACCTCTTACTTAAACTTACAAGTATTACACCACCGAACATTACGCACTTACACTAATATGCATTACACCACCGAACATTACACATTTACACTTATATGCATTACATAACCGAACATTACACACTTACACTTATATCCATTACACCACCGAACATTACACACTTACACTTATATGCATTACATAACCGAACATTACACACTTACACTTATATCCATTACACCACCGAACATTACACACTTACACTTATATGCATTACATACCCGTACATGCCAGGGCTCCTATTCTTAACATCATTCGTGATATCTCGCATTTGTGGTCTCGAACGGTTCAATTGCGTAGACCAGGAGGAAACCGTATTCATACCACGCTTCGCGATACCATTCGCACATCATAAGCGGTAACGACCACTCGAGACGAGTCGAGCGGTTAAGGATACGGAAACTCGCATTTCATTCGTGATGACGCCGATCACGAACGTTAGAGATGATCACGAACGGTTAAGAATAGGGGCCCAGGAGACCAGTTGGGAGCAAAGAACATGCCCTGCATGACCGACATCGCGACGGGTAGGTCGGCGCTGGATCTCACCATCCAAGGAGGTAAATCATCTCCACCTCACGCAGTAAAAGAACGTGCACTCCGCTACGGGCCTTAGTGGTTGATGCGCCTGGAACCACTAATCAATCATTGGACGGGCTGGGAGGGGGAGGGGGTAAGGCGGGAGGGATAGGTGGAGTGGGACTGATAGCAGCCAGAGAACTCAAGCCACAAAGAGAAAAGACCCTGGTGGGGCAGTAAATGGTAAACGAACTTCGTCAAGTGAGCATAGTCTTGATGGCTACGAGATGAAATACATTTTACATTTTCTTTCCATGTCAAAAGTTATGGATTTGTTTCTCTTAAACCCTCGGAACAAATTATCGTATCGTTGTTTGTGAAATAGTTTATGAGAATAATTCAGACAAATTATTCAATTATATTACTTCATGATTGCAATGTGACGACTTGCGAAAAAGTTTATACAGGGTATAGCATTTTAAATCATGATAGTGCATCATTAGTTTTGTCAAATATATTTTTATTAGAATCTTTCATTGTGATATACCTGTTTGATCGAATAATTTCATGAAATGCTTCATCAATTAGTGGCTGAATGTTTATATTTCAATTATTTCGGCAAAGTTAGGCACAAAGCACTGACTGGAAGGTGACGAATTTTTAACTAAGAGCACTGGCGTCAAGGGCACAGAGGATGTACCATGCACTGAAAATCAGATTGTATTTCACCTCAATGGACGATGCAATGTTTCCAGTGCATGTCATATGCATCGATCGCCAGCATTAGTGTGTGCCCACTAAACAAACAACAGGAAGCGGAAGCAATCCCGGAAACGCTATATACAGGTAAAATCCTTGATTTTCATATAATTGGATGTTCATGCGAGACACTAATAGCTCGTGTTAGGCACTAATAGCTGCTCATTCGTTACGAATCGAATACGTTGCATGCTGTTTCACTGAGGGATGAAAACGGAACATAATGAGGGTGCATTTGCTTCCGCCGCCATCGGCCCTTGCAATAACCTTCAACTGGATGCAGTTCCGCCAGAGGGCAGCTCGTACGCTCTGGCGTACTACGGCGGGGACAACGGATCCCGCGCGGGGCGGGCGGGGCGGACGGCGGGCCGGCGCACGGCCGGGAGACCAAATGCATGGGGAGGGGGAGGGGCGATGCGATTGCGCCACGGGGGCGACATGATGCGACGTCAATGGCGAGCGAGAGCGCGCGCGCGTTGACAAGGACGACGCGATGTCGAGTACGCTGCCCGGGCACTGCACCTGCGCGCTGGCCTGCCGGGACCGGGCTCCGATCCATTCGGGTCGCCGCCCCCGCCGCCGCCGCCCCCGTCGCCGCCCCCGCCGCCGCCCCCGCCGCCCCCCCCCCCCCCCCCCCCGGCCGGGTCAAGGCTAACTGCAGTGGGGGTGGCCGGGCCGCAAGCGCACGGTGGCGGCGCCGATGCACCCGATCATTATGGCGGCAACATGGCGGCCCGGGTGAGATGAATGGACGATTGCAAGGGAAGTGAGCTGTAATGCGGGGAAAGTTATTGAGATGGAGTTGAGGAGATGAGGGAAGGTCATAAATGTGATATGAAGCTTGTGGTGACAGATGCATAGTCAGAAATTACTTCGCAAACAATAGTCAAGGTGATACATGACGATTGGTGTAGATAGTGAGTGGAGTAGTTCAAAAGGGTGTGGCATTTTAGTCATTAAACAAAAATGCATATTCATAATTAGGCTGTCGTTATAAATGATATTTAGGGAAACATAATTTAGGCTGTTCATAACAAATTAACACGAAAAGTAGTATGAAACGCCATATTGGAATAAGGAACATATTTCAAATGAAATAGTATTTATCAAGGAAGTGAAAGAGCGAAATTGAATGCAATAAGAGTTGTATTAAATTTCTGAAGCAACACATTTTCCAATCGAATTATTTTAATTAAAATTAAACTTACTGCATTGAAGTAGTCCAGGAAAAAATTACAAAATAAACATCAATGAAATGAAATTTGATATTGTTGATTTTTATGACAAAATGTGTTAACAACCAACAAAACAGCACGATTATGAGGAATCGGTAATAAAGCTCGTATTTGCTACGAAAATGTAAAACCCACTCTCAAATAACCATCTGAGTTGTTTTCATTAACTGAAAGTTCTACAATGACGTGCATTATCTGACTTATTAGTATTTATTTGTTTCTGTTCAACATGCCATTGTGTTTGTTTCTGTTCAGCATACAGCGTAAACAATGATCGAATTTGTTTTAGAGATGGTTGCAAAAGATAAACATTTTTTTAAACATGTTCGTAGCAAATATCCTTAGAACGCACTGCTGTACTTTATATCGCTATTTATTATACTTTTAGAAAATTAAATTATTTTGATAAGACAGATCGTTTATCTCTAAAAAAGGAATTAATAGAAAAATTCAAAAGAATATTAATGCCGAAAACAATACTCTTCGTGCTTATAAATATTATTTCAACACTGACCACCATACATGAAACAAATACAATGAAACAATCCGATATTACATTGAAATAATAGTATAAACTGAATTTTTACTAGTACAAGTTTTTACAGTACAAGTTCTTTTACAATGGCGTAAGAATAATTAACTTAATTTTGGTTATATTTTTTTACAGATGAATTTCACACTTCATTATGCGATAGAGTTTTAAACACGCTTATCTAAATTGTTGCATTCTGCATCTGCATTGCATCTGCATTGGTTTTGTCATATCATAGATTTTTCTGTGGGAGGGACTATAGGTGCAGCCGACTTGATGTTTTTTTTTTCTAAACAATTTTCATTCTTACTATATTTAAAATTTGTTTTTATTTGGTAATTGATAGTATTACAAGAATATACTTATTAAAACACTCAATTGACTTGTTTATTTATGAATGTCATCATATAAAATAAGTAAAATTTATATTTGTGAATATGTTCCATCGACGTCTGGGCCCCTTCCCATTATATTTATAGTAAAAGATGGTTGTTACTTTACCTAATGAATTGATGGCGGGATCGGTCTGTTCCCGTAATCTGGAGCGACAACCGTGACTAGTGCAGGACAATTGCTGTTGAAGGAGAGACCCAGTGTTTGACAGTTGTAATGAAAATAGCTCTTTGCAATGTATTTTATAGAAAATTGTCAGTTCTTTCGAGAACTAATTTACGAAATGAATGCTTCTTATATTGGATTCAATTGCTTTGAAGTTGATTTAAAATGTTTCTTTAATTGATGAATGCAAAATGAGCTAAAATACAAAAAAAAAAAAATTTAATTTTTTCTGATATTCCTCAGAGCTTTTCTCAATTGCACATAAGAAAAACGAAGAGAATGACTGAACGAAGAAATTAAGTACTAAATGTAACGATGAGATGAAGAAAGGGAAGGGAAGGAATAAAGAAAAAATGAAGAAGCAGAAAAGAAGGGAACAGGAGGAAGAAAGAGACTAAAAGGAAGAACATGACTAAAAATGAGGAGGTGGAAGAAGTGAACAAGCAGGTGGAGAAAGAGGAAAATGGAGAAAAAGAAAAGAAAAGAAAAGAAGAAAAGAGAAAGGAAGAAGAAAGAGACTAAAAGGAAACATGATGAAAAATGAGGAGGTGGAGAAAGAGGTAGGTGGAAGAAACGAAAAGAAGATGAGGAAGCAGGAAAAGGGGAACAGGAAAGAAGAAAGAGACTAAAAGGAAAAGATGACGAAAAATGAGGTGAAAGTGAAAGGATGGAGAGAGGAGTGAAGAAGAAAGAGAAGAGGAAGAGAAGGAAGAAAAGAAGAGCTAAAGAAGAACATGACATAAAGGAGGCGGGAGCAGAAGGAGATGGAGAAAGTGGGTGGAAGAAGAGAAGAGGTAAGCGGAAGGAACAGGACGAAGAAAGGACCAAGGAAGAAAGATAAATGAAATGGAGAGGAGGAGGAGTAGAGAGTGGCGAAAGAAGAAGAAGCAGGTCAACAGCGACAGCACCTCAATGGCCTGCCCGCACGCCCGGCAGTGAGCGCCGCGCGGTGCTGGCGGGTGCTGCGGCGCCTCGGCCGGCGCGCGGCCGTGCGCGCCGCCGGGCGCGCGACGTCACGTGGCGGGATGAAGGCTGCAGGGCGCTCCGCAACACGTTCGGCGCGCTCGACGGGCCCGCCCGGTACGCGCGTCGTCGTGCGAGCTCTGGCGTACGCGCGATCTTGCCGCCGCCGCCTCTCCGCCGCCGGGGCGCATACAGCGTTCGATGACGGACGCAGGTCCTTGCAACCGCGGAATGCGGCGCCTGTTGTCGGTTGGTGTTGACGAGGGATTAATATCGATTTATTGTTTTCGAAATGTTCTTACAGTGATTGATTGATTATTTCGTGTTTCCGGGCGCGTCAACTGCTTCGGTTATTAGTCCCGTTACTGTAGTGCATGTTTTTTCTCGATAGATGGCGGTGATCTTCCCCCGCTGGATGGCGAGATCCGGCGCCGACCTACCGTCGGCTAGTGGGTTTTCCCCCTACAGAAGGCTCTCCCACCAGCGGGGCACCGCCCCAGCCGGGACAAGCTCTAATATCCCGAAATAAGTGGTAGTGTAGTGCATGATAGTGTAAGTGTGTGTGTAAGGGGAGAGGATAGGACAGATCGCGCGCGGTCCGTGGCCCGTTTGTTACGGTACTGCTCCGGCATTCGCCTGGTGTTGATCGGAGAAACCACAGAAAACTACCGATCAGAGCAGCCGGCCGCTACAATTCTCCTCCAGACAGCGGCTGAATTCGACCTAGCTGAAAAGCTAGTGTCGAAAATCCTGCCGCCGTGGGGAGTGGGAACCTAGGACCTCTCGGTCAGAGGCGCTGCAGTGACATCAGTTGATGCACTGTGCTACCGCTCCCGGTCTATTACATGGAAGCAAACATTTCTGGTTTTCATGTGTAGTCCACAATGCTCGTTGCTATCCTTTATTCTTAGGTCAACTTATGTTGGCAAAGGAGTGGGGGTAGGTATTCCGGGGCTCAAGAAAACGTCCGCATATAATACTACACAGAAAGGAAAGCTACCTACTGTCCGTGCGCCGTTACGATGCGCATGCAGTGACTGACTTTGACTTATGTGCGCTCTATGCTGTCAATTGTTTTGGCGCCCTTTTAATTTGATTTTTTTAAACAAACAAACAAACAAACAAACAAGCTATTTACAATCTTTTGAATAAAAAATTGTTGTACGACGCAAATATTGTGAGAGTATAAATAATTAATCATACGCATACGTATAAATAATTCTCACCACATTGTTGATTTAATAAATATACGATATTTTTATATTCATTTTATCTGTATGTATCAATGGATATATTTCATTAATTAACACTTTCTTTTGTTAAAAATATCGTAAGAAATATTTCTATAAAAAACATTCAAAAGCTCACCTTTTGAAATTTTGAATCCGCTGAAAGTTGTTCGCCCTCCAAAAAGTGCGCGCCCTAGGGTGCAGCCTATTCGGCCTGTTCGGTAATCTGGCACTGTGCGCATGGTCACCATATTGAAAGTGTGTAAACAGCTGTACGACCCGACATTTGTCGTGTGGTGAACGGTGGTGAAGGTGCGTTTTACTCGTTGTATTTGGTGTGTATAGCAAAAACATACGTAACCCGAGGGGACATTTGCTTCGTATAGGCAAATATTAATATCGCACATAGATAAATATTAATTTTAAAAAATAGAGATAAAAGGTAAAGAATTATAAATACATAACTGGTATTGCTACAGAATGGCAACGACTTTCTCGAATTCGTTTTCAATGTTCTTTGTTCCGGGCTAGTTTATTGGGAGTTGCCACGTACTCTAGCCAGCTGCCATCTATCTCAGCCCATAGTATGTTTTTTTAAAATTTCTCAAATGTTCGCTTTCCTAATAACAGAACCGAAATATTACTTTAAGAATATTAAAGAAGAGTAAAATTTAGACCTAAATGACAATGTCATTAAAAAAAATTACAGCCGTTTTTAAGAAAATATAGTTTAAGCGTTACTAAAAATGCGAAATTGAAGTTCTTTTTCATAGAAAATTTTATTTGAAGTCATTTAAAGCACATTAATTCACAAATGCAATAGTGCTTACAAAACACTGGAAATGTGTATATTAACGGTGTGAGAGGTATTTAAAAAAATTATATTTATGTAATTAGCACTACTCGTTGCAAAACTTAGAGGAAAAAAATTGGAGCCATTTTTGAGAAGCTGGCGTTTGAGCTTACTCTTGAGGTTCCTTTGCACAGTTTCAAGGTGGCGGTCCGCGCTGTGCGATGGCTCACTGAAGATCCTAGGAGCCGCCTTTTCCTTTCCTTTCTGTGTAGTATCTATTCTGTGTTGCAACCACGAAGTATACAGGAAAGAGACTCAGTTCTGGTGTCGGAGGCAGGATGGGGGTATGCACGGAAAATGTCGGCAGCTACTTGAAAAATAAAAGAAAGTTAGACCCCTCGTGCTTCAGCGACATCACGCGGTGAGAGAAGGAACTTATCTGGACATTTTTTCGGCCAATATCGACAAAATTCGTTGGGCCCAGGTTGGGTCAGTTGGCTCCGGCACGAAGTATAATTGTTTTCAGTTAATACCATCAAGAGCGCGCTTCTTTCAAAATAAATATTGCTTCCCGTAGAAACGCTTTGCTTTGCTGCCATTGGCTGCTTTGAAACGTTCCTTCCTGGTTTTTAATTCGCCGCATGATGTCTCTGAAGCAAAGCAAGAGGGGTCCATGTCTTTTTTTCCCAAGTAGCTGTCGACGTTTTTGGTGCATACCCCTATCAACAGAGTTGAGTCTCCTTTCTGTATACTTCGTTCTTGCCTCTGTCCATCAAAATTCGTGACAAAACTAGAGGGTGCTAATATAGATGCCGCTAGTATCGCTAGATACGGCTGGCCAACTTTCACCAATAAAATTTGGCTAATTTGTGAGAATACAAAAATGCGAGAGATATTTAATTCGATCCTGATCATGCGAGACGTATTCCCGCCAAATATCACGAAATTTAAGTATTGGTAAGTTTTACGACTGTATTACGTGAGTAACGCTGGGTGAAGTAAGAAGTGTCTGCGAGTTTTCTCTAATTTATTTACGAATTTGCGCCTGAAATTTAGTTTAAAGTTACATCTAAAGTTTGGTCTGGAGTCAAAATTTTCACCAGAAGATGGGTTCAATTTTGTAGTAAGAAAATTTTTGTTTAATAATTAGTTTCTACGAACGTTTTAAATAACGACGGCTGCAGGTCGCATTTGAGTTCCTGTAAGAAGGTAATACTGTAATGGTCTCCACCAGGTTATACGGGAGTTATAAGTAGAGACTGGATTTTTATGTAATTACATATTTTATGTCTTTCTACATACCGTTCTCAAATTTGTAGTCTTGGCGAATCGTCACCGTCTTAACACAATATCCAAATTTTCGTTACATATTTATACATATTTATATTACATATTTATTACATATTTATTATATATTACATATTTTGCTATTTTCACAAAATATTTTATTGTTTCATTTTTCTTACATATATTTTAGAAAGAAGTATTTTAAAAAAAGTCAATATTTTTGCCTATTCATTATTACTACGAGCTGTCTACTCCAGGTGCCCAGTGTGAAGACGTGTGATATTTTCCCAGTCCAGCATGCCTGCATCAGTTATCTCAGTAGCGGGATGTGCGCGTCAGCGACTGAGCTCATTTCCACCTTTAGGTGAGAAAAGTATCACTGATGCCGCGTTTCGTGACTTTAAACCTTTATTTCTGAGAAATTGGCGATCACCGTCGTGTAACACTTCGATGAGAATGCTGCACGGTACAAGGATTATTTGTAGTTCTTCTATAACGCCAGTTTGTACAATGTTTTCTATTGCGTCTAGTCTGGCCACAACGGGAAAGTTGACGGAAAAGTTCTATGGTGCTAAGTAGATGTCAACGTGTGCCCTCCAAATGATTTTCAAAACGTTTGTATTATTTTTTAATTTATTTAGGAAATTTTATTATGAAACGTTATTTCGTATTAAATAAATGTGTTAAAATTAAATAAATTTTGTTACATATTCTTACTGTTTTCTTTACATATTTATGTACATATTTTGACGTTTCATATTACATATTTCTCCGGTCTCTAGTTATAAGGCCCTGTCGGAACACGCCCGTCGCCAAATGAGAGGGCGCAGACGGACTCCGCCGCGACGAGACGGAGGCTCGGCGGCCCGATAAGCCCGGGGGAGAGCTTCCAAGCAGATCTGGAATTCAATCCACGTCCTCGATTCAGGGGAAGAGTACATTTATCTGTCCGTTTAGGAGAAGAGGGGGATATCACGAAACTGGGAAATGTTTTGGGAAAACAGATATAATTAAATAGAAGGTGATTTATCAACTTTTTATCTTCCTGAAATATATAAAAAAAAGTATAGTAATACGTCATTCTCTAAATTATTGTCGAAACTAAACCGATATTTACAAGTTTTGTTAATGTACTTTTTACCTAATGATTATTGAGTACCTATTTATTTATTTTTTAATTTATTTTGACGTCAAAAACAGTTAAAAACTGTGTGTGACGTGCTACGGGGAGAAGTGAATTCTGTGCACGTTTTCATAATTCTGTGATTCCTACCCTAAGCTATATACTACTTGAATTTTGAATACAGAAAGAAATAGACTTTTTTGCAAGGGTTGTTAACAAAAATATTCACTCCGATGTAATAAAATATATTTTCAAGGGTAAATCAGGAATAAATCTGGGTTCTTATCCCTCATCACGTCCTTAGTGAAGAAATAATATTTCCTGCCGCGATAACATGAAGAACGATAATTTGAATACCTGTATTTCCCACTGAATTCTAGAAGAAGTGCATAAATAATGAAGCTAGGCAGTCGACGAAGCTATAATAGGAAAACGAGCATAAATAAAAACAGATTAAAATAATTGTTATAAATTTTATCTTTCTAGAACTTATTTATACTTTTTCGTACTTTACATTGTACTATTGTATTAATGTATCTTTCGTTTAGTTAACTAAATTTTCTCATTAATTCCTTGAAAAATCGTCGATATGTTAATAGCACGCATGTAATTAAAATTCTATCGTGTAATTAAAACAATACGCCGACCAATCAAAATTCAGAAGAGAAGCCAAATCGTTTAATTAAGAAACTATAACACAGACGTAGCCAAGGTATTTCCTGTCGGCCATGAAACATGATCAAAAATATAAATCACAGATTACGTACCTACAACCCTACCTATAAACAACGAATTAATAAAATTAAATTGGGAGAGTAAACGTTTAGATAGCTGACTTATGGAACAACAGAAAATAGTTAACGTGAATAAATTAAAGGTCTTACATGTAAAGCATTTGGTTTTAGGATTACGAATGTAAAAGAATGTAAATGTCAGCTGCGTTTACCGTCAGAAGTTAATAGTTTTTTCCTCCAAAATTTCTGCATGTTTTATTTTCTATCATACCTCCCCTTACTTTTCGTGGGAAGTAATGTTTTCATGACTTTTTTAACTTCTAATATTTTATCCGCAATATGTTCAGTACCTTCCAGTTGCAAACATTTTGCGGAAACAAAAACAATTCAAGACTTAATAAAATATATGTTTTTTGCGAAGTAATACCATGGAGGGCAAGACTAAGTCATGAAATATCATGATACGCTTCGGATGGTATAGATGTGCTTGAATTTTTGAAAATTTAAATTATTCTTGTATGGAAACGAAAAAATATTGAACGTAACATGTGTATAAAAGGGGATAATTGAAGACTCGCTCCTCGCCGCTCGTTTTCTTGAACATACCACTCATGCAAATATCCCCCTCTTTATACACTCATTTCGTTAATTAATATTATATTTCAACAAAGTGCTTCCATTAAAAGTAGATGTAAATTCTTAAACAGTAATTTTAATTAAAACGTAGAATAAATGGAGAGCTAAATATTTTATCATGAGGCCTTACAAATAATAAAATGGATTTTGTAACGTTAAAGGGAATAAAGGATAATAACGTGAATTTTGAACGATAATATTATCTCAAACAATTAAGAAATTAAAAAACCCTATTTATAATTTTATGTCCCGGACTGCGTTGAATTTGAGGCTCCCATGAAACGCATTCTTCAATCAATTAGTTATAATGAGAACTATATTCTCATGAATTTTAAAATTTTCGTAACCATTAAATTTCAAAAGAAAAAAATGTACATGCTATGCGGGATCCTTTAAGAGTTTCGTAGATAAAAATGTATGTAACAGAAAGCATCATAAACGCACATTTACTTTGCACATAAGATTAAGTCATAAAAATGTGCACACAAGAATGACTCGTCTTGATATCCCCCCAAAATTAAACAAACGTAATATACTGCATGGAACCTCAAAGGTGTATCCCCTCAGGTCGCCAACCTCGCCTGCGTAAATACGCTGCCCGCCAACCCCACCCACCTCCGTCGGCCCTCGGCAGTCGTGACGTGACGTCTTTCACAGACGGCGTCCCAGACGGCGTGCCCGCCTCCGTCGCAGCCGCTGCTCATCGTCTGCTTCTCAACTCAGCCGCTGCCGTCGCCACCCGTTCCTCCGCCGTCACGTTACTATGGACACCACTAGTCCCGACCCTTTCCCCGCCCCGCCCACTCCACCGCTGTCGCACCACTATTCCCTGCCCCGTCCCACCACCCGCCAAACCATTTCACCGCTTCCACCTTCGCCTCCGACCCCGTCCCCGTCCCTACCACTGCCACTGTCAACACTACTGCCACAGCCACAGCCACTGTCACAGCTACCGCCTCCGCGACCGCCTCCACCAACGCCTCTGCCAACGCCACATCCAGTTACAGTGACAGTCACAGCAACAAGCACAGCCATAGCCATTGCCATGGCCCCCGTTACTGCCGCTTCCCCAAGCACAGCCATCGCCGCCGCCGTTGTCGCGTCTGCCACGCTACCACTACCGCCGCCGCCGCCGCCGCGTGCGCCGAGCGTGGCGTGGCGAGGCGTGGCGTCTTTCACGGAGAGGAAGAGGCGGGCCCGCGCTCTTTGAGGCGGTGCGCTGCGCGCGCAGCTTCCGCCCAGCGCCCATTATGAATTCCACACCCGTGCATTTGTTAAACAAATCGGCGCAGCCCCGCTAAAGACGTTCGAAAAACTCGGGAGAACCCGATGCAAAGGAATAAATTTAAATTGATTCCAGGTACAAATGTCCTTATGGAAATGCGCCGGAACGGGCCGGGATGCGACGGGCCCTCCCAGGCGCGCGCTCTGGGGCCGGGTGGCGCGGCGGCCGACGCACGCGGCGGCGGGTGCGGCGCTGGTGGAGGCGGTAGTGGTGGTGGTGGTGGTGTCGGCATGGAGGTGGATGCAGTGGTGGAGGTGGAGGGAGCGCCGGAAGTGGCGCTGGTGGCGGCGGAGGACGTGGAGGCGACGAGGAGAAGGAGGCTGTGGCGAGAGACGACGTTGATGGCGGTGGAGGAGGTGGAGGCACTGGCGCATGTGGCGCGGGTGGCGGCGATGCAGACGGAGGTGGCGGTAGTGTTTGTGGCATCCTCACTGCAGATGTCATCCGTTGCAGTTGATTTGATTTGATTTTTTCGTGTTTCCGGACACATCAACTGCTTTGGTCATTAGTCCCGTTAGGGTAGTGCATATTTTTCTCGGGAGATGGCGGTGGTCTTTCCCAACTGGATGGCGAGATCCGGCACCGTCGGCTAGTGGGGTTTCCCCCTAACCAGGACTCTCCCACCAGCGGGGCACCGCCCCAGCCAGGAGAAGCTCTAAGCTCCCGACCGGCCTCCCGGAATATGTAGTAGTGTAGTGCATGTTAGTGTAAGTGTATGTGTGTAAGTGGAGAGGACAGGACAAGGAAGAGGAAGGACAGATCGCGCGCGGTACGTGGCCCGTTTGGTAGGTACTGCTTCGGCATTCGCCTGGTGTTGATAGGAGAAACTACGGAAAACTACCGATCAGAGCAGCCGGCCGCTAGAATTGTCCTCCAGACAGCGACTGAATTCGACCTAGCTGAAAAGCTAGTGTCGAAAATCCTGCCGCCGTGGGGAGTGGGAACCTCCCGGTCAGAGGCGCTGCAGTGACATCAGTTGATGCACTGAGCTACCGCTCCCGGTCCGTTGCAGTTGTATGCGGCGGATGTCTTTGTGGAGGAGCGGCGTCGGTGGAGGCGGTGGTGGAGGTGACAGTGGCGGCGATGGTTGCAAAGGAGAGGTGGCGGCGTGGGCCACGATGAAAACTGCAGTGGAGACACCGATAGATGTAGCGTCCAAGGTGACGATGGAGACGGTGAGAGAGAATTGTAGGGGCAGGGAAGCCCGAGATCGTGATTTACTGCTGCAGTGCACGTGTCCGCAGCCGGTCGGCGAAATGGCCATTGAGCTCCTTTAAATGTACCTGCGCAGTGACGCAAAGTTTTGTAGATGCGCTCTTGAAGATTTGATCAAACAAGCATCCCAAATTTAATTTTTTATAATTTTAATAATACAATTATTGTCTGTCCCTTAAAACCATAATGATTGTGAGTAAATGAATTATAGGGCCATTAAGCAGGGAAGCTACAATGATATTTTGAGACAAAATTGAATGAAACTTCACATTTCCTCATTACTTGAAATGTTTGAGATCATTAAATTGTTGAGATTCTGAAGTCACTTCCGTGGGCGCACACTCTAGTATCTTAGACACAATATACATAGAGAAACGTCTCGGTTCCAGATGTACTTCCGACAATGGTAGTAGAGATGCACACTGCTCGCATTGACGGCCCAGCTGGTGAGAAGCGCTCCTCACGTTCGTCTTCCTGACGTGTTTGTCGAGGACCTGGGTGGCCGCCCCCGTCGCCGACATGACTTCCATGAATGTACCGGGAGCGGTAGCTCAGTGCATTAACTGATGCCACTGCAGCGCCTCTGACTGGGAGGTCAGAGAACACATGCGAACGCCGGAGTAGTACCCTAACAAACGGACACGGTCTGCACGCGATATTTCCTTTCTCTTCCATGTTCTAACCTCTCACTCACATTCATTTACTCTCATATGCTCTACTCTATCACATTTGTGATGAGAATAGTCCCGAGCTTACAGCTTGCTCCAGTCGGGGCTGTGCTCCGCTAGTGGGAGATACCTGAACAGGGGAAAGCTGGGAATAAAAATATGCGCTACACTTACGGGAATAATGACCGTAGCCGTTGAAACTTCCGCAATGACGTCATAATAAATCAATAAAGCTCTTAAATAATTTAATTCAAGCGTACCAATCAATATGTATCCCAAGGCTCCACCACAATCACTTGCACTTCGACAGGCAGCGGTAGCTCAGTGCATCAACTGATCATCAACATCAACATCACTGCAGCGCCTCTGACCGGGAGGTGCTAGGTTCGAGTCCTGACAGCGGCAGGATTTTCGGCATTAGCTTTTGAGCTAGGTCGAATTCAGTCGCTGTCTGAAGAAGAATTCTAGCGGCCAGCTGCTCTGTGCGGTAGTTTTCCGTGGTTTCTCCGATCAACACCAGGCGAATGCCGGAGCAGTACACTACCAAATGGGCCACGGACCGCGCGCGATCTGTCCTTCCCCTTCCTTGTCCTATGCTCGCCCCTTATACACACACTTACACTAACATGCACTACACTACCACATGTTCCGGAAAACCGGTCGGTAGCTTAGAGCTTGTCCCGGCTGGGGCGGTGCCCCGCTGGTGGGAGAGTCCTGGTTAGGGAAACCCACTAGCCGACGGTAGGTCGGTGCCGGATCTCGCCATCCAGCGAGGGGAAAATCACCGCCATCTGCCGAGAAAAAACATGCACTACACTAACGGGACTAATGACCGAAGCAGTTGACGCGCCCGGAAACACGAAAAAATCAATCAATCAATCAATCAATGTGGTAGTATGCGCACGAACCGTCTGCGTTGTACGTCTCCACAATCAATGCTCTTTCCCGCAAGACGGTGGTTCTTTCTTCAAACCCCCCAAGTGAGTACGCTTACGAGCTCAACAAACACGGAATGCGTAGTAATATTAAAGTGGACGGACTAGAGAAAGATAATGTAAACACGGACTTTCGAAATTCTTGGGGCTTTTTTAATAGAAGACACGTAAGCTTAAACTACATGATTTTGAAATCATGTTACCGCTGTCGACCAAGATCGGGTCAACGAAACTGGAAGAAAGCTATCCGCAAAACTTTATTGGACGCGGAGGAAGTTACGTTATGAATAGTCATTAAAATCAACATTGTCCACGACTTCGAAACTTACGAAGAGTGTTGTTAAAACATAAGGCATGAGAATGATCTCATTATCTTCCTCAAACATTCGTATCAAAATGGAGGTAAAATGGAAAATATTCGATCAAAATCTTATCCGTTTTAGGCAAATTCACTAATGATGTGGATGTTTAGTTATATATTACAATTCCTAGCGTTCAGCATTCTTTAAAGGTTTAAAAAACGTGAAAGGTACACTGTTAGAAATTTCTGTATTACTTTTAATGTAAAAGCACATGAAAGTAATTTTCCAGTTAGCAATTTTCTAGTTAGTCATTTTTAAGTTAACAGTCATACATTAAATCTAATTTGATTTTAATTAAGCATTAAATTTTGATGTACAGGTACATTAATCGCCCTTTAATGTACAATGTACACTATAATTCATGTAGTCGTACATTAAATTAAATGTTAAAATTACAATAAGTTTACATTAAATGTAATGTAATTTCTGAGAGTGTACCGTATATTTACATTCAGGAAATATTACGAATTTCACATTGATACGACTGTATTTTTTTCATCCTTCGAACAGAAAAACACCCTCAAAGCTCGCGAAAACCTCATTGGTGGGTCTTTCAGCGTTCCTCCGCCGCCGTCTCCGCAATCTGGGCATTACAGAAGCCTTTTATCCTGACGTCGCCTCCAGCGCGGCGTCATGCCGTGTCGCCCCTAGATGCGAGGCAAACAGCTGCGGTGACCTGTATTTGATTCTTCTTCATTTCGATTTATGAAGATACGGTCGAAACCGATAACAAATTCCGTTTTCGTGGACTGCGAGTTGTACTTCCCAAACTGTTCCTGGTCGGTTGATTGATAGATTAGATTATTTAATGTTTCTGAGCGAGTCAACTACTATAATCCTTAATCCCGCAAGTGTAATCCTGACGGTGAATACGATAACAAATTCCGTTTTCTTGGACTGCGAGTTGTACTTCCCAAACTGTTCCTGGTCGGTTGATTGATAGATTAGATTATTTAATGTTTCTGAGCGAGTCAACTACTATAATCCTTAATCCCAAGTGTAATCCTCGGGATTTAACAAATTCCGTTTTCTTGGACTGCGAATTATACTACCCAAACTGTTCCTGATCGATTGATTGATAGATTAGATTATTTAATGTTTATGAGTGCGTCAACTACTATGGTCCTTAATCTCATAAGTGTAGTCCTTCCGAAGAAAAATCACTCACTACACTTATGGGAGTAATGACCTTAACAGTTGACGTTCCCAGAAAAAGGAAATAATCAACCAATCAACCTTAGCCTGAAAATAATCAACCAATCAACCGTAGCCTATTTGTACTGTAGCACTGCTCAGTTATTCGCTTGGAAATTATCGAAGAATGAGAGAAGCCGCGAAAAATTATTGATCAGAGCTTCTGAACTCTTTATAATTCTCCTACAAACGGTCGCTGAATTCGAGCTAGTTATGAAATTAATGTCGATAATCTGCCACCGACTAACTCGTTAGTCAGAATCTGCTGGTTCAGCGATGGTGTAGAGACAAATGCTGAGACATCGCAGCCGATCTGCGACGTGTACTTCCCAAATTGCTCTTAAAGAGATGTGTACACATGATATCTATACCAAGTTAACTTTAAATTCTTTCGTTAATATACTTCGTATTTAGTTTTTGTATCATTGCTGTAAATAATTTTTGTTCCAACTCATCTTTGTTCAAAAACAAATATTTGTGCGATATATTTTTCTTTAACGTACTGTATAACCGTTGATAAACAAAAAGGAAAATATTGTATCATTTAAAATGGTCTCGTCGAATAAAGATTTAAAAAAGTAATTTAAAAAAATTTAAAAAAAAAAAAGAAAAAAAGATAATTGAAATTTTCGTCGTATCAAAAGTAATTTTGTAGCAATCATGGTTTAACTAGGAAATTTGTAATAGGGTCCGCATCGTGTTCATTTGAGGGAGTGCAGAGGAAGTTATCAAGTATATATAACAGTTGAATGCCATAAATAATATTCCAATGTGCGTGTGCAAATGTTTAACACAAATATACTATAAATACGGTTTGTAATATCAACATGGAGAGCAAACACCCATATAAGGCGATTAACAACTGCCATGGTCCCAATAAATGACATGAAATAGTTCATAAAATAGCTTGCGCTGACAGCGGTGTGCGTCCGAGAATCGATGTGTAATCGCTCGGAGGTGATGTGTTCGCGCAAACAATTTCCGCGCGCGCCCCTCCCCGGTGCGCCACGCCCCCTCTGTCGGTGGAGACGGAGGCGGAAGTGATGGCAGTGATCGGCAGCGACAGAAGTGTCAGAGGGAGTGAGTGCTGTGGCGAGGCTGTGGCAGGGATCTGGCGGTGTTGTGGCGGTGCTGTGGCGGGGCTGTGGCGGGCTGTGCGGGCTGGCGGGCGGGGGGGGGGATGTGCCGGGGATTGTGGCGGGGAGGGGGCAGGGCGCTGGCGGGGCGCTGGAGGAGTGTCGGGAGTCTCCAGAAGTGGAGGCCGTGCGGCCAGAAGCGGTGACGAGAGCCGGGGGAAACGACGGTGGATGCGACGTTTCCGGTGGCGGGACAGAGGAGGTGACAGTGACGGTGGTAGTACAGTAAAACTTCCTCAATGCGGAACCTCGAAGGACAATTTTTTTTCGTATTAGACAAGTTTCCGCATTATACAAAATAACACATTACCTTATGTTTGGCAGGACCACGATTCTTATTCACATTAGATTTCCGCATTGTGAACGTTCCGCACTGAGAAAGTTTTACTGTACAGTCGACTCCGGTTATAGTGAACCTCTGGGGACTAACCTGTTTGGTCCAATATATCAGAGGTTCACTATATCCGATGATGTCAACTTTAAATGGCTTTTCTCCACAATAATTGATTTTATTAGTATACAACAAAATGCATTAACAGCACATAACTGAAAATTTCAATATCTTTATTTAAGTAAAAAAAATTGAATTGTTTGCTTCGTACATTTTTCATTAGATCTTTCTCCAGGGTTCGTGCTCTCCTCATACTTGATTCCGCCTTGTCCTCTATCGCTAAGAAGCGTAATGTAGTCATGACACCTTTCAATGCCTCTTGCACTGTTGGAACACCGTCCAAACAACGCCGTAACGTACGAGATCAACCTAATTTCTAGGATTCATTTCCTACGTACGCTATAGCCGAGGTTCAGGTTCACTATAGCCGACCGTACATATGCTTATTTGTAATGTTAGTGAAACGGGCCCTGTTCACTATAACCGAGGATTCGTTATATCCAATTTCGCTATAGCCGGGGTGGACTGTATTTGCGTTGGCGGGGAGGAGAGGGGCTGGAGGGTGGGTGGGGAGCGAGGGCGGCGCCGAGGGCGATGACGCTGGGGGCGTGCCCGCGGACAGCTCCTTGCGCCGCCAGCGAAAGACTAATTACAGTTGTCAGGCGGCGCGGGTGGCCGGGCGGAGGGCGAGCGGGCGGGTGGGCGGGCAGGCGGGCGGGTGGCGGCGGCGCGGGCGGGCGGATGGCGGGCGGACGGGCGGGCGGCCGGGCGGCGGGCGCGTGGCGCCGCTCTGCGTGAGGGCGGTGGGGGCGGGGCGGACGCGGCGGCACGCCACGCGGCCGGAAGCGGCGAATCGCCCCGCCCTCCGCTCGCCCCCCCCACCCGCCACTCCCTCACAACGGAACAGCTCCGCACTCCCTCAAGGAACAACCATGTAGTAAGAAAATGAACGAATGTAGAATATTCACATTGACGGTCTGGCTTCTTTTCCTATCATTATTAGAGCAAATATTTAGAAACGAAAAAAATAGAAAATTTCTGAAGAAAATAAGAATACAAATTATAACTGTTTTTCTTCATTACTAATTGCCAACAATCTAACTGTAATAAATATTATTGTATAAATATTATTGTTGTAAATATACATATTGGAATGATGTAGGAGGAAAATATTATTGAGGTACACAGAAACATAGTACAGGTACGTATCGATAATATTCTGAAATCAAATACGACTTCCTTATTGCACAACGTTTCAGGAATAAATTTTGTTCTCTTCTTTACGTGTTTTTATTTTATTATTATTTTAATGCAAGGCAATTATCTGGATTAAAAGTCAAATTTAAATGAAATTTATAGTTTATTGGGATGTTTACAAAGGGGATAAAATGTTTTTCGATATCCTTGTCTTAAAATCTTATTTCGATTCTCATTTTGTAAATAACTATTTTGTTAACTATTTATCATTCTCTATAGATCCCTGAATTTCAAACGTGTACGGCACCCATAATGCCAAAAATAGGTCTAGTGAAGAGCGAAGTAAAGAATTGGATAGCATGGTAGTGGTGTATTACATGTGCGCCAGTTGTAAATAACACTGAGCTGCGCTAACTGTGCTTGGTACAAATTGAAATTCTTGCATAGGTGCGTGATTACAACGAACCTATGGCAATGTTTTATATCTAAATAGAAGGGACCTACAAGACAAGTTTCGAGCAATAACACGATTAGCTTCAAATATTGTTAAAAGTACCGATTATCAAATATTATTAAATTTTGAGGATGCCTCATGGGATATTGTATTACATTTGGACTTTAGAGTTTAGACATTCAGTAAATATAGAGAAACATAATGTGTTTTTATAAATTGGGTTTATATGGATACAAAATTATATTAGATAATGATGTAATACCTTCATATATATTAAAATATTGTAAAATGTTGCCATCTACCGGCAAAGCAGAGAAATCAGTACTCGGTCAAAATGGTCCCCATACACAAGAAACCTCAGTTAAACTTGACTTTCTTAACATTAAATTAAATTTATAAAATTTCTCTTCTATATGTATCAATAACGCATGTAGATGAACAGACAGCTAACAATTAATTATCTTTGACACAACCCTCATCCCACCACTGCTTTCATTACCTTAGAATGTAAAGAACCAACATTGGACAACATGGATAAGAGTCAAAATGTATTGCCTTTTTATTCTTGAAAATAGATTTTATTACATGGGAGCTTTTTTTCCAAAATTTAACTAGTATATGACTTAGTGTAGGAATCACAGAATTTTGAAAATATGCACACAATTCACTTTTCCCCATAGCTCGTCATACGCAGTTTTTAACTGCTTTTTTGACACAAAATAAATAAATAAAAACATTTTGGCGAAAATTTGCTACATGTACGATCTGTCATATGTACAACGTATTAAATTGTTCGTTTGGTTTGTTTTTTCGTGTTTCCGGGCGCGTCAACTGCTTTGGTCATTAGTCCCGTTAGTGTAGTGCACGTTTGTGGTCCGTGGCCCGTTTCGTAGGGTACTGCTCCGGCATTCGCCTGGTGTTGATCTGAGAAACCACGGAAAATACCGATCAGAGCAGTCGGCCACTAGAATTCTCCTCCAGACAGCGACTGAATTCGACCTAGCTGAAAAGCTAGTGTCGAAAATCCTGCCGCCGTCAGGACTCGAACCTAGGACCTCCCGGTCAGAGGCGCTGCAGTGACATCAGTTGATGCACTGAGCTACCGCTCGCGGTATATTAAATTATTTTTACATCAGTTTTACACCAAATCTGGCAAAAAAATAAAATTGCATAGACTCCTCCATACTTCCAAAGTGCTCTCGTGTGAAAGTTCCGCAAAGTGTTGTCATTCTCATCTTGCCATATCTCGCTATCTTTTTCGTTAGTAGCTGCAGGCTGAAGCCAGTTCTGAAGAGGTCCGAGGCGACCTAGTACGAGCAGTGAGCAAGTCGTGATCCAGTAATCGGTGAACACGTGGGTTTTGCAGCGGTAACCTATCCTCCTCCTCCTCCTCCTCCTCTATCATTACTTCCAGCACCAAGTGACCATATGGATTCAGGCAACGTGAAACGAGAATTCGTAATGGGATACATCGACGTAGAGAAATCATGTTCAATTTTAATTTACCTACAATTTGAAATTGCATGTACAATGTTTACGACCCTTTATGTAGGGTAATAAGTAGTGTTCTGTCTGTTCATTACCTCCAATGTTCCAATTTAATTTGAATTAATCGTACTAGCATGTTTATTTTATTTAATGTGCAAACTGGTCACAAATTATATAGAATTCACAGGTGCTGCATCAAGCAAAAAAGTTTAAGTCTTTTTAAATTTCTGATGCCTCTAAGAAATTTTATTAACATGAGACTTTACTAATTTGTTTAAATTATCTAATACTTTGGATAAATGTTATGAATTATAATATAGCTATTGGAAAGCTCTTTGAGTGTTTATTTTTCATGCGGAACATAAAGCTTCGTTTTTTAAGACAACTTAATTGTTATATCCCTAATTTATTTCAATCTGTAATTAATTTTGAATGTTGACAAATGTTAAATGATTGTCTAGTCACATTGCTAGAATAATGTGTCAACTCAATTTCGCTGAAGTAAGTGATTATTCTTTTTTTCGCGAAAGGAATTTGGTTTGAATTAAATACATCATACCTTGAAATTAAATCAAAAATTGAAAAGAGAAATTTGGTTTGGAAAGACCAAGTTGTGGTTAAGTACTTCTAAGAAGCTAAACAACACTAGCTTTCATTTTTTTTTTGAATCTACTGGGGTTGAAGGAACGCCCGCCCAAAGTTTCATCTAGAGGTCCCAAGAATCCTCAATGAAGAAATACTTTGAATTCTGACTTTTGACTTTAAAGCAAAAAGAGCTCTAGATACAGTGACCCGAATATTCTCCCCTGTCTGACCCAAATGTCGCAATACTTGACCGCGAAGACAGATCGGATGGAGCAGATGGGACGGTTGATCGGATCGGATCGGATCGGATAGAAGCGAAGCGAATCGGATCGGATCCGAACAGAGCGTAGTGGGGCGGAGAGGATCGGATCGAAGCGAGTGGAGTGGAGCGGGGCCTAGCGGGCGATCGCCTCGCTTCGCCGCGCCCTCTGCATGGAGAGCGGCTGACGTGCGCGCCTTCTCAGAAGCGAGGGACGTAAGCGCCTATATTTTCCCGCGCGAGGCGCTTGTCCACATGAGCTTCTCCGCGGCCAGAGGCCGGCGCTCCACAAACTCGGGCAGCGCGATGTCACTGGGACCCAGGGGAAGGGATGCCAAAAAAACATCGATGTTTTCTATCAGAAATATCGATACATTAACATCAAAATTTGCTTTCGATGTTTTCTTCACATCGATATTTTGTTGCAAATATATCGATTTTTTTTTCTTCATTTTTAAAAAAGGGGGTTTAGGCACGTTGAAGAAAGCAGCAATCTACCAATATTGTTGTTTCGTCATCCCGTTTATCACCTGAACATTTTGCCTGTGAATTTTGAGGAATTTAGGTGGTTTTATTCGATGGAAGTGACTAAATGGTAAAATAGCACAACACGATCTTCTTTATTGTAAATTCTTCTTACATTCTGATAATATTTTGTTAACATTCTACTAACTGCTGGTAACCGTACAATAGAATATATACCACGTCTGTAATTGAAAATGGATGAAAATAGCATTCGATTTCTAAATATTTTTTAATAAGGGGTTAAGCACGTTGAAAGAGAGCAGCAACCCACAGCATTATCGTTGTTTTGCGACACCCTCTTCGCCTGTGCTTCTGAGGAGTTTGGGTGCTGCTCGTGTTATGAATGTATGTTATTGCCAGACGTGTCATTACCTGAATCGACAGTAAAACACAAATCGATAGAAAAACACGATGTTCTTTTTTAAATTTTTATTATTTAATTGTTAATCATTTTACATACTATTAACATCCCGGTAACCAAACAATAAGATATATCCATTTTACATACTGTAATTAAAAATTGATAGTAAAATATCATTTTATTAGTCTAAAAATTAAAACATCAATGTTATAACATCGATGTTTTTCTCGATTTTTTCATCGACTTAAAACCCTTTAGCGATATAGGAAACATAGATGCATCGATTTTTTGGTCTTTCCCATCACTATTCAGGGGCTCCCCGGCCCACACCAAAATGGCTAGCTCCGAAAGAAAATGGCAGTTGCCGATGGGCATTGATTCAATGGAATAAAACAAACAAAATATCTTAAGTTATGATACATTAGATAAAACTAGGGGGTTGAGTTCTTTAATATTGTTTATATATTTCGTATTAGATAATTTGTTCAGTGTGTATTACAAAATACTCGAAGTACATTGATGTCGTTTTATATTTTGTATATTGCAGGAGTTGTCATAAGATAACCTACTATAATTTCATAAACTTAATTCTGATTATCTTACTTCTTTATCTATTTTTTACTGTAACAATAAAATATATTCGTGAACAGTACTAGACTCCCAAACTCAACATTTTTAGAAATGAAACTACTGAAGACGTATAATGTTTGAGTTCTTGTTTACAAGATTTTGATGGGGAAAAGTTATTTTGAATGTTAAAAGAATCTCAAATAGATAATTCCTGAATGAAGATTCACTCCTCTGTGGACATTATTTCACATAATCTTGGATAATTTGACAATTTAGTATCAAGGTTTTAAATGTTTTTAAGAATATTCAAATCAGGCAGTAAACATTTACGAAAAAATGTATTAACTAAAGATGCACAAAGATTCATTCTATTCACTCGACAGAGTGGGGATTTATCACAACAGTAATTTAACAAACATGCCCTTTTAAAAAAGTCTTTAAAGATCCATGGTCTTCGTAAAATTTTTTTCGAAAATGTTGGGAAAAGATAAGATGAATAATTTATTTAATGAGTTTGGGCTAACACTGAGGCAAAGTCTTGAAATGTGTGCTAAACACGAATTTACTCTATGTTTGTTTAAATATATCCCTACGTCAACACCCAAAATTACATACTTTGATGTTTTTAACTGACCATGCCCACTTAATGCCAGGACCTTTTATTTGCAGGCCTCCGAAAAAATTGCTACTTTTAAGTATCCCCCAAACTACCTTCTGCCAGATCTGTCCAGTACCAAAGTTACTTTGATATACGGACTGAGTGCAACTCAGTAGGGATAAACAAAAATCGAGTTCTTAAAAAATCGATGTTTTCCACACATCGATATATTAACATCGATATTTTACTTTCGGGGTTTTTCACAACGATATTTTGTTGCAAATATCGATGTTTTTTTAATTTTTTTTTTAAAAAAAGGGGTGTAGGCACGTTGAAGAGTAGCAGCAATCTACAGCAATATCGTTGTTTTGCGTCATCCTCTTTATCACCTGCCCATTTCGCCTTGAATCTGAGGAATTTTAGGTGGTTTTACTTCGATGGTGTATGAATGGAAGTATAAATGGTAAATTGCGAAACACGATGTTCTTTAATGTTTAAAATTGTTCTTTACATTCGATAATAATTTTTATTAACATACTACTAACATGCTGGTAACCGTACAATAGAATATATACCACGAATGTAAATGAAAATGGATAAGAAAATAGCATTTTATTAGTCCACAATTGAAACATCAATTCTAAACATCGATGTTTTGTCGAATTTTCATCGACATCAAAAACCTATCGATATATCAAACATCGATGTATCGATGTTTTTAAAATTTGCCATCACTAAACCTGAGGTCCTGAAGGATTTACTCGAGGGCCCGTCGCGAGCGTTCACGCATCAAGGGGTCACGTCCGGGTGTGAATTGAATATGCGAGTGGAGCGGAGCGAAGTGGAGGCAGTCGAAAGTTCTCTTCGACAAACACTGAATGAACGCGGCGAGCTCTTCCACCGCCTGGGAACCGGTTCCGAAATTAATCGCGGCGTCCCGTGAGGCCCGCGGCGGCGGTGGCGGCGGCAGAGGCGGCGGAGGAGGAGGCGGAGGCGGCGACGGAGGCAGTGGTGGTGGCGGTGGTGGCGGCGGCGGCAGAGGCGGCGAGGCGGCGGCGGAGGAGGAGGCGGAGGCGGCGGCGAGGCAGTGGTGGTGGCGGTGGTGGCGGTAGTGGCGGTGGTGGCGGCGGCGGCGGGCGGCGTGGGGGGCGGCGGAGGCATGACGGCGGAGGGGCGCCGGCGGAGGCGGAGGCGGCGGTGGGGCGGGGGAGACGGAGGCAGGCGGAGGCGGCGGCTGAGGAGGAGGCGTTCATCCCAACGCAGGTGCGAATTCGCGTCGTTGCGTGAATGGTCGAATGCAGCGTTCGAAATCGGATAATAATGGAGTATAATTTCTCCTCCACGGACTTTTGGTTCGCAGACTCGTGTTAGTGGTTGCGGTGAAGGAGAGAATAGGTTCCTTTTTTTGAATGAACCGTTAACGCATTGCTGCAACCAGTGAATAATGGTATGTTAAATAAGGCATTACTTCATTATGTTCCTAAATAACGACGCAAATATGCTCGAAGGCGAGCAATAAACGAATGACATCGAATTTTCTTAATTACAGCCTAATGAACAGACACCTTTCCACTTATTTGTTTAAGAAAAACTGTAGATCCTATGTTCAATTTTAATTATACAGTTTCAGGAATTACAAAATCAATTAGAACGGATCAATGTAATCTTCAATGATTTCTCTGTTTTAATCTACGCACAAAAATTATCGGGAAAGACTAATGTTATAATGATCGAAAATAACTTGAAATTCTTCTTGGTAAAACAAAATATTACTGTTATTATATTACTATGAAACAATATTTTATGTCAAATTTACATTTGAGAGTTGCTTGCTCTTTATTACACATTTAATTTCTGATATTTCTTTCGATATTTTATCAATTTAATTTAACAATAAACCCAAACAATAAATTGACTGTGAGAGAAAATATCGTTACGTATTAAAAAGACACGTTACAGACTCCAGTATGATTGATGTATCCGAAATAGAAATCGAGAACGAACAAAGATATTACCATTCTCTTTTTAACCCGTATATATTGCAAAGGAAACCTAACTTTTGAATCGCGCTATCAGGAAGTACCCCCAAAAATTACCGTTAACTTATAACCCGAATCCAGCGGGGTTTCCGTGATCAGCAAGTAATTTCCCAATGGACGAATCGTTTCAAATCGTTCTAAAAGGTGTTCGTTTCGCTCCACTTTTCGGGATTCATTTTTCAAGAATAACACTATCCGCAGACCATAATATTTTGAGAAAGTGGTGAAATATACACTGGGCAATCAACCATTTGCAACTAAATCGTCTTTCGCGCTCTGATTCTTTCTAATAATAAAGTAAGAATTTCATCCCCGACTCACTATAGAGTCACTTGGGTTCAGTCCAATCAACAGACAAAGATTTTCTTTAACAATACAATGTTAAACTGACCTTAAAAAAGTATCTATTGTCATAACTATTTCATTTAGCCATTCTTGACTGTATTAGGCAACTAATTTCTTCGTCAAATTTTTTCGGGTTATCTAATAAGATATGGACGTTTAGCACAACATTCCTTCAGGTTTGAAGATTTTTGCGGACTCAGGGTCAGCTTTCACCAGGCAACACCCAATCTTCAAAATGAACAGGAAGATGAAAGATTCCTCAAAAATACGCACTGCCATTCTTTATCTACTAATTTGAGAGAGGAGAGCTATGCAAAAAAAAAATTATACTCTTACAATTAAAAGTTCATCGGACGCCTAGCAGAATTCGATCACGGTCTGAATCGAGTAACAGTCAAGTTAGTTTCACCACCCTTGCTCCTTGGGGGTGAGCAGTGTGCTTCTGGCATGAAGTATCGAACATGCACATCTGCTAACTGAAACGAGGAAAGAAAATTTAATAATTATCATTAAATATTCATAAAGTCCAAGGCAAAAATGAGTGGTTTTTCTTACTAATTTGTGTGAATGCAAAATAATGTATTTTTCTTAAACATCCAACTATTACATGAAATATCAAAATTGCTCTACATACATATGATTTTTGCTGAAAAAAATAAAATATATAGCTATTTAGTGCTTAATTTAAAGTTTCCAAAAAGCGAGAATTATTAAGATTATCTTACGTTGGGAAAATACCGCTTTATCGGACCGTTGGTGGAAGAAACACTCGAAATATAATAATCATTTCTAACCGAGAAGTGGCCTCCTAAGTTTTGAGACAAACACCGAATTAGGCAACCCGTTGACAATTCGGAAAGAACGTTTCTGATCTGCCAATAAAATGCTGATAAAGCGGTTGAGATGTCTCAGCAACAAGTTTCAACTGGACCAGGGGGTCCTTGCGTTTGAGTCCCCCGATGTCGGATTTTCGACACTAGGTCGATAACACAGTAGCTGGAATTCTGCCGCTGCTAGAGAATTCTAGCGACGAATACTCTGATCGGCAGATGTTCATGATTCCTATGATCAGTTCTTAAATACCGGAGAAGTAATTTTAAAAAATGGATTTAGAAACATACGTGATCTTTCCTTCCTCATTCTTTCCCCTTTGTGTTTTCTCTCTCTCTTTTCTCTCTCTCTATCACTCACTCACCTCTCACACACACACACACACAAACACACACAGACACAGCGCACACACAACACACACGCCAAAACACCACACACACACACACACACATACACACACTTAATGGCCACTCTGCCGCACATCTCGGAAAAACCATTCGGGAAAGTTAAGTTTGTCCCGACGGGCGGATCCTAGGTTTCAGAGATCCCGAAGAGGAAGAAACAGGAAGCTGACGCAGATGTGCGGGTCGGCGCTAGATCAGGCGTTCCGTGGTCAAGAAACACCACCGCCTCCGAGATACAAAATTCACTACACTTGCAGGACTAGTGACTATTGACATCGGCAGTTGACGCATCCGTGACACGATAATGCACGAAGAATGATTCACAATCCATTCACGTACAAAGAAAAAGTTAATAATATCGTCCTGAGTATGACCAGGAGAGATGGATCAGAAATAAACTAAGTTTATGCAGACCTCTGACTTTGGGGTCCTGTTTCTAGTCCCGGGCAGTGGCAAGATTTTCGACACTAGCTTGTCAGCCAGGTCGAATACAGTTTTGTGGAGAATTCTACAGATTGTAGAATGAACAGACTGTATGTTTGGAAATTCACGGCCGGCTGCTCTGTTCGAAGTTTTCTGCAGTTCTCCGATGAAAGCCGGGCGAATACCAGAGTAGTACCCTAACAGACGCCGACCTTCCTATCTCTTCCTTGTCATATCCTCACACCTTACACTAACATGCGCCACACTACCACCATGCCGGGAGACCGGTCGGGGGCTTAGAGCTTGTCCTGATTGGGCATCCGCGCTTTGGGAGATACGGGAAAACCGCATATCTACAGTAGGTCGGCGACGAAACTCGCCATATAGCGGGAAGACCAGCGCCACCTCGAGAAAAAACACACTACACTACGGAACTAATGACCTAGTAGTGACAGTAGTAGTGACCAAGTAGTTGACCTAGTAGGACCAGGTAGTTGACCATGGTATTGTGAATTCTGATTTGGTGTGTTGACGTTCTTACAAGAAGAAATAAAGAGGTCATCTTCGTCAACATATCAGCTTTATTAAGATGCCTTTCGACTCTTTGCCGTCATCGTCAGTTTGCTGCTGTCGGCAAAGTCGAGCGACTGTGACCCTGGTAGTTGACCATGGTAAATTGACCATGGTAGTTGACCATGGTAGTTGACCATAGTAGTTGACCATAGTAGTGATCATCAAACTTTACCAGCACTTGACCATGATTCACCATTTAGTTCACCTAGTAGTTCACCAAGTAGTAGATCATAGTAGTAGGCCAAGTAGACGCGCCTGGAATTATTGACAATCAATCAAAACCCAAACAAGAGGTCTGGTTTGCAGAGGACATCCCAGCGGCGAAGAGTCTCGGCGAACGAGGAGAAGTACTGGCGGCCGCGTCGCGGCGCTCCGCGTGTCGCCGTCCCGAAGGCGGTGGCGGCGGGCGACAAGTGGCGAGCCCCGGCGCGACGCCCCACACGCCTCGCCCGGTCGCCAGCTCCCGCGCCACCGATTCCCCGCGCGATTACACCCTGCTCCGGCGAGCTCGAGCGCCAATTTAAATTTTAAGCCGTCAATTTTTGCCATCCATCGATCATCGCTTTAATGAGTGGTCTGCGCATGAAACTATATGCCATTAGAGGCGAATTTGGCCCTGGGTAACGAGGATCGGCGCGCCGGGCGTGATGGATCGCCCGGGGGCCCACCGACGCCACGACGCGACCCACGCGACGCGATGCGATGCGACGCGACGCGACGCGACGCCAGGCGTCACGACGCTCGACGCCAAATCCCAAAACGTCGCCTCGCCTCGCCCCCCGGCGTTAATTTCCTTTGTGTCTTTTTTTTTAAGAGCACGCTCCATGCATTTTCGCTGTGAATTACTTTATTGGTTACTAACAAAATATTCGGCATTGCCCAGGCTTTCTTCTTCCAGTCCTTTTGAAAAGAAAAATATCCATTTTGTGTACAACACGTTGTTCAAGACTATTATTTTTTAAAAGAAATTGGTTCAAATGTTAATAAAATTGCAATTTTTTTTCATTTTTCAGAGTACATTAATATTAGGTAGATTTTTTTTTAATCTTAAGCATGCTTCTGGCATATAGCTAATCAGTTAGGTAACAAGGTTCGCCACGGAGCTACTGGCTTCTGGTGGAATATATTAGAAACATTCTGCTCTTAGCGACAGGCGAAAATGATTATCGTGGTGCTTCTACCAATATATTATATATTTTCTTTATTTGTGTTGTATCAATCTTTATATAGCTTTGCAAGAAAATGGGACAATTGAAGAAAAGCCTGTAAATTTCGTATCTATTCGTGCTCTACTGTTTGGTATCGATGTAAGTTATGTCACTGAATTCACTTTTGTTAGTAGTAGATTATATTTCAAGGTTTCTTCATCTATTCAAATTATTGCGCTGACTCTCTCTGGAAAAATATCTGATACTTTAAATGCTGGTGTGAATCTACAGTAGTTGCTCTGACCAAGAGGTCCTAGGGTTCGAGTCCCGATAGTGGCGGTTTTACAATACTAGTTAGATAGCTACGTCGAATTCAGCCGCTATCTGCAGGAGATTCCTTGCAGCTCGCCTCTCCGTCGGTAGGTTTTGTAGTTTCTTCGATCAGTTTAAGGAGAATGCCGGAGTAGTACACTAATGAACGGGCCATGGACACGCGAGATTGTTTTCCTTGCCTCATCCTTTGCCCTCCTTTTCCTTCGTGTACACACTTACATGTGTACATGCTCTACATGCCACTAACCCGGTAGCGGTAGCTCGTGCATCAACTGATGTCACTGCAGCGCCTCTAACCGGAGGTCATAGCTTCAAGTCCTGACAGCGGCAGGATTTTCGACACTAGCTTTTCAGCTAGGTCGAATTCAGCTGCTGTCTGGAGGAGAATTCTAGCGGCCGGCTGCTCTGATCGGAAGTTTCCGTGGTTTCTCCGATCAACACCAGGCGAATGCCGGAGCAGTACCCTAACGAAACGGGCCAAGGACCGCGCGCGATCCTGTCCTTCCTCTTCTTGTCCTATCCTCTCCTTACACACACCTTACACTACCATGCATCACTACCACATATACCGGGAGACCGGTCGGGAGCTTAGAGCTTGTCCCGACTGGGGTGGTGCCCGTTGGTGGACGAGTCCTAGTTAGGAAACACCATTAGCCGACGTAAGTCGGCGCCGGATATCGCCATCCAGCGGGGAAGATCGTCATCTCCCGAGAAAAAAGCACACACTAACAGGACTAATGACCGAAGCAGTTGCGCGCCGGAAACACGAAAAAAATCAATCAATCAATCAATACACTGCCACTAATGAAGGGAGACCGGCCAGGATCTTATAGCTGTCGGCGTGCGGCTGCTGAACGGAGATATTTGCAGGGGAAAACTCCGCAAGTAGACATGCACGTCGGCACCGGATCTTACATGCTAGCTGAGGAGGAGCATGGCCTCCTCCAGAGATATAATACACACTATCATTACGGCACTCACAATAAAAACAGTTGTCAGATCCAAAACTTCACGTTTCTCTATGTATCTACGTATGTTGACGCCCTGAATCCGAAGTGTGAAGTGCGCTACCACCCTCCAGTTTTTTTAAATTGTGGAAAACACATGTGAATACTATGTTTTGGTGTTTTGTAGCTTGTATTCTGCAGAAGCCAAACTTTGTTAGACCCAAAGATTTATAATATGTTAACTCAAGGAGCTGAATCGGAACTCTCAAGCCAGAATTGCGCCACAACCTTCTAGTTTTTTTAAATCGCGAAAAAACACCGCAAAAGTAACAATTTACGTGCTTTTCGCGATAAAAAACTGGGGAGAGATAGTGGAATTCTGTTTTCACATTCGGATTCATCGCGTCGACATATATAGAGAAACATGTGCCAGGTCTTCGGTCTGACAATTTTCTTTAATTATTTTATGTGCCTGTGTTATCATAACAGTGTACACTCTCTGATAGTAAAAAGTTATGAAACAATCATAATAATGATCACAAATAAATTCTTTTAAAAACTATTCACTAAATTTCAATTTTCATTTTACGCTTTCTAAATGAAATTTATTAATATGACTAATAGAATAGACATGTTTTATTATATTATGTGTTTAACTTGGCATGTACTTGCTAATCGTATGTGACATCTAGATTTACCTCATTGCTGTGCGTCATGTGTGAGTGTCGTACATATGAATATTTTATCCGGCATTTTGGATTTTGAGAAAAGTATTCTGTGAATTCTATTGTTATTTTCGTACTTTTTACTTCAATGTTTGCATATTCGTGAATTCTATTCGATATGGGAACGTCTTAATTAATATTCAAATATGAATAAAGAACAAATATCTTTAGACACATCTTCACGTTTAGGAAATTTTCAGAAAGAAATAATTTTACATTGCTTTCTTCAGAACTCACTTATTTAACAATTTATTTACATTCACAATTTCTAAAAATATTGTCATGGTTATAAGTTCCTTACTTCTCCTTTAGTTGTTGTACATTCCTTACCAGATTTGTATTAATAACATCACATTATTGACATCTATTATCTCTGAGCGTTTCAAATAGAATTTGAATAAATGTCTTGAACTAAATTGACATTCAATGATGAGTATAGTTCGTTTTTAAAATATATCCATCAATTAAGTTATCAAGATTTATCTAAGTTTAGCATGTCTACCATTAAAGGAAAGTATTTCGTAATAGTATGTTAAAATATATTTTCATTTTCCCAACCGGAAGAACCGGTTAAATTAATTTTAAAATCACTGGCGTGAGTTGGTGGCTGCAGCTTTAGAGAGCTCTGTTATTTAGAGCAAATAATGTGAAACATCTCTTAACTCAAATCAAACATTGAAAGCCTATCATTAAAGATGCAAATGATATGTAATATTTGATATTAAAATCTAACTTAAATTGCTCCATTTATTTAAAAGTAAAAAAGTAACATAATATACATAATATTAAAATTGCACGATACCACTTTAAATTACTATCCAATAATGATGTTTTTTACTGTTATGCTTTAAACTACAAAATATGTTCCTATATATGAATATAATGAACGTTGGACTATGTCGCAGAAATAAGTGCACAACAATAATAATATTGAATGAACTCCAGTTAACATCAATGAATTTGCAATCAAATTTGCATTGTAAAGTTTAAAATGAGCAAATCGAAATCTTGTGACATTTACTAAAACAAATACATTATAACAGGAAGCAAGCTGAAACATTTCAACAGTATAGTATGTGTTTGTAGTTTCATGTACGAGAATTTACGAATCTTTCATTCAAAAGCAGTGAATTAAAGAATTCCAATGTATTGGAAAAATATATAAATTATCAGGTAAAATATCTGAAGCGTCTGAAGATGATTTCTCTTTCAATGAATGAAATAGAATTGTAACGAAAATTAACACTACATTTTATATTTACCACAGCACAACTCGTTCTCTCTTTCATGGCTGTCTTCTCATCGTTAATAATATGCAGTGGTAGTGATTGTGATTTCACAGATTTTTAGATGTAGATTTTGAAAATTATATTCAAAGGAAATAAAATGGTTATCATTTCCATTTAAATGAAATTTGTGTTTTGTTTTTTTTCAGAAATGAAGGAACATTATTGTCTTTTAAAGACTTAAGCAAGTATGTTTCTGATAACAGGATGTTTTGACTAAACAAACAATTAATCTTTAATAAGTTAGGTGCTAAACTATAAAGCGAAACATGCCAGCTTTTATGATTATTTTCGCCACTCCTCTGATACTTTATTATGTCCTCTTAGTTTCGATTTCACGACTAAGATTAAAAATTCTCTGAATAACTCTAGCGTGTAATACAAAGTGGCCCTGACTAGAATCAAACGACCGGGCGACATTGGAACCAACATGAACAAAGCGACGCGTTCGAGACTCGAGCACCCATTCATATGCGGATTATGACACGGTTGTTAACTGGAAGACTGTCGTAAGGCGACCAGCGACGGCGTTGCAGGTGAGGCGGAGACGGCGGGGGCGGCGGGGACGGTGGGGCGACGCGGGCGACGCGGGCGACGCGGGCGACGCGGGCGGCGGTGTGGCGAGGGCGGGGAGAGCGGTTGGGTTGAAACACAAGCAATTGCGGATAATGTGGAAGGGGTGAACCGAAGGATGATTGATTGACTGAAGTATTCGGGCACGTGATTGCTGTGCTCATTAGTTCCGTTATTGAGCTTATATTTTATCGCGAGAAGTGGCAGTGTTCCTCCACCCAGGTGCACTGGTTGGTGAAACCGGAGCCGCCGACTTGCTGGAATTTTCCTCCGATATTCTCCGCTCGACAATGCCCAAGCCGAGACGATCTCTACGCTCCCGACTGGTCTTCCTACAAGGGTGCTAGTGTAAGTAAGGGCATGTGTGTACGTAAGGGGGTAAGGTTAGAGACAAGGAAGAAGAAGATAATATGATGCGCGGTCTGTGGCCCGTTTATTAGGGTACTTCCCCGCCATTGGCCTGTCATTGATGTGAGAAACCACGTAATGGTCCCGATCGCAGCAGCCGGCTTCTAGAATTCTCCTGAAGACAGCAGCTGAAATTGACCCAGCGATGTAGGTGGAGACCCGGAGATGAAGACAGAGGCGGCGACGGCAGGCGTGGCGCAGGGTCGGAGGGAGAAAGGAGGATGGGATGACAGGGTGGTGGCGAGTTCTGCCTCGCGCGGCGGCCGAGACGCGTAAGCAGGCCGACCTTGGCTATTTCGTGGCGGATCGGGTCTCCTGAAACTGGAGATGCTAATGCACGCCGTTGACTGTATTACAAGCGAACACGCGGACCGACCGTTCAACCCCCTGCCCTCCGCCGCCCCGCCACCCCGCCGCCCCGCCGCCCCCGCTCCCGCCGCCTCCGCCGCCCCGCCGCCCGCCGCCCCGCGCCCGCCGCCCCGCGCCCCGCCGCCCGCCACCGCCGCCCTGCCGCCCCCGCCGCCCCGCCGCCCGCCGCCCCGCCGCCCCCGCCGCCCCGCCGCCTCTGCCGCCCCGCCGCCCCCCACCGGCCCCGCCGCCCCCGCCGCCCCCCACCGCCCCCGCCGCCCCGCCGCCCCGCCGCCCCCCGCCGCCCCCGTCCCCTGCCTACTTGTCCCAGCGTTCGCACTGTGAGGAAGGTCGATCGTGATCGATTGTCGGAAGAGATCGACCAAGGGCGGGCCGAAGAGCCATTTCACACCAGATGCTCTCAATTGGGTTACAGACCGCGATTGGTCGATCAGGCCATCAGATTGGATGAGTCGACTAAGCAGCGGAGCGGAGCGGGAGGCGCGGCGCGTCTGAGAGACGCGTGGGAGGGGCGTAGAGAGGCGCGTTTCTTCCACCTTCAGATTTTTGTGTGTTTACAGTTGGTTGCTAGAATCGCGATTATCGTAAGTAGAGTATTGTAGGGATGGGCACATCAATTCCTAAGGGACAATTATAGTCCATAAGAAATGAAAAATCGCGTTCGTTTAGAACGTAAGTAAAACCGTACTCTTGAAAGTAAGTCTAATGCATTTGTAATGGCTCTCAATGTCTAAAACGTCTGTATGATATGTAGGGAAAAAGAAATAAATGCGTTTCAAATTATGTTCTGATTGTGTCAGTTACCAATGCTCGAAATCTGAAATGAAAGAAATGTATCAATAATGTAATTTTTGTTCCATTAAACAAACATAATTGTCACGAGAATGATCTGAAACTTATGAATTCGATTATTGCAACATATATTCCAATGCAAACGATGTAACATATTTAAATTCTCTAGAAATCAGTTAAATTCTCTACAGAGGTAAACCTCACAATACAATAGGTTTTGACGATATATTTCTTTTATGGATCATATTCGTGGGTAGAAAACTATTGAGAAAGAACTGTCATTTATGTATTGTGTTTAATTTGAGGAGGGAGTTCGGAGGAGGAAGTGAGGGAGTTATCATGACGAACTCATAATATCATGATTACTTTATAATATCGAAACTAATTAAGTTCTCTGAGAACTTTGCTTATTTGCAATAATTAATTTAATCTGAATTAAAATGTGAAAGTTCTGATAAAACTTGACTCTATTTTCTAAACATATTTGTGATCACTCAGCCCACAGTCCTGAATTTACGTAGCTACTTAGTAATAGAGATTCCTTAAATCCAAATACAAAACAGTAATTAAAATTGTGGGAAATTATTCTTTGAAATACCCTACGTAAACATTGATGTACAGTGACTTAATGTCAATGAATTTATTTATTTATTTATATTCTGACCTCGGCTATTTTCAGCAGAATTGTGATAAGACACATGATCAGTAACAACGAAACGAACGAAGTTTCTTAGAGGTAATTTCTAAAAAAATACCATTATAGCTTTCTCACAAATTATTATTAACAATTATTATGGATCTATAGTTCCGTAATTCACTATCTTAAAACCGATTAAAAAATCGCATGTTTATTACATTCAAGTATTTCGTTTCATTATTTCATTGTTTTGTCAAAAATTAAAACGGAAAATAAAAGTTGTGTAAAATGGTCGGAAAAGAAAAAGTTCGCAATTAAAGGAGCAATTTTGAATAAACATCGAAATGTATAATAAGATTTGCCTGCTTATAGCCTGATTCTAGGCCTTTGAGATATTAATGGTTTTTGCAGAGTTTGATGAATATTTTTCTGTTCATTCGCAAACATCGTACAATCATAGCCTATCATGTTAGTGCGTAAAACCATTATAAATTCTGGAGGTACTGAGATACAGCTTCTCTCTTGACTCACGGAATAATTATGTCGTATTTATTTTACATGCAGCCATTTAATCATCGAGCCCTAATTAACACGTTCATTGCTACACAAATTCCTATGAGCACAGGAGATTCTTCATCATCTACAGAACAGGTCGACATCGCAGATTCCAAAAGAAAATTCTTCATTCCAGTTAGAAAACCCGTCCTATCGAGGGCGCCGTAGAACATGAGGCAGCTGACGATATGAGCACTGCAGCGCGTTCTCGCCATGCAAACGCCACTCATCTCCCTCGCCCATTCGCTCAAGAACCTCAACGACCGACACTCGTTGCCTGCAGCCTCCACCCACCCACAATCCACTTTCAACCACCTACCACTCCGTTAACCTCTCACCACTGCCAACCACTGCCTACCATCTACCACTCGTCAACTCTCACCACCCAACCACAACTCGCCAACCACTACCACCACCTCTCACCTCTCACCATTCCCCTACCCACATTCCGCCACCCACATTCCGCCACCACATTCCACCACACGCCATCCATTCCTACTACCACCTCCCAAAATCCTTCACCTTCGCCACCATTCACCACCTACTAACAACCGAAATAACTCCACCCATACTCCCAACACTACCCACCTCTCTGTCCAACAACGCACACATTGCTTCAAACATATCCACCAACCAGCATCCGCAATCCACCCCTCTCCCCAGGTCTTTCCAAACTCACATCACCTCGCTCACCATTCACCACCCACTACCCAAGTACAGCAACAACTCACCGTTACCTACCTATCGACGACACACCGCCCAACACCATCACACCCACACCCGACTTTTCGACAGACACTCACCTTCTACCTAAGGTCACCACTCCACCAACCGATCCCAATCCTCCCTCAGCGAAGCCTTTCTCAAATCATACACCTCTCAGTACCCTAACACCATCCTACCAAGTCCACCCACCCCACCAGCTTAGTCCAACCCCTCTCCCAATCCTTTTCCCAAATCACACCTCCCAGCAGCCATATATATTGTATTGGATAGAAAGAGAGCAATACTCCATAAGGCTCTGTACTGCATGATATGTTGAAGCTCTATAGCTGGTCGCCGTCCTAATCATCTGCTTTCCACCTATTGCCTCATCCTCCTCGGCGAGCCTCACTCGCCGTCTCTCGCCCCTGGGGCCAGTTCAGTGGCGGCCCTCCCCGGCCGCCGCCCAGGAGCTTTCAATTAGGGAGGCCGTCCCTCAAACATCGCCATCGGCGCGTAAATAACTTTCACTGCAAGTCGCGGTGAACGCGCCCACGCAGCTACCGCGCAGCGGTGGGAGAGGACTCAAGGGCGAGCGACGAGCGCCTCCGCTCTCCGCGGACTCCGATCGAGTTTAGTAGGTGGCGATTGGTGGTAGGTTGACGAGTGGTGGATGGTGGCAGTGGTTGGCGAGTGGTGGATGCATGTGGTATTGAGTAGCAGGTCGCGAGTGGTGGTGAGGTTGACAGTGGTAGCTGCGGCAGTGGTTGGCGAGTGGTCGATGCATGGTGGGTATTGAGTAGCAGGTGGCGAGTGGTGAGAGGGTTGACGAGTGGTAGGTGGTAGGCGGTGGTTCGCGAGTGGTGGATGCATGGTGGTGTGAGTAGCAGGTGGCGAGTGGTGAGGAGGTTGACGAGTGGTAGAGGTAGGCAGTGGTTGGCGGTGGTGGCTGTAGTGTGGTATTGAGTAGGCAGGTGGCGAGTGGTGAGGAGTGGTGACAGTGGTAGATGGTAGGCAGTGGTTGGCGAGTGGTGGATGTGGTGGTCTGAGTAGCAGGTCGCGAGTGGTGAGTGAGGTTGACAAGTGGTAGGTGGTAGGCAGTGGTTGGCAAGTGGTGGATGCATGGTGGGTATGGTAGCGAGTCGCGAGTGGTGAGTGAGGGGTTTACGAGTGGTAGCTGCTTGGCAGTGGTTGGCGAGTGGTCGATGCATGGTGGGTATTAAGTAGCAGGTGGCGAGTGGTGAGTGAGGTTGACGGTGGTAGGTGGTAGGCGGTGGTTGGCGAGTGATCGATGCATGTGGGTATTGAGTAGCAGGTGGCGAGTGGTGAGTGAGGTTGACGAGTGGTGGGTGTAGGCAGTGGTTGGCAGTGGTGGCTGATGGTGGGTATTGAGTGCAGGTGGCGAGTGGTGAGTGAGGTTGACAGAGTGGTAGATGGTAGGCAGTGGTTGGCAGTGGTGGATGCATGGTGGGTTTGAGTGCAGGTGGCGAGTGGTGAGTGGGGTTGACGAGTGGTAGCTGCTTGGCAGTGGTGCGAGAGGTGGATGTATGGTGGGTATTGAGTTAGCAGGTGGCGAGTGGTGAGTGAGGTTGACGAGTGGTAGATGGTAGGCAGTGGTTGGCGAGTGGTGGATGCATGGTGGGTACTGAGTAGCAGGTCGCAGATGGTGAGTGAGGTTGACAAGTGGTAGGTGGTAGGCAGTGGTTGGCAAGTGGTGGATGCATGGTGGGTATTGAGTAGCAGGTCGCGAGTGGTGAGTGAGGTTGACGAGTGGTAGCTGCTTAGGCAGTGGTTGGCGAGTGGTCGATGCATGGTGGGTATAAGTAGCAGGTGGCGAGTGGTGAGTGAGGTTGACGAGTGGTAGGTGGTAGGCGGTGGTGGCGAGTGATCGATGAATGGTGGGTATTGAGTAGCGGTGGCGAGTGGTGAGTGGGTGACGAGTGGTGGGTAGTAGGCAGTGGTTGGCAGTGGTGGCTGTCATGGTGGGTATTGAGTAGCAGGTGGCGAGTGGTGAGTGGGTTGACGAGTGGTAGATGGTAGGCAGTGGTTGGCGAGTGGTGGATGCTGGTGGGTATTGAGTGCAGGTGGCGAGTGGTGAGTGAGGTTGACGAGTGGTAGCTGCTTGCAGTGGTTGGCGAGAGGTGGATGTATGGTGGGTATTGAGTAGCAGGTGGCGAGTGGTGAGTGAGGTTGACGAGTGGTTGGAGTAGGCAGTGGTTGGCAGTGGTGGCTGTATGGTGGGTATTGAGTAGCAGGTGGCGAGTGGTGAGTGAGGTTGACGAGTGGTAGATGGTAGGCAGTGGTTGGCGAGTGGTGGATGCATGGTGGGTATTGAGTAGCAGGTGGCGAGTGGTGAGTGAGGTTGACGAGTGGTAGTGCTTGGCAGTGGTTGGCGAGTGGTCGATGCATGGTGGGTTTGAGTGCAGGTGACGAGTGGTGAGTGGGGTTGACGAGTGGTAGGTGGTAGGCGGTGGTTGGCAGTGATCGATGCATGGTGGGTATTGAGTAGCAGGTAGCGAGTGGTGAGTGGAGGTTGACGAGTGGTGGGTAGTAGGCAGTGGTTGGCGAGTGGTGGCTGTGGTGGGTATTGAGTAGCAGGTGGCGAGTGGTGAGTGAGGTTGACGGTGGTAGATGGTAGGCAGTGGTTGGCGAGTGGTGGATGCATGGTGGGTATTGAGTAGCAGGTGGCGAGTGGTGAGTGAGGTTGACGAGTGGTAGCTGCTTGGCAGTGGTTGGCGAGAGGTGGATGTATGGTGGGTATTGAGTGCAGGTGGCGAGTGGTGAGTGAGTTGACGAGTGGTAGATGGTAGGCGTGGTTGGCGAGTGGTGGATGCATGGTGGGTATTGAGTGCAGGTGGCGAGTGGTGAGTGGGGTTGACGAGTGGTAGGTGGTAGGCGGTGGTTGGCGAGTGGTCGATGCATGGTGGGTATTGAGTAGCAGGTGGGGTGGTGAGTGAGGTTGACGAGTGGTGGGTAGTGGCGGTGGTTGGCGAGTGGTGGCTGTATGGTGGGTATTGAGCTAGGTGGCGAGTGGTGAGTAGGTTGACGAGTGGTAGATGGTGGGCAGTGGTTGGCGAGTGGTGGATGCATGGTGGGTATTGGTGCAGGTGGCGAGTGGTGAGTGAGGTTGACGAGTGGTAGCTGCTTGGCAGTGGTGGCGAGTGGTCGATGCATGGTGGGTATTGAGTAGCAGGTGGCGAGTGGTGAGTGAGGTTGACGAGTGGTAGGTGGTAGGCGGTGGTTGGCGAGTGATCGATGCATGGTGGGTATTGAGTAGCAGGTGGCGAGTGGTGAGTGGGGTTGACGAGTGGTGGGTAGTAGGCAGTGGTTGGCGAGTGGTGGCTGTATGGTGGGTATTGAGTGCATGGCGAGTGGTGAGTGAGGTTGACGAGTGGTAGATGGTAGGCAGTGGTTGGCGAGTGGTGGATGCATGGTGGGTATTGAGTAGCAGGTCGCGAGTGGTGAGTGAGGTTGACAGTGGTAGGTTGTAGGCGGTGGTTGGCGAGTGGTCGATGCTGGTGGTATTGAGTAGCAGGGCGAGTGGTGAGTGAGGTTGACGAGTGGTGGGTAGTAGGCAGTGGTTGGCAGTGGTGGCTGTATGGTGGGTTTGAGGCAGGTGGCAGTGGTGAGTGGGGTTGACGAGTGGTAGATGGTAGGCAGTGGTTGGCAGTGGTGGATGCATGGTGGTATTGAGTAGAAGGTCTGAGTGGTGAGTGAGGTTGATGAGTGGTAGCTGCTTGGCAGTGGTTTGCGAGTGTTCGATGCATGGTGGGTATTGAGTAGCAGGTGGCGAGTGGTGAGTGAGGTTGACGAGTGGTGGGTGGTAGGCAGTGGTTGGCGAGTGGTCGATGCATGGTGGGTGTGAGTAGCAGGTGGCGAGTGGTGAGTGAGGTTGAGAGTGGTGGGTAGTAGGCAGTGGTTGGCAGTGGTGGATGGTGGTGGGTATTGAGTAGCAGGTGGCGAGTGGTGAGTGAGATTGAAGAGTGGTAGGTGGTAGGCGGTTGTTGGCGAGTGGTGGATGCATGATGGTATTGAGTAGCAGGTGGCGGAGGTGAGTGAGGTTGACGAGTGGTAGGTGGTAGGCGGTGGTTGGCGAGTGGTGGATGCTGGTGGGTATTGAGTAGCAGGTGGCGAGTGGTCAGTGAGGTTGACGAGTGGTAGCTGCTGGGCAGTGGTTGGCGAGTGGTGGATGCATGATGGTATTGAGTAGCAGGTGGCGAGAGGTGTGGAGGTTGATGAGTGGTAGGTGGTAGGCGGTGGTTGGCGAGGGGTGGATGCATGGAGGTTATTGAGTAGCAAGTGGCGAGTGGTGAGTGAGGTTGACGAGTGGTAGGTGGTAGGCAGTGGTTGGAGTGGTGGAGCATGGTGGGTGTTGAGTAGCAGTGGCGAGTGGTGAGTGAGGTTGACAGTGGTGGTGGTAGGCAGTGGTTGGCAGTGGTGGATGTATGGTGGGTACTGAGTAAGAGGTGGCGAATGGTGAGTGGTTGACCTGTAGGCCAGTAGTTGTCTAGTGGTGGATGGTTGGTTGGTATTGAGTAGCAGGTTGTGAGTGTTGAGTGAGGCTTAGAGTGGTAGGTGGGAGGCAGTGGTTGGGAGTGGTAGATGGGTGGTGGGTATGGTAGCATGTGGCGAGTGGTGAGTGAGGTTGACAAAAATTTTCATGTTATAGTTCTGTTGAAAAACGCTCTCAATCTTCGTTGAAGGTATACAATTTCACTCAACACAATTCCCAAATTGTCATTATTAATTAATGGTGTCAGGAATTTTACTTTACATAATGAATTTTTAAATTCAATTTCTGTTCAGGTAAATATTCTTCATAAACGTAATCAACATGTTTACATTCATTTTGTGATTGTTGAAGTAGTTTAACTCAAGTGTTTTAGATCGATTTAGCTTTAATCAAAGGTTTTCTTTTTACTTGTTATGAGATACAGAAACCAAATTAGACACGAAAATTTTCCATGCTTGCTTTTCGAAAAGTGAATTTCATCAGAGTTGAAGGAAACAACGTAGATACTTCTGTTACTACACATATCAATTGTTTAATTTAATTGTTAATTTAAGTGTAATTTTACTTGCCGTTTCGTTGATGAATAAATCTTCCATTCACGGGTTTCTAGTCCTGATTATTGTTAATAGTTATTTATGCGCCAACGGCGTCATAAGGATTCTAATGATCGAGCAGCGGTAAAATGTCCGAGGGCCTTTGACCCAAGTAATTTTTGTCACCTGAAATAATTAGAACCAGTGAACGCCCATGGGACATAGCATAATTTAATGTTTTAATCTTTCTTATTCAGATTTACTTATTTCCTAATTAACTAGATATTATCTTCATTCTGCTTGTCCCGGCTGGGGGTTGCCCGCTGGTGGAAAGTCCTGGTTAGGAAACCCACTTAGCGACGGTAGATGGGCGCCGGATCTCGCCATCCAGTGGGGAAGATCAGGCCATCTTCCGAGAAAAAGCATGCACTACACTTACGGGACTAATGACCAAAGCAGTTGACGCGCTCGGAAACACGAAAATCAATCAATCAATCATTCTTCCCTTAGTCGAACTGGGTCTAACGAAATTGATTCTGAATGTTGCGACAACTCTGATCACCCCGGAATCGTTTTAGTGGGGAAGGTCGCAGGAAATTCGTGCGCCGGGGCGGTCGCCAGCTGCGCGATGGGCAGTCTCCTGGCGCCCTCTGACGCGTTCGCCGCTCCCCTGCGACTCGCGCGCCTTGCGAAGGCAGCAGCCGCTCCACAGGAGCGAACGTCACATGCCGGGAGACCGGTCGGGCTTACAGCTTGTCAGGCTGGGCGGTGCCCCGCTGGTGGGAGATACCTCATTGGGAAACCCACTAGCTACGGTAGGTCGGAGCCGGATCTCGCCATCCAGTAGCGGAAGAACACCGCAACCCCCCGAGGAATATCATGGACTACTCTTACGGAAAAAGCACGGCTAATTTTTAGTGTAATAAAGCTTTTTTTTTTTTGAGAAAGAGTACCAGTAGGAGAATTTCCTGGCCGCGTTACAGGGCGCTGCGCAGGAAAGTCTGGTGGACGAGTTGCTTCCTCGCTGCTCGCAGAATTTGTAATCAGGTTGTTTCCCTTAGACGAGTTGGTTCCTCTTCACCTGCGAGTCTCGTCTACCCCAGTATATACGGAGATAAAAGATAAGAAAGGTGGAAGAGGGAAGGAGAAAAAGCAGAACGACGTAAAGAGAAGACTCAGAAAAGAATAACACCCTAGCCTCAAGACCTAATAGCGTCGGGTCGAAAACAACAAAGGGGTCGAGAGAGACCATATGGAAGATAAAAAGAAGTGTAGCATAAGTTAGTGGAGGAAGTGCTACAGTAGGTTGTGAACCTTTAGCGTAACCAGGGGACACCACTTAATTTTTTTAGAAATATAATTTCTGAAAGGGCGAAGATGACTTGAAAATTGAATTGATGAATTGAAATTGAAATTTGAATTGCAATTATCGTTTATGTTGAAATTAAATGAGATTATCTTACATTCTCCACTATTCCTTTTCACGATAAAAGTAGAAATCACAAATTCTTGAATTAACCACGAACTAAAGTAAAACACTCTTAAAAGGTAAACACTTTCAAGAACAGAATAATTCAGTTTAATGACTTCTAGCATGTGTGTCATATATTTTCATACAAAAATATCTGACATAGATGAAATATATAATGTTTCATTATATTACGTATTTCTAAAGATATACTCAGAAATAAATTACTTGCTAATGAATGTTCATTAGAAACTTGTCACCGTAGTGTCCGCAGGCGATATTCAACCGCCGTATCACATCCCAGAGACAACACCGACGTCAAGTTAAATCCATCCCCGTCGCAGGTCGACTTATTCCCGCTTCGATTCTTTTATGCGACATGTTTGAGCGCGTCCATAAACGCGTAGCGGGGCATTCACTGCGCTTGTAACGACAGCCACGCCACAGGCTCCTTTACCTCGCCCTCGCCCTCGCCTCCACCTCTAAGCATCCATTCCATTTGCCACCGCTGTTCTGATCTTAGCAACGAACCTTCCATGTCATTACATTGTTGCGACAGCTTATACCGCCTCTCACGTCCGTGTTGTTAGTTTGCTAGATTGCGAGAGAATGCCTTTCGCTTATTTATTACACGTTGATGTCAAGCAATAGATACTTTATATAGCATCTGTCAGATACTTATAGAGCATCTATCAGTAGTGTTCAAATGTCTTTCCATCAATTACTAAATTGTTAAATAAGCTACACTGACTAGCCGAATGCGTTTACTACGCTCCGTGAAGTCAGCAAGGTTAAGCGCATTCGAGACTCGCGGGTTCGTGGATTGGATGACGACCAGGAACCCGGGATCTAACGGCCGAGCCCTGCCGAAGGGATAAAGGCACTGACGTGACGAGACTTGACAATTATTAAAAAGTAAAAGCACATTAATGGAGGATTACTCCGAGCAAAGCGCTCAACGCCCCTTAAGGGCTTGGAGACCGTTGCGTCAAGATGTAGATGCAGAAATTTAAAAAAAACTATCATGTCTATACGTCACGTACAATAATAACTTCAAAATTCAAGATCTTTTGAAAAGAAAATTGTTCTTACAATATCTATAACATAAAACTAGCAATATTAGTTGTTGAGGTATGTTGCTTCATCTCTTCTATCTTTTATGAGATTCCTGAAGGATTGAGATGCCATCACGGCAGAGCAGAAGGCACCTCAAACGACGTATGCTGACAGTCTCGAAAAGCAAGATTATCCTAGCATTTTTATTCACGCTCACCACCTGCATATTGGCGGGACATTTTTCACACACAGTGGTATTTAGGCCGTTCTTACGATCTCCGACACCTCACAGTCCCGTCACTACTCCTCGCAGAGCACTGCCAGTCCCGCCTCCGCGCACGTCTTGATGAGATTCCTCAAGATTCTACTGCCAACACTCGTCAGAATAAGTCACCAAAAGAACGGTGAACACTTTGTGGCTTGAGTTTCTCATGAAATTAACTCATTTCATGCTGACATCTCATGTCACAATATTACCAAAACAGCAAACCACTTAAAAGAATATTTTTCGTAGGTTTTACAGAACAGACGCTAGCAATAAATTTATTGAGTTCATCTTTTCCACTGCAGTATTCCTTGGGTCGTCCCATGTTTCCCCGCCTCCGTCACAGATGCCACCGTTATCCCCAAATCAACGGAATAAACGATCCACACCCACCTCGAGAGGTGCCCAGGGTTCTGCCGACATCTTATCTCGCAATAAGACGCCAAAACATCATCAGACCGGTGACTCAGTGCATCAACTGATGTCTCTGCAGCGCCTCTGACCGGGAGGTCCTAGGTTCCCACTCCCACGGCAGCAGGGTTTTCGACACTAGCTTTTCAGCTACGGGCCACGGACCGCGCGATCTGTCCTTCCCCTTCCTTGTCCTATCTGTCCCCTTACACACACACCTTACATAACATGCACCACTACCACATATTCCGGAGACCGGTCGGGAGCTTAGAGCTTGTCCCGAGTGGAGTGGTGCCGTTGTGGGAGAGTCCTGGTTGGGAAACACCACTAGTCGACGTTAGGTCGGCGCCGATCTCGCCATCCAGTGGGAAGATCACCGCCATCTCCCGAGGAAAAACATACCCTACATAACGGACTATGACCAGAGCAGTTGAGCGCCCGGAATCAATCAATCAATCAATCAAACAAAACATCATACACGTGCCCACCTTAAAAGGAAGGTTATCCTGTCATTTAACAGAGACAACTGATGCCACTAACAGCTTTGACGGAAACCTTTTCACCCCAAATTCCTGGGCCGTCCTCCTTTCCCCGCATCCGCTACATCCAGCAATTGCACCCACGAAGCGCAGGCTGCTGATCCCCCTCGCGCCACGCGCCGTCGTGGGCGGCGGGCGTCACCTGCGGAGGCTGCACTTGCGTCACATACCCGCCCGCCCGCCCTGCCCCGGTCCCGCCGCCACCCACGTCCGGGCGTATTCTGGAGGCCGGCGGGGTGTGCTCGAGAATGACACCAAACAGGCAAAAGCTCGCAGAACGACGCCTAGTGGTACACGAAATAGACGCATTCAATTTCGCACAAACACGTAGAGGCCATTGATTGGCATTGTGTTGATATTGATGATACTGTATAAGGAGTGTTAGTATTTCCTTTATATTCAAAGATTTACGTATGAATTCTTTAGGAATTCTTTTGTGTTTGCTCCACAGATTTGAATGTTTTACACGGCTCCGAGCCACCTGCGGCCCACTGCTCATTTAATTGCTCTTAAACTTGAAAACTGTTCTGCGGTAATATGAAAATCTCTGTCCATTTGTGAGCACCACGCAATTAAAATGTTCTTGTTTGGCAATTACTTATTTTCTTATTTTCTTAATGTTGAATTATTCTTAATATTCACTTTTATAAACGGACATGAAGCACTACTTTTACAACATTGACATCATAGAAACTCCGGCTGACGGTGCCCTTGTGGTAAACGTGAATAAGGAAAACCCGCGAACAGACAGATCGGCGCTGGATCTCCATCCAGCGGATGAAGATCACGCCACTGCTGTGACGTAAAATCGTCCACTGGCGAATGTAATGACAACAGTCGTTGACACAACCGGGAGCGGTAGGTCAGTGCATCAGCTGATGTCACGGCAGCGCCTCGCACCGGGAGGTGCTAGGTTCGAGTCCTGACGGCAGTCAGAATTTTCGACACTAGCTTTTCAGCTAGGTCGAATTCAGTCGCTGTCTGGGGAGAATTCTGGCGCCGGCAGCTTTGATCGGTAGTTTTCCGTGGTTTCTCCGATCAACACCAGGTGAAAGTCGGAGCAGTACCCTACCAACGGGCCACGGACCGCGCGCGATCTTTATTTCCTCTTCCTTATCCTGTCCTCACCCCCGACGACACACACCACTACCTACACTACACTACCACATATTCCGGGAGACGGGTCGGGAGCTTAGAGTTTGTTCCGGCTCGGCGGTACCCCGCTGGTTAGGGAAACCCCGTTAGCCGACGGTGAGGTCAGCGCCGGATCTCGCCACCCAGCGGGAAGATCACTGCCATCTCCAGGAGTAACATGCACTACACTTACGGGACTAATGACCTAAGCTGTTGACGTGCCCGGAAATACTAATCAATTAACCAACCAATCTAAGCAATTCACCCGTCCGTTGCATTCGTTCGCCCCCTCCGCAAGTGGCCTGTTGGAGCCATCTGCCCCTCGTGCACTTGAGCATAGCACCAGGCGCCTTTCAAGTTCACGCGCGTGCCGCCTCCCGGGAAGCGGTTGGCGCTTGGCGCGAACCCCGATGACACGACACGGCACGCCGCGACGCCCGTCCGCCACACCTACTCGCCCGCCCCGCGCCGCCCTGCCCCGCCCCCTGCCCCGCCCCTGCCCCGCCTGCCCCGCCCCCTGCCCCGCCCCTGCCCCGCCGCCCGCCCCTGCCCGCCCAGCCCCCCTGCCCGCCCCGCCCCGCGCCCCTACCACGCCGCCCCACCCCTGCCTCGCCGCGACCGCCCTACCACGCCCCGCATGCCACTCCAGCCCCGCCCCTCCCCTACCCGGCCCCTTCCCATTCCCGCCTTCCGTCCCGCCACCTCTCCCCACATCTCTCTGCCCGCCCTCTCCCCTCCCGCCACGTCATGCCCGGCCTGCCAGCTCCGTCCCGTCCTGTCCCATACCGTTCCGATCCTTCCTGCCCCTGCCTGCCCTGCCCTCCATCTCGTCCCGGCTCCCCGCTGTCCTGGCCTGCCCCGCCTCTCCCCGCCCCTCCCGCCTCAGCGACGCCACGCCAAGTCCCGCCACGCCCGGCACCGCCGCTAGCCGCCCAGCTCCTCCCCCTTCCAGCCCGCCCCAACTCGCCATCCCCCTCCTCTCCCCGCCTGGCGCCAGGCAACAGCGCGGCGTCGCACGAGACGCACTCACGGGCGCGCGGCCCGACCGCGAATAATTGGGACTGATGGCCTCCCGCCGCGCCGGGTTTGTTTGGCCGCTGCCGCACACAGGGCTCTACTTGTTTCTGGGCGGCAAAATAGGTGACACAGGGTGGGTTAGAAGTTGCTGTTCAAAAAGAGATTAACACTATTCGAGTTAGACTATTTAGACAACCACTCTTTAAAACAGATTACGTATAGGGACGCACAGTGTGCTAACACACTAGTGTTAAATTAGGTCGCTTCTTGTTATGCTTTTGTTCTCTAATGACATTCGAATTGTGTATTTCAAAAGTTAGCTATAGTAAATCCTCATTAATACAAATTCAAGGGACCGAAATAATCGGAGTTCGTGTTGTTTTATATTCTTATTATATTGTAAAATATTCGTATTATAAATGTCCGTATTGCCGGAACCGAAGTTTTGTTCGTATTACTGCGAAATTCGTGTTAACGATGGTTTCTTACGTTTATTCCACTCTGTACATAAGCTAAGTGTTAAACTGTTGCACAACCCTGACAATTTATCAATATCTTTACTTACATTGCAATATCATCTTACTTTCTCACACAGTTCCTACTCATTTGGCAGTGATTTTCATCTCATTCTCGCACCAAAAGGCTCCCTATTGCATTTCTTTCTCCACAGATTGTGAGATAATAAATAGCAATAACTTCTTTCTAGAGTTTTCTTCTTCAAAACCCCGTGCAAATCACCTCAATGCGTATGTTCGCTAGGGAAGCGGCCCTGGTGCTACAACTTGTGTTTTCCCAACTGCAAATAAAATTGCTTGGTGCAAACATCTGCAGTGCCTTACAGCTAATAAAGTTTAGTCTGAAATTTTACTGAAAATAAATTTGGGGAAAAAAGTATAATTCATTAAACTCTGGAACTCTACTTCAACCTCTAGAACTGGAATTCCTTATTGTCTCTTTCCCTCATTGTCCTTCCACCATACGTATTGTTTTGAATCTCGATAAGACAAAAATTCTGTTGGGCAAACTTTTTCTTCTCGTTTTACAACGTAAAAAAGAGAACTGTAATAGTGCGCCGCAAATAGCATTTTTTCAAAAGAATACTTCTTATTGTCGGGCTCTGGTAAGGAAGAAAAAGATATTGTCCTAAATTTGATAAATTACTTCCTCTAACCGTTGTGTAGTCAGAATTTGTTTTGTGGATCTTGAATACGAAAAATCGATTAGGAAAACTCTATCGGTCTCAATCTCTGATTGTCTATCTATATGAAGTAAATGCTAGCGCCTAAACCGTTTAAATGATTTTTCAAAAATTAATTCCCAATTAATTTCCCAATCGATACAAACGAACTGATGACCCTGAGAGTTTGAAAATGTATTTTGATTTGTGATGGCGTTACGTGAAGCCTCAATAACATTTTCCAAAATTTCTTAAAATATCACAAATTTTTGATTAAACTTTGTCTCGGAAAACGTAAGAATGCTTAAAAGAATAAGATGAGTCTCATTTTCGTTGAAATACCTCATTTTCGTAAATTGCAAAAAATCAAACTTTTTCGGCTTCTTTCCAATTGAATATTGTAGATAAAGATTTTTGCCTAATAAAATGAGTTGTTCAAGAACAGATCTTAAATAAGATTAATACAATTTGGGAAAAATGTGAGTAGTTTTCGGTAATTTCGCGTGATATCTGGCAAGTTTCAAAGAATTATTTTCAAAACAACTCCGAATAATCTCTAAATTATTTCCATGAATAGAGCAAAATACCATTAAATATGGCGCTAGTATCATTTTCGTTGAACCCGCAATTTTCAAATATTTCAAATGTTAGATAAATGCGAGGAAGTAATGCTTTGTAACACATGTTTATTTTATCCTTCTTTTCAGTATTGAAATTGCTATTTTACTGTTAATCCTTTCATACTTTATTTCTTCTGTATTGTCGTTTAGTATGTGTATGGGGTATATTTTATCTTGGTTTTGGAAGAAATGATCGTTACTAATTCCTTTATGTTTGTTATATACCACTAGTTTTCTGGTTATTACCATCAAATGCTTAAGCAAGCAAAATGCTTAAGTTTTTGAATGCATGTTTCACTAATTGAAGCGAGCGATAGTGATTTATTAAACTGTGGCATAATGTGTTATCAACTTCTCAGAACGGGCCGAGATGCTAAGGAAAGTCCATAAATAAATACGTACTATACGGCGAGCTCTTATTTCAAACGCCAAATCCCAATTTTCCCATTATTGATGATTTTCTGTGTATACTGTAGAGTATTCCCTAATAATGAGAAACAGAGGGCTAATGAGAGAGTTTGCTTCACGAATTGGGTACCACACCTAATTGAATCAACTCGCAAATTAATGAGGAGGAAATCTACAAGTTTAGATTTACATTCATACAGTTTGTAATCTTATATATAATAATATATATAATATATATACATACACACACACATTCATATTCGTATTAACACACCCGCTCCTTCAGTGAATCAGTAACAAAGCTAAGAATTACTCCAATTGGTCAGAAACCAGATGCCATTCTTCCGCTTTTAATTCCATCCACCAATAAATACTACAAGCTGCAATGCACATCAATTGTAGCATAGAATGATCAGAAAAATGATAAAACTACGCCCTTTCAGAACATAAATGAGCGATACGCCTAATAGAAACCGTTTCGAGGAAATTATTATATAGAGTATGTTTTGGCATGTTCCTTCATTTTTCCATCGATAAATGTCCACACGAGCCATTGATGTGAGAAAAGTATTGAAAAATATTTATTTTACACAAGTCTTTACTTTAGTAATTTTATCGCCATACAAATGAGAAAAAACAAATTAACATCCAAAATAGCAATAATTCATGCTTTCAAAATTAAATCAACGAATTGATTGTGTTTTGAGCACTTCAAAATGAATATGGACCTTCTCTGTTTTGCATATTTGGGATGAAAATGTTGAACGAAAAAATGAAAATTGAACATGTATGCCAATGGACACAATCAGTTCGGCATCATCTTTAAATATTTTTTATTTGTGGAAATACACAATTTTTGTAATTTGTTATTTGATTGTTATCAATATTCTTAGACATTGTATTATCTCTTTAAGCATCTTTAAAAATACATCATTCAATTTGAAAAATAAAAGTAAACACTTTTAAACTTCACTGGAAATCCCTTTATCTGAACTGGTTTTCAAGCTTATTCTCTTTAATTGAATGTGTTTAACACTTGAAACATCTTTCTTTAAAGTTCATCAAACCAGCACTTTAAGACAAGTCCATTCACACCCTGGTAGTATTAGTCCTAAAAATTTATTAACAAATACTTCAAAAAAAAAATAGTGTTCATTAATAACTTCAATGTTTTATCGTAAACTGTCCACATCCATTTTTTCATTTTGTTCCGTAAGAATTATCTCTAATTATTGTGTGTCCTGTAGCTTCAACTAAGTGAGGCACCTCTTTAATAAACCGTCTTTTTAGCTGAGCTCTTATTCCAAATAACTCGACGATCGGCGATGTGTTGAAGTTTTTATTCAGACCGTATTTGTTTATAAGCGCTGTGGTTCAAAACGTTCTTCCGAAACATGACCCTCATAATTGTGGAGCTCTTATATCTGGGTTTGTATTTTGTGTATTTACTCAGAAAGTGTTTTAAAATGATGTTGGACAAGTTCACCCTTTATAATGGAAATATCTATTCAAGAAAAAAATGCAATAATAACGATTTAAAAATTTTATGGAGTTAGACGGAAACAACATGGTATTGCTTGACTAACGAAGGCACAAAGAAAGATGTCGGCCTTGCTAAACAGGAAGAAAAACGTTATTTCCTAACTAACCTTGTAATCAAGATTATAGCGTGCCAACCTCCTTCACTCCAAATTTAAGTACATTTTTGCCTAAAAATACCTATACAGAGACATCCAAGGAACGTGATCAAAAATACGTGTGTCAATTCTAAAACTACTACGTGTGTGTTTGTCTTTTCACTTGTCTTTTCTCCTGTCTTCCTCGCGGCCGGAAATACGCACCATCTGCCTTTCTGCAGAGTGCGTCACTAACCACGTAATTAGGTGCTACACATATATTCCTCTTTTTCATTTGCCGCTCATGTTGACTTTCCACCCACATCATTCTAAGACATCGTATACTTTACTCCACATTCCGCATTTACGGCGCCGTTTTCAAATAGCCTCTCTCGTTGCTGCACACTTGGGAATTTACAGACGATTCCACCCAAGATTCACGAAAACCCTGCGAAATCTCAGCAATTAGTATCATTATGATACATGTCTTCACTGTGAAGACATATTTTTGCGAAATAACTAGAAATAGGCAATAGCCGATCCCATTTTTAGATTACTTGTTTTATAGTAGATACATTTATGTTATCAAATAAATATAATTTTTTGCTGTTAAAAATAAATAAATAATGTAAGGCGCTAATTTTATAGTCCCTACTCGAAAGGGACTCGAAATGACTGGAAATTTTGCCCTGACTGTGGTAGCCTAGGTCATCCACTGCTGTCACTGCAGCGTCTCTGATCAGGCGGTCCTAGAGTTCCAGTCCCAACAGTGGCAGGATTTTCGACAATAACACACAGCTAGGTCGGATTCAATATCTGGAGGAGAAATCTAGGGGGTAGATCGCTCTGATCGGTAGTTTTCTGTGCTTTCTCCGATCAACACCAGGCGAATGCCGGAGCAGTACTCCTACCAAACGGGCCACGGACTGCGCGCGATCTTGCCTCCACTCCTTGTCCTGGCGCCACCACTTACGTACACACACTTACACTAACATGCACACATTTCCCACATATTCCGGGAGACCGGTCGGAGCTAGAGCTTGTCCTGACGGGGGCGGTGCCCGCTGGTGGGAGAGTCGGTTATTAGGAAACCCCACCAGTCGACAGTAGGTCGGCGCCGGATCTCGCCATTCAGCGGGGAAGATCACCGCCGTCTCCCGAGAAAAACATGCACTACACTAACGGGACTAATGAACGACGCAGTTGATGCGCCGGGAAACACGAAAAATCAATCAATCAAAAATGTGATAAAGCCATGTACTACACTTACGAACCGATGATCGCAGCTGTTGACGCTCCCGGAAACAAAACAATCAATAGAAACTTTGATGATAGTAATAAATCAGCGCCCTAACAAACGGGCCACGAACTGCGCGCGATCTTTACGTAATAAACAATTACTATACAAAATTACGCTGAAAAAGACGATGTTACCTTTAATGTTGCTGATACGCAGCTACAGTAAATATTTTTAAAAGGGTAAAGACAGTTTGTTTCTTCGCGTGAAAGAGCGCCCAAATTAAATGCCGCCGTCCCCAGTTCCCCGACCCGCTGCCAGCACGGGGCTCGCTCCGTCAGCGCGCTCCGCCTCCTTGGCACCCGCGTGCGTGCCAGTGCGTGCGCGCGACGTCGCGTCAAAGGCACGCAGCCCCTGCCCCCCCCGCTCCCGCCCGCGCCCCGCCCCGCGCCGCCCCGGCCCCGCGCCTCCGCGCCGCCCGCCCCGCCTCGGCGCTCCGCCCGCCCCGCCCCGCCCCGCCAGGCGTCCGCGCTCGCTCGGCCGCTCGGCGCCGAAGAGAACGCGGCCCAGCAACAGTCGAAAGACAATGCTAACACTTTCACGCGCGGCGACGGAAAGCGCGGGGGAGGAGCGGCCGGCTGGCGCGGCCTGCGGGCGGGAGCGACCGTCGCCGGGCCAGCCAGACGGACGGCGGACGGCGGCGGAGCGGAGGCGAGGGCGAGGGCGGCGGATGGTGGTGGCGACGGCGAAGGAGAAAGAGGAAAGACGAGAATGAGAAGGAGGAGGCGGAGACGAGGATGTGGCAGTGGTGGTAGCGGTGGCCAGGAGAAAGAGGAAAGTAGAGGAGAAGAAAAAGAATTGGGAGGTGGAGACGAGGGGTGCGGGCAGTGGTGATAGCGGTGGCAAAGGAGAAAGAAAAAGAAGAAGAAGGAGACGGAGAAGGTGAGGGCGGTAAAGATAACGAAGGAGGACTACAGAAGGGGAGCACTGATGAGGATGCAGAGGCATCAGAGGAAGGAGGAGATGCGAGGATAGGAGCAGTGCGGCGGCCAGATTGAGGTGGTGACGAATTGGTGGAAGGGAGATGTCGGTAATGCTGAGGTGAAGGTGGTGTTCGGGTCTGGTGGAGACAGCAAAGAAAGCGGTGGCGTTGGAAATGGCAGCTGTAATGGTGTTCCTATGGGTGATGGTTTGGGATGGCTTTGGCAGGAAAGAACGAGGGAGAGGCTGTAAAACAAATGATAACAAAGAAGATCGATAAAGGCAGGTTTTCTCAAAGAACGAATGAATCCGAATTTGGCAAAAGGCTGTACCACTACTGGAATTTTGTTAAGGAAGGAAACAACTAAAATGGCAATGTATTATATTAGTATATACAAAAAAAATGTATAATTTTAAGTTTATAACGTGGACTAAAATATTACAGGACAGATCTAATATACAATTGACAACATTTGACACGGAGAAGAGAACTCTAGATTTCTTGAAGTTCAAACCTAAATAAATAGAAAAACGCTAAACCAGAAATAATTAATAATGTCCTAAATAATCTTTAAATTACATATACTACATTCCAACACTGAATCAACAGAAGATACTGGATAACCCCAGTCAATTTCTAATACAAAACATTAACACACATTTCTTCATCAGCACACTTCTCCCATTAAATCCGAATCAAGTAAATCGCAGGAATGCCGTCGGGGTCTCTAACCGCAGAGGAGGGGCGACGGAGGCGGAGCGGCTGGCAGCCGCCAGAGGGGAGGACAGACGGCGGCGGCGGCGGAGGACTCGCACGTGCTTTCCGGGTCCCCGCGGCCGCACCGCCAAAGGCCACCACCTGCGAACATATAAATAGGCGCTACACCTACGTGCCGCCGCCGCCGCCGCCGCCGCCACCGCCGCCACCGCCGCCACCGCCGCCACCGCCGCCACCGCCGCCACCGCCGCCACCGCCGCCACCGCCGCCACCACCGCCACCGCCGCCACCGCCGCCACCGCCGCCACCACCGCCACCGCCGCCACCGCCGCCACCCTGCCGCCGCCGCCACCACCCGCCGCCACCGCCATCCCCGCCACCATCGTTGCACCCATCCCCGCCGCCACCGCCATCTCCGCCACCACCGCCACCGCCATCTCCGCCACCCCGCCACCGCCCCTCCGCCACCCCGCCACCCCGCCACCGCCTCCGCCACCCCGCCACCACCACCATCGGTCCCACTGACCGTCGCCACCACTGCCACCACCGCCACCACCGCAGCCCGGGCGACGCGCCCGCCGCCGACTGCCCGTCAGTCCCCGCATCTCATGAGGTCGCCTGCCGCCAAGGCGCGTCCGACACGTCCTAGTGTTTGTTGAGACGCGTTTACGTTGTGAAGGATTTGAATCAAATGAACTTGATTCAAGTGACTTCAATGGGGTTTGTGTTTACTGTCTGTCAGTTAACTAGAGTATGATTACGATGCGTGTTTACATACTGTCAGAGTGCTCCTCTTTTAATGAACACGTATTTCGATTGAAATAAATGAGTATTTTATAAAAGCGTTTGCCACGTCTTTCATATAACAAAGCTAACAATAGTAGATACGATATGATATACAGTATTCCAGGAAAACATTGATAAAGTAAAGTATTATTTTGTTGTTTTATTGGACATAATTTGGTATTTTCTACATCCGATCATTAGCAATTCCTTAAATTAATTTCGTCGTTGTATTCTTCATAACATTTTTAGTTTAAATGACCAATTAATAAATTTATCCGTTTTTGGCATGTAGTGTTCTAATTTGATTCAACAAAGATATTTACACTCCATCTGTTAAATTTTCTTTAACTATAAGGAATTTTTCTTCACTCTTCGTAGTTTCAATTAATTAGTAATTTTATTACTTTTAATATTCACGTTTGAACTATTATATCTTATATATCTTCAAACAAAGACATTATTTACAAAGAAAATCCATTGACTTTCATTTTATTACGCACTAATAACTTGTGCTAACATTTTATAAGCAGTAATAAAAATATTAAATTTCAGGGGAGGTCACAGTCGCCGTTAGAATAATTTTGAATAGGTTCCAAGTGTTTTAATCCCTGAAATATTCTGACATTTTGTATTTTGCTCTGCTCTAAATACCAAAACGCTTCATCAAAATATACCGTGAATGAGAGGGGTTTGATAGGAAGATTTGTTATGCTTTCAGGGAGAGCATACAATATCCTTTTTTTCTGAGCTGCACCCTCTGAGCATCTGCACTGCCCCGTCTGCTATATCTGTTCTATATGCATTTGCTTGCGTTCCAAAGGGGGAACCGAAACGGAACTTATGACAACAAACATATTCACAAACGGAACGAATAGTAGAATCGTATAAACCAACCATTTGATTTATATGAAAACACGTTGGTTTGATTACATGAAATATTGGCAGGATCTCTGAAATCACAGTTCCATTTCAAAGCATATCTTGTTATCTTTAGTTAACGAATATGTTTTTAATCACTATTCAAGGTGGTTACTTTAATAAAAAAAAATATTTATAAAATTCTAATACTGGTAAGTAGATTTCCTTTACAGATACTTTGGGAGTAAAGGTCATTTTCGAAAGTGAGCGAAAACATTCGTAATTCAATTTTGGGATGGGAAACAAAGTAAGAACTCCCTTCATCGCCTATCGTATTCACAATCAGTCCTTCCTTCACATGCGGCTTCCTGTACGCCTCGCAGGGCGACACCCCGCGTTCGCAGCTGCTGCTGTGCATTGCGTCGCCCGGGGGGCGTGGCCTGGTCGCACTCCACGCGCGGTGCCCGCCCCCGCCCTGCCCCGCCCTTCCTGCCCTTCCCGCCCCTGCCCCGCCCCCCACCGCCCTTCCTCCCCCCTCCTCGCCCTCCCTCGCCCCTGCCCCGCCCGCCCCGCCCCTGCCCGCACCCAGCCCCACCCAGCCCCCCCCAGCCCCGCCCAGCCCCGCCCAAGCCCCGCCCAGCCCGCCCAGCCCCGCCCAGCCCCGCCCAGCCCCCGCCCAGCCCCGCTCCAGCCCCGCCCAGCCCCGCCCAGCCCCGCCCCCCCAGCCCCGCCCAGCCCCGCCCAGCCCCGCCCGCCCCTTCCCGCCCCCTCCGCCGGTCCCCCCCCGCCCGCCCTGCCAAACCCCCCGCCCCCCCCCGTGTCCCCGCCCGCCCGCGCCGCCCCGCGCCGCCCGCGCCGCCCGCCCGCCCGCGCCGCCCTGCGCCGCCCGCGCCCCTGCCGCCCGCCTGCCCGCCCGCGCCGCCCGCGCCGCCCGTGCCGCCCGCGCGCCTGCGCCCGCGATATGTCTCTGACGGCGGCTGCGGCGAGAGGACTTAATCGAAAACAGGAGACCATAACGCGGTCCTAAAAGGGGCAATAGCGGTCGTCTGCGGCGGGATGAAGCCATAAAAGTGCCTGCCGCCGCCGCCGCGCCGTCCACGGCGCCGCCCCTCCAGGCGCTGTCCCCGCGCTCGCCACTCCATCGCGGTGACCGCCACGGCGGTGGGGGACAAGAGGAGGAGAGCGACTTATGACTCTGGAGGACGAGGAGGAAGAGGGGGAAAAGGAGGAATATAAGAGGAAAAGGAGGAAGAAGATAATTGAAAAGGTAGAAAACGAGAAGGTGGAAAAGGAGGTAGAAGCATAAGACTAAAGAGGCATACATATATATACATCTTTACTCTATGGTAGAAGAGAAGGAGGAAGACGAAAAGGGGGTAGAAGAGAAGAAGGTGAAAGGAAGAGGAAGAAGAGGAGGGGGAAAAGAAAGAGGACGATGAAAAACGTGTGAAGTGGGGGATTGGCAAAAACAGGTGGAGAAGAAAATGAGAATGTAGAGGACGTGAAAGTAGAGGAGAAGGAGTAGGAGAACGAAAAGGCAAATTAGGGGAAGAGAAGATAGCGGTAAAAAGAAAAAAATGAAAGCGGAGCAATAACATTGAAAGTGTCCTCAGGTTGGAGGCGAAGAAGGTACGAAAAGATAGTTACGATATCGCGCTGGTTGTAACATAGAGAAAAGAACTACCTCCTAAATCTACGGTTGAAGTTAGCTGGAAGAAGAGAAGATGTAGATGATAAATTTAATTGCACAATTGTGTTACTCCGTTGTTGTAGGTTGGTGATACCGAGCGCGTCAACAGCTTAGGTCATTAGTCCCGTAAGGGAGTGACGCTTTATCCTTGGGAGATGGCAGGATCTTCCCGCTGGATGTTGAGATCCGGCGCCGACCTACCGTCTGCAGCGGGGTTTCCCAACCAGGACTCTCCCACTAGCGGGGCACCACCCAGCCGGGACAAGCTCTAAGCTCCCGACCGGTCTCCCGATATGTGGTAGCGTAGTGATGTTAATGTAAGGGGTGTGTGTAAGGAGAGGACAGGACAAGGAATGGATGGACAGATAGCGCGGTCCGTGGCCGTTTGATATGGTACTGTCCGGCATTCGCCTGGCATTGATCGGAGAAACCACGAAAAACTACCGATCAGAGCAGCCGGCTGCTAGGGAAATTTCCTGCAGACAGCGACTGAATTGACCTAACTGGAAAATATAGTGTCGAAAATCCTGCCGCCGTCAGGTCACGAACCTAGGTCCTCTGGCCAGAGGCGTTGCATGCAATAATTGTGAAAGGGTAACGGTAATTGTGGCATGAATTCAGTGAAAGTAACGACATCACACGCTGTAGTAGCTTGCATTACTTACTATCATTGCGATGCGCTCATTCATTAATACCCCTTCTATCTATCGTTAATTGCTCTGGCAAATCAGATGCTGAATGGACAGTTAGCAGGGAGAAGAGGCTGAATAGTTCTCTGTTTCATGTCAAGAACGAAGAGCGCAAATATTTTCAAAGGTGATGATATTTTCTTCAAATTCTACGTGAAATGTTTATACTCTTTATCTTGCTTTAACAGACTTATGTAAACATGTAAGACTAGTTTACATTATGGTAAGAAATGGTGTGATGTTTACGACATTACATCGAAGGAAATTGACGCGTTGTTTTGTCGTATTGTTTGTTGTTGTTGTTGTTTTTCAGCAAAAAGGTTCTTTTCTTTTGGTGTCTTGTTTAGAAGAGGCCCCCAGTCGCCTCAGAATCGCGCTGAAGATGGCGAAACAAATACGACAAAACAACGCCTCGAAATCACTTCGATAGTTTACATAATTATCTAAAATATTTGAAGCTGTTAACAAAGATCTATTTACTGGTTTTATATGCCGATGAATGTTATTACTGTGAAAGTTTTTTCGATATATCTCTGTCATGATATGAAAATCATAATGCAGATATAACAACCATATTTATTACCTTAAGCTGAACGTTATCAAAAATATCGAGTTTCTCCTTTTTATACTGATTCCTTCGTCGATTTGGTTTTTAAAATGAAAATTCATAATGAAATTGTCTCAAGAAAGTGGGAAAAAGGATGTAAGATCTGATATTAACTTCCTTTATGTTACTTGGACTATTTCTAATTTATTTCCAAGTCTTTTAGAACAAAAAAATTAAAAGTGCCTTTTTTTACAGGACTTTAAATTCCGACCTAATTAATTTTCTACATACTACATCTCTTCCGAATATTTTCTCCCGTAATAACATCAAGAAAAAGGATTGCTGATAAAAGAGGAAATAACGGCTGCAAAGTGAAAGGAAATGAAAAGGACAGTGAAGACAAAGATTTATTCAGACAGTTCAGCCACCAACCCTAAATCACTCACAACACGCTGATGACCTCGCAGACAGCAAGAAACGACCGGCAAATGGAACAGACGGATGATCCGAGGAGTGAGACGGACGATAGAAGATTGAGACGACCTCCCGGAGAGGACTTCATTATTTTTACCTTCACTATAAGGAAACCTTAACAGAGATGCGACGGCGAGATAACCCACTTCGACTTCGCCTTCGGCCGAATAAACGTCAAAGTCCCTGATGAATGGGGCGAGTGGCGCGCGCGCCGGCGACGAAAATGGAGGCACTTTACATCGCGAGCGGAGTCACGGCATTTAGTCTTCGTGATTAAATGGAGAAATTACGTGCTTAATGGGCAGGGGATCTAACTAAGTTGTGGCTTATGCATAATGGTACGACGCGTGCGACGTGCGCCGTGGGACGAAACGCGATAACGTGGCCACGGGCGGCACAGGCGGGGTGAAAGGCGGGGTGGATGAGGCGGTGGCGTGCAGATGGGGTGGAGGGGACGGGTAGGGTGGAGTGGAGGGGCTGGTTGGGAGGGGGCGAGGGCGGCGATGGGCGGGGTGGAGGGGCGGGGACGGCGATGGGTGGGAGCTTGGAGGGACGGCTCAGACGGGAGGGAGGGGTGGGTAGGATGGGAGAGGGGGGCTGTGGGCAGGGGTGGAGGGGCGAGAGCGGCGGTGGGCGGGTGGATGGGGCGGGGACGGCGATGGGCGGGGAGCTCGGGAGGACGGCTCAGACGGGAGTGGGGGGGTGGGTAGGTTGGACTGCAGGGGCTGGTTGCGCGGGGGTGGGGGGGCTGAGGGCTATGGGCGGGGTGGGGGGACGGGGCGGGACGGCGATGGGTGGGAGCTCTCAGGGCGCTCAGGCGGAGTGGAGGGTCAGGGAGGCGACGGTGTCCGCAGTCAGGCGCCGGAGCCCGTGAATAACAATTAACCCATTCACGGAAGCCAGCAACGGAGTATTTGGTCAACGGAAGGAGCGGGTTGCACGTGCCGCCTATGCGACGCCCGGATTCACCGATTACCATCTGCGCTGATGGCATGTTCAGATGCCCCGATATTCGTCTAAGAGTTTATGTGAGCCTGAGACTTACTTTATGAATATAAAGTAATTTAAATTACACTGGCAGAGTAAAATTTTGAGCTTAAATCAAAAGTGTCAATTTTGCAGGAAAATGAAACATGTATCTTGTTATTACTATAGAGTATTATTAGCTCTTATTACGTACTTCAGCCTGAATCAGTGAAAACCACTGATTGATGGTGCCCATTCCCCGATTGTGGTGTTATAAATCTGCCACCGGCAATCAGTGAATTGAACTGAATGAATCAGTGAAAACGGGTCCACTTTTTGAATCAGTGAAACTCACTATTTGAATCAGTAAAACCTTCACTATTTGAATCAGTGAACTTCATATTTGAATCAGTGAAATCTGTGAAAACCCAATTGAACCAGGGGAATTAATAGCTGTTGCAATCAGTGAAAGAAAGGGCTTCACTATTTGAATCAGTAAAGTATCTCATCGCTTCCCCAGTTTTAATGACAAACCCAAAATCCTACTACGAGAATCACTGTATCGCTTTAAACAAATGCTTCAAAAACAAAAAAATTTAATAAATACAATAAATATAATAATAATTTATATCTGTATTTGAAGTATTTTTCCTTGATATCTCAATAGTAGGTTTTTTGGGTTGTCAGTATATACAGGGGTAGCGACATATAGTGTAAAGAAAGTCAAAGTAATTAGGCACAAATTTATTGAAAGATTTTGGAAAATGATCTTCTGAACAGCACTGTACATATTAACTACAAAACAATACAATAGAAATATACATATTATGGAAAGATATTGAGTCAATATTTAACTCAGAAAAAATTGAAAATTGAGGTAAAAACAGACCTGTATTCTATTTCATATGAGCAATCCATATATCTGTTCATTTATTGTCTTCAACATTATCACGTAGAAAAATTGTCCAATGTTATGGTTTATTTCCCTTTAAGTCACATTATCCTTGGGGTAGGAAGAGTTTTGTTACATCATTTACTTACAAACAATTGGTTTTTCAATGAAAGGAATACTGGTAAAAGATATGTTGGAATTAAGGAAATTTTTAAAAGGGGAGATACTGCCTTTTAAGGAGATAGGAGAATACAAGTCTTTATTTAAACCAATGAAAAAAATACAACAGAGAAGAAAACTGATGTTCAGAACTTTTCAAAACTCACTAAGAGAAAAATTGGCCTGCAGTTAACACTTTCATTTTATGTACATATTATTGACAATTTCTGACAATACAACAAATTCTGAAAAGAAAGATGGAAGAAAGTAGGGGAAAAGAAAGAACTCTTATAATTTAAATATATATAAACACTTTTTCAATGGATTTTTATGTGAATTTTACAATAAAAATAAATAAATAATAAAATAAAACATTAAATCTGTCAAAATTTTTAAAGTAAAAATACAAATAAACATTTAGTATTATTACAAGTATGTGGCAAGTTTTAGGGCAACTTAATCAGCTTCTTCTGCTAATTATAATTTTCATAATTAAAATCAGCAGATTCCCAAGCTTCAAATTGAAATGCTAACAGCACTGCATGCCTTTGTTTCTATGTACATATATAGTATGTATACACTTTATATATACACATATTTTATAAAGAAAACAAAGACTATTGTGTATTGTTTCCCTTTAAATTTGAATCTGCCATGGCACTGAACAAATGACTGATACCTGACACCGCAATGGAGGCACCTGGCTACTGATTTCAAAGACAGGAATACAATTGATGAATGATGATCAAGAAGCGAAATTTAAGCTATTAATTCACTTGAGGAAAAAATTTTAAATGGTTACCAGATAAAACCCCCAAAACACAAACCTTCACAAGGACCCAATTACAACACAAATTTTTGGTAGGGTAAGAAATATTTAAAAAAAAAAAAAGACATCAATTTTGAAAAGTCTGATTTCTTTATCAGAAAATCTATGAAAAGTATATTTGATAAAGAGGAAAATTTGCAATTTTACAACTACTACATAGAAGAGACTACAGAGGAAAAGTTGAAAATCTCCCCGAGTACTTCAGATGAAACAATTGAGAAATTTTTAAAGAAAGTTTTAGAAGATAAGCAAAAATATCTGAAGTAAAAGATTTGAGAAAAATTCCAATGATTTTATTATCAATATATTTAATGGATAAACTCAAACGCATGCCAATGGAAAAAATGAGTGTGAACGCTGTTTTTGGAAGAAAAATTTTAAAAATTTTTCCCCTTGACAGATTGGTACCAAGTATGATTTTGAAAAATACAGTAGAATCAGAATGGAACAATTGGGAAAAAAAACACACGCATAAAAGAAATCGGAGCTGTTCTAAAACAACGACAAAAAAGGGGATAATAAGCCACGGCATATTTTTCGAAAATTGAGTGAAGCTCATAGGAAAAACAATTTACCTTGAGTGCTTGACAATAAAAAAGGTTGTGATATATTGGCAACATTGGTTACTTGGAAGAGAATTTTGGTACACTCCAATTATAAACTTTTAAAAATTTAAATATAAAAGCAAGAACACATGAAGAACTGGGTGATTTGACATACTATCTGTCCCTATACAATTTTAAAGTTAAATATAATGCTGGAAAATTAAACCAAGAGGCAGACTGTTTAAACAGGCATCCAGTTCTAGAGCCTGATGAAAATTCAGATGACATATTAAAATTGTAAACCCAGTGAAATTAGGGAAAACATAAAAAGGATCAAAGAAGATGCACAGAACTACAAAACAATAAGAAAAAAATAATATTCTAAAATGAAATTTATTATAAAAATTGAAAAAAAGAAAAAAACCCCATTATCAGGGAAAAATTTAGTAAAATATTACTAAAATATGTACAATACTTATTGTTACCTCGGGAAGAGCGCGGGTGATAAATAAAGTAACACCATTCTTAGCGCAAAAATAACATAAACATAGAGAAGATTTGTGAAACTTGTGACATCGGCTTCAAAGAATAAATCATGAAGAAAATCAAAATTTGGATTAATGTCACACCTAGGTCAAGCAACGTAGCTTTTAAGATAGTTTCTATAGATACCATCAGAGGTTACGGAGGATCCCGGTCAACAAAAAAATACCCACACCTACTGGTCGACCATTTCACAAGATATGCTTATATTTTAACATCAAAAAATCAAAACGCTGATGATTTTGTAAAACTAACTGAGGAAGTAACAAAACCATGATATCCAGATGGTACTAACAGATCAATATCCAGGAATAAATTCAGAAGAATTAAACAATTCCAAATAAAAAAATAATTTTTTTACTGCATAGATGCGGCAATGGTCTCAATGAAAGATTAAACCAGACTTTGGTGAATAAAATAAGATGTATTATGAATGAAACTGACAAAAAGGCTGCTATTCCTATGGACAACTATTGTGAAAAAAGCTATGGAGAAATATGAGACAGAACATACAGTGACATAAGTCTCAACAAAATACTTTCTAGGGGGGTAAACCATAAATAACCTACCACATGAATTAAAAATAAAAAGCACAGACAAAGATTTAGAGAGAGAGAGGAAAATAGCACTCAAGAATACAATAAACCTCATAATGACAACAAAAATATCTGACCTACACAGGAGACAAATTGAATTAAAAAAAGGGGATCTTGTGTACATAGAACATGAAAGTCGCCTGAATATGAAGAAATTAGATGAATTGAGAATTGGCCATACACGATATTGGGACAATCTTTTAAATCAACTGAAGTCAATACCAGACACAGAACAAAAGAATCAAATTTCATGATATAACAAAAAATTAACTCCAATAGTAGAAGGTTTTGATAATTGAACAATTGCAGAAGCATTGTTCATTTCCCAGGAGGAGGGTTTATTACAGAAACCCAACGAGTTTTTTTTTCAAATTAAAATCAAAGGATATAATCATTATATACTGCTAAAAATGAAAAAAATTTCTAATGTTGAGTATGCCAAATTTGTTGTAAATATTAATTTAAAAGTAAGTCAAATGCTGCATGGGGGAAGGAATATTTTATTATTAAAAAGGGGAGATGTTAAAACCAACCATCACCCTGAAAAAAAACAAGAATATTTTTTCTATCCTTTCACCCATATCAAATATTGCTGAACATTTTCTTGAAGGTTTTTCTCCTTTCCAATTCCTCCAGATGCAAATTAGAGCTCCTAAAACAGAAACATAGATAGGTCAAGAAGTTATGTGAGGAAAAAATGGTTCTTTATTTTCAGATTACATACAAAATCATACTAAATGGCAGAATTATGAGGTCTGGATAGGGAACCTCAGGAGGGCAAATGGCTTTGATGTACCATCTGCACTCCCCTCTACTTTCAAACTAGCCTCCATGTAAATGAGTAAAATATAATGTGTTTAGTGACTAAGAAAAGCAAGGAACACTGGGTCAAAATAAATCAATATTACAGCAGTCTTTGGCAAATTAAAATACCTTTCAAAATATTCACAGTGTTAAAGTCCCCAGTTAGCTCCTGCACTTTCTCTTACACTTTTTCAAAACTCCATTCCCGGGCTGGTGTCATTAAACTAAATTGGAAAAAACCAAAGAAAGAGTTAATATTTGCTGGCTCTGCGTGGGGTAATCGGGGCATTATGGACTTTACAACTTTTCATAAACGAAATTATACATTGCACGTCAGATATTTCACACTGTATCACCAATCAGTTACACTAAAACCTTGTTACATAAAAAGTTTCCCAAATTAATGACAAAAAATACGTGGTATTTACCACGTGTTCATAACCTATATCTTAGTTTGGCTAAATGTTCACTTAAAAAAAACGTCTCACAGTTATCAACAAGACGAGTCACAGAAAAGCGAAAAAAACTTACCTAACGCAATTAAACAATCTCAGACACAGGTCAGTTTTCCACAGGAAACTTCTATTTCACTCGTGGATTTTGCTTCCATATCCATACAAACAGACTGTTGAACAGAGCACTTGGGCAATCAGTCCGGCGCCCCTGGGCGCCACTGACAATCAGTGAATGCTGGCGGGCATTATGAAAGGTTCACATATTACTGATTGTCAGCAAACCACGTTTCGACTGAAAAATCAGTGACTTTGCGCTCACTGGGTTGAATCACGACAATTTCACTGATTCAGATTCAGAGAGTATTACACTCACAAATAAGGTTATACCATATTTCAAAATCATGTAAGTGGGCATTACACTGCACAAATTGTATGATTCTATAAACAAAGGCGAGTCGTGTGTCCTATTATTAAGGCTCGGAAGTTCATGCTGTATCAAACGGAAAATATGCATGCAAATTATCCAACATTCGTAAAATATTGTTTGAACTAATAAATATTCTCTAACAATTAACAGTTTATTATGATGAGCAATTACAAAATTTTTAATTTTAAAATTAATTTTGAATTTTTTGTCTCTATTTAGTATTCCGGGGATAGTTTTTATAGTAATATAAGATTTCGTCTATATCATTGTCAAGTATCTATTTAATGTCAAAAATTCTTACCAAAGATAAATCATCACATCATTTATAATCGACAAATCATTTCCGATACCAGCGCCATGGTATCATCTAAAAGAAGTTCAGACGAATACGCTGCAATGAACGAAATTCATTCCAATGATTTATCATGGAAAGCATTTTGAAGTACACTTTTCGGTTTCAGGAGGCAAATATGCATATTAACTGAAATCCAAGAGAAATATGTCACATTAGGAACAAAAAAGCAATAAAATATGAATGATAACTAAAATAAAATGGAAATATGATGCATTAACATATAAAGCATTGCTCTAATATGCCATATAAAACCACGGAATTTCTGCTCGTTTGATTGTGCTTTGTGACATTTGACAATTAGCATTTTATAAAGCTCATAATTAAAAATGATTTTTCATTAATTTCGGGCCTTACCTATTATACTAACAAAAACGTCCACAACTGGATGCAAAGTCTTTCAACGCGTCTCGGTTAACAGGTGGAAATCTGACCCTTTTTCTGGATTCTTCGAGAATACTCTGAGTCATCGCAAAAACGTGTTTTAAGACTTTTAAGCATCTAAACGCGTTTTGTGGCAGTTTATGGCACCAATGGAGTTTCTCAATTTCCCCCTTTTTAGATTATTCTCGTACACACGAACCGTTTGGCGATGTATTTTTAGCCGGATACTAATAGAATTTTTTTGAATAATTCTAGATTTTTGGGGAAAAGGAGTTCGTTGTTCTATAACCGCGAATAACCTACTTGGTTATTAAAAGTACTTTATCTTTACTACCGGTAGCGGTAGCTCAGTGCATCAACTGATGTTACTGCAGCGCCTTTGACCGGGAGGTCCTAGGTTCGAGTTCTGACAGCGGCAGGATTTTCGGCACTAGCTTTCACCCTAGGTCGAATTCAGTCGCTATCTGGAGGAGAATTCTAGCGGCCGGCTGCTCTGATCGGTAGTTTTCCGAGGTTTCTCCGATCAACACCAGGCGAATGACGGAGCAGTATCCTAACAAAAGGGCCACGGACCGCGCGCGATCTGTCCTTCCTCTTCCTTGTCCTATTCTCTCATCTTACACACACACACACACACTTACACTAACACTAACATGCACTACCTACCACATACTCGGGGAGACCGGTCGGGGCTTATCGCTTGTCCGGCTGGGCGGTGCCCGCGGGTGGGAGAGTCCTGGTTAGGGGAAACCCACTAGCCGACGGTACGTCGGCGCCGGATTTGCCATCCAGCGGGGAAGATCACCGCCATCTTCCGAGAAAAATACATGCACTACACGAACAGGGGCTAATGACCGAAGCAGTTGACGCGCCCGGAAAAACGAAAAAATCAAATCAAATCAAATCTATCTTTACTTTTTTAAAGTAACTCCCTATTCCGACGGTAGACGAGTCAGGTAACTATATTGTGTTGAAAACGCCTTTTTTTTATGAACTTGCGCTGTAAAATAAAGTTTCATCATTAAAGTACCGCTACAGATTTCTTGTTAAGGTAGAGAAAATCATTATTTATTCATTTCTTGAATTCACGTGAACATTGACATGAACTACTATTGACATGAACTACCATTGACATGAACTACTGATGCAAAATTACATGTAACCTTATTTTGAAATAGGAGTGAGTGATTACTACACATAAGTTAATTTCCTGTTTGCAATTATCATAGCAAAACAATGAGAGTGCAACACACCAGTACAAACATGTTTATTGAATGAAATTTACTCATTAAAGGTCTTTTTAAATATTAAATTAATTAAAATTGTCCAGATATATACAATAGTTACATGTCATTCTAATTCATTAATAGCTCTGGAAACCGCCTATTGCATAGAATATGTGACATTGCGAATAAATTCTATTAAAGATCAGGGTCAGATTAAACATTGGTTTCAAGATTCGCTACATTGACTCTCAAATATATATTGAGACGTTGTATTTTTATCTTACTGGAACTCAAAAGCAGGATGATAAAATCATTATTAATGATTATCGATAATAATAATAATAATAATAATAATAATAATAATAATAATAATAATAATAATAATAGTGGCCTGCAACAGCAGAAATGCTGAACAAACCCACACAAAGAGTAGACGATCACTGAAGAAAAGATACAAAATACTCTCGTGTAACACTACAATAAATGTTTATACAAATATTTTTCTGTAATATAATGTTATATCGTTCCGGAATAAGTGGGCATCACCCCAGCCGAAAATCCGTTGATAAGAATACCACTAAATGATATTTATTACTCATTTTCTAAAAAGTAGGAAAAGGCCGAAAATAGGGTGTTCGTGCGCACTCCTAAACCCATTTTAAAAATTGTTTTATTACTTTTTCGGTAAGCCATTGAATTCTATTTGTAATGCAGCTTATATATATGATGTGTGTTATATATTTATATATATATATATATATATATATATATATATATATATATATATATATATATTTTACAAAAAGCACTAAAACTGATGTAAAAACTATACACGGTTTCCATCGATTGGCCAATAACCTCTTTGTATTGCAGCAATATCGTGATATTGATACAACATCGAGGAAGTCATTATGTGGGGTGTGTCACTCAAGGAAGTATTCCATACGTAGCTTTCTTCACTTAGTCACACACATTACAATGATTTCCTTATGCTCATACATCAAGCGATGGCGAGGCACTTCAAGTACAGTCAGATGAGAATAAAACATATTGTTTTCTTATACCGGCTCCATTGGAGAGCCATTCGCGCGTGGATCACGACGTTGTGTTAAAATAAACTCCTCCGGAAAGTTTTCAAGAATATTTGAAATTAAAATAAATTCCTCCCGGTGTGGGAGAAAACTGAGCACTACACAAAAGATAAATTTTACGCTTCTGAAAACTCCTTTCAGGTGAATTTATTAAATGAAAATTACCTCCGATTCAGTTCTATATGAACGATACCATTCATTCGTTGCCTTCTGTACGCTGTCTTCATTAGTAACACGTAGACGTAGAAGTCGTTCGCTCTAATGTCTGCAAATGACATTACACACTTGCGGCAAGAGCGCTTTGATTTCGATTCCTTTCAAAATAAAAATAGTTTTCGAATGCATTTTCTTAGATCTATCAAAACCCAGAAATTAATGCCACAAAAACACAATTGTGCAGAACCTCCATAGACGCATTGGGTACATTCCCTCTCCATATAGACGCAAATTTCAGAAAACTAAAACGGTTGCATAAAGCGGCATATTGTCCTTAGTACCCTTCTTGAAGTACATACTGTGAATGATATACACATATACTCTTCGGACTGCGGCGGTTGTATATTCTATATTAGTTGTTGGCCAGTTGATCAATATATACGTGATAAATAAGAGAAAATATTGTAGGAAGACTGGAATGAAGTTTTATTGTTATTAATTTATTATATTTATAATTAATTTATTATATTGTCGTTAATTTATACTTAAATACGGAAGTTTGAGTGATTTTAAAACAATGTATTTTATGTAATTTTTCTGGCATTTTCTCTTCCTATCACATAATTCAACAATAACGATCCTGCCGCTTTAGAATTTTAATAGAAAGAAATATAATTTCACATCTTCAGCCGCAGACTCCTCTCAGTGCCATGTTTAATGGAACCTCTTTGAAGAGATACATCTCATCATTGTAGTTTAGTTCTAATTAATCCATTTACAAAAGTAGATTAGAATCTGTAAGTTCAGTTAAGTGACTATAAAATATTGAATATAGTCCTAAAAGAATTACTTATGAAAGCAATCACACAAAACAAACTAAAATTTGAGATATATATTTTTTATAATTCATTTATCCAATGATGTCACTTACCGAACAATATCGTTGACATATGCCAATTACATTTTATACGCAGGGAGCGGTAGCTCAGTGCATCAACTGATGTCACTGCAGCGCCTCTGACTGGGAGTTCCTAGGTTCGAGTCCTGACGGCGGCAGCATTTTCGACACTAACTTTTCAGCCAGGTCAGAATCAGTCGCCGTCTGGAGAAGAATTCTAGCGGCCGGCTGCTCGATCGGTAGTTTCCGTGGTTTCTCCGATCACACCAGGCGAATGCCGGAGCAGTACCCTACCAAACGGGCCAAGGACCGCGCGATCTTTCCTTTCTCTTCCTTATCCTATCCTCTCCTTACACACACACTTCACAACATGCACTAAACTGTCACATATTCCGAGAGACCGGTCGGAAGCTTAGAGCTTGTCCCGGCTGGGGCGCTTCCCGCTGGTGGAAGAGTCCTGGTTAGGTGAAAGCCCACTAGCGACGGTAGGTCGGCGCCGGATCTCGCCATCTAGCGGGGAAGATCACCGCCATCTCCGCGGAAAAACATGCACTACACTAACGGACTAATGACCAAAGCAGTTGACGCGCCGAAACACGAAAATATCAACAATCAATCAACATTTTATACGTAACTCGCATTTTGTAACTCATTATACGTGACTGTAGATCACTACTTAAATTTCAGAATAAATTTACGCTCGGGAGCACTTCAGCCTACAAGAAAATACAAAGGGTCCATAAAACACGACCTCAACTCTCCACCGCCGCCCCTTCAGGCGCCAAGAGCACCGTCCTCCGCGGCGGAAAGACGGCCCCCGACGTAGGCGACATCTGCGACGGCGATCTACAGATACAGCGAGACAAAGCACGCACGTGTGTGAGGGAGAGCTGGGTGGCGTTTACACACTCTGAATATTACAGAGGTCTCGCGTGCGTCCCCACGCGGAGGGCGCGACGCGGCGGCGCGCGACCCAAGGCTCTTCTTCCTGAGGGCGCGTGCGCGCAGCGGGCGGGGCCACGATGCGGTGGAGTCGGGCAGAGGAGGAGGACGATGAGGGCTGCGGGGGCGAAGAGGTGTCGTTGAGTCGGGGGCGGCGGTAGTGCAGGGGCAGCGGAGGAGTCGGCGGAGGCGTGGGGGCGGGTGGTGGAGGCGGAGCGATGACGGCTGTGGGAGGGCAGGGGGAGGGGTGGCGTGGCGTTGCGTTAGAGTCGGGGGTGGAGGCGGCGGAATGCAAGGGCGGTGGTGGAGGGCGACGGCGAGACGTTGGAAGGGCGGCGTGGCGATGGAGTCAGGGACGGGGCGGCGGAGCGTAGGGGCAGAGGGAGTCGGAGGCTGGGGTGCGTGGGGGCGTGGAGGTGGAGGCGGAGCGATGACGGCTGTGGGAGGGCAGGGGATGTGGTGGCGTGGCGTGGTGGTGGCGTGGCCGTGGCGTAGAGTCGGGGCGGCGCAGGATAGGAAGAGCGGTGGTGGAGGGCGACGGCGTGACGTTGGAGGGGCGGCTGGCGTTGGAGTCGGGGACGGGGGCGGCGGGAGTTCAGGGCAGCGATGGAGGAACGGCGTGGCGTTGGAGTCGGGGCGGGGCGGCGGGTGCTGGGGCAGTAGGGGCAAGGAGCCAGGTGCGAGAGCCGGTCGAGGGCCTCTCCGCACGCGCCCCTGACTGTGGCGTGTCGGTGGGGCGTTGCGAAGGCGTCGGATGGTTACGGTTCGAATCCGCTGCACAAAAAAGAATACCGGCCTTTCAGTAGTGGAAAGCAACAGACGTTACCCCGCTGCAGGCCCCAAAGTTTGCCCATGAGCTTTATCGAGAGAGGGTTTCGCGGCCGCTAGGTAACAGAATTAGGCCGAGGAAATAGAGGGAGCATTATCATATCTTTTCATCCCCGAGAAAACATTTTATTCTTTGGATGTTGACTTAAAGGGAGTGAAGTGCTTCAGAAAATAACTTATTCGTAACTAAGAGTAAAACACGAACTGTCCTATAGGACATGTATACATGTACATTCTACCAGGACTGATTTAAAACTTCAAACTATGGATGCTGAACTGTCACACTTTCCGGAATAGTGAATGCCCGAATTGCCACGAAACTGATCAATATAAAGATAAATAGTAGCTTTATTCTCACAATGGGCTGATGTTGACCAGTGACATAATACTGATAAATAGCTGAGTTATTTTTTTTTCACTTTTTTTTAATTTATTTTTTTCCTGTTCGGCAGTTTTGCCTTTCAGGGGTTTATACATTTTTATTTGCAATGCATAACGTTTGGGCATTCACGTTTGAGCATACAACCTCTCACTCTTGTATCTTACTACTAGCTAGTTTACAGGATTTAACTACTTATATTTCTAATACAACTAAACAAATATACAAATTTTACATACATTATACATTCTAAAATCTAGATACTCCATACATACATTGGGATGAAGATTTACATATTTAATTTTATGGGGTTTAAACATGTCTTTGGGATATCGAGAGCAATTCTTTTGGGATTGTTTAAAGTTTTTCCATTGTGAATATTGTACTGCAAGGAGAGGATGAAAGAAGAGTAAAAAAAATGTTACAGTTTTTTCTTATATGTTCAATTAGGGGTTCTCTTTGAAGTTCCCTTTGAATTTGATATGAACCAAGGGGCCTTTGCACATTTTCGTAAAAATTTGTTTTGTACTATTTGAGTTTTTCAATGTTGGTTTAGTTGAGTTATTCCAGACTGGACAGGCATATGTGAGTGATGGTCTAATGATAGATTTAAATATTAAGATAGCACATTCCAAATTTAAGGCTGAGCGGAAGTTAATTAATGGGTATAGTTTTGATATTTTATCGTATGTTGCATTGGTTATTACTTCAATGGGCTTTTCAAGTTAACTTGCTATCAATATGAAACCAAGGTATTTTACTAGTGTATCGGATGGAAGCCATGGGATTATAGTGTTATTTAATACTAGTGGCGAGGTAACTTTGGTTTACAAAGAGTAAAATTTTGCCTGGGTTTTAGTTGGGTTTATTTTATTCTCCACTGTTGAGCCCACTCTAGAAAGCATGAGATAATAGCTGACTTATAAAATAAAATTGATTAAGTTCGACAGAGTGACTGACGAACGTACGCACTTGTATTATTCTCAACTACGGCTCAAAGACAAGAATCTTTTGGCTCGGGAGGTCGGGGAACTATATCTGAACGTAAAGTCAATGCTGCAGATTTTACAAATACAGCTCCGAGAAAATCTCATGTACAGTTTCAATTATTTCTAGTAGGAGGAAAAAATCCTAATGCGCCACAAATCATTGAAGAGTTGTTGACGTCAATTTCTTCTCCGAGCAAGTTATCAAACAGCTCTGTTAATAGGCTGATGTACTGAGTAACTGCAACATTTTATTACAAAAAGTCCTTATAGCATACAAGACCTCCGTCTCTAAGCAATCGAGTGGATTCATCCGTCCGAATAAAGGAAGAACTCACGTGCTGTCGGTACTTCTGGTCCGGGTAATAAGGACGAACAAGGAAGGATAAGTTTCTACGCAGGTCGCAGCTCTGTCCTTGTTCTTCTTCTGTAACATCCTGCTCAGATCGAGGTAATTACGAAAATCCGATTAGGAAGGTACCTCAGATTTCTCGCAATCAATGGCATCTTTCGCACAACTAATTAGCTGATGTTGAAAATTCGCTGTTGTCGGAATTTGAACCTCTGACCTCTGCTAACGGAGCTTCGACCGCGAAGTTCGCGCCATCAAGAATTGCAGACGTCTGAAGAAACAAGACTCCTGAAAGTGCATCCTTCGACTGAGAAAGCCTGTACAATTTGTGTCGGCGCACTTGATTATCTTGAACACTATGTGAACATCCTTCTGAAATATCATTACAGAATGAATTTCTTCGATTTAATTATTTCCTTGAAAACATTTCTTCTGTAATATCCTGCATCTGTAACATCTTTAGAAATTTCCGAATCTTCATTAATGCCGACCAATCGGATATTGTAAAAACGTTACAAGATAATCTAATGAGGACGATGAGAGGAAAATAATGGCCAGGTACAGTGTTTCTTCCGCACTGTGCCAAATCAGGGCTTCCTTTTAAAATTACATTTATGTTGGTCGCAACCAAATCACTGAGAAACAAGTGCCTAGAACACCTGCCAAGGATCTTTTAGGATTGTGGTAAGTATGCAAGGTATGGCGAGAATGCATTACGAATGAACTTACACTCTCACAGAGAAATGAATAATGAATAGATAAACTTATTTTACTTTATTGAGTTGAAAATTATGATGTATTAAAGAAAAATATATTTTTAAGATTCGAATCTAATGTTCTGAAAAGTTATGAAGGGCTAGGGGCAGTAACGAGGTAATCCTTAGCTTACTTTAGCTCCAGCTGAAGCACACTTCGCTAATCCTAAATGTTAATACGAGTAACTCGATTTTATGTCTCATTCAGTGAGTCTCATCTTGTAATTGCACAGAGGCCCATCATAAATATTAAGAATACATATGTAGTAACTTGATAACCACACATTCACCAAAATCGAGATGCGAGTTTTAGATTTCGAATATGGTTGACGTGGCTTATCTTGGTACTGATCCAAGCTCCTTATTTGGTCAGTACTCATTACGGATTTTAAGCAATGCAAAAATGGAAGTAAATATAAAATACAAATTTTTAATATGAAAGGAACACGAGTATTTTATGGTAGGAATTATGGTGCCATTTGTCTCTCTTAGCAATAACTCACGGACATAAGAATGTAATTTAAAGTAAATTATTAATATGTGACGTTGAAGCTTGGAATTAATATATGCGATGCGTGAATTTAGTTTCTACAAACTCAAAATGATACCAAGCCATTTTGTTTTAATGAACAGAAGTATTTCATTTTGCTGAAGGAACTTAATAGGAATGGGCGTGACAAAATAAATAAGAGAAGTCCTTCTAGAATGTAGTGAAAAAATTGTTTCGATGCTCACTCTCTTCATGATGATACCAAAATGTTCCATTCCTAGGTTCCAAACTATTCAGAGATGTAATGTTCTGAAAATAGCATTCTTCGCAGTTTACTCTGCAACGACACATAACATTCTAGAAAGTCAGTGATTTGCAAACCGAACACATTCATATGTGTTCCAACAACTCAAGTTAGGTAATTATTCATGAATGTCATAACGTGTATCTGAATTAGTTTAATATCGTACATTTCTGCTTAATGAGAGGTTCTATGGTCTCAAACTTTAATTATATAAATAATGCTGCTGATATAAATTTTTCATTGTTGAAAAATGTAGTAAAATCCAACATATCTGTTACTTTTATTGTACTATATTTCTGCACAAAACGTATTAAAGTGAATAGTTCATTACAAGCTCTGCGTTAAAATTATTCCAAAAGCAACTATGTTTCATTCATCAAACATGCGGCAATGAGAACTTTCTACAAAGCACCGCTGACATAAGCGTATGTATTTCTTTAAAGTGGACGTTAATGGGAGCAAGTATTTCAGGTATCTCGCTCAACCTGGCACCTCCTTAGCCAACACCGCTCCTATTTCGCCAGCGAGACACGTGCGGGCACGCCTCCGCCTCCGCCGCCACCGTCACTATCCCGGCGCCTTCTCGTCTCTGTGCTCCAACGCACGTTTACCTCCGCCGCCGCCGCCACCACCGCCTCCGCAGCCACCGCCGCCGCCACTCGCCACCACCGCCGCCGCCTGCCACCTACGCCGCCGCCGCCGCCGCCACCGCCACCGCCCACCGCCACAGCCACCCCGACCCGCCACCGCCCCCACTCGCCGCCACCGCCACCGCCGCCAGGCCACCGCCACGCCGCCATGTTCGGCGCCGCCGACCGCCACTGGCCACCCACGCCGCCGCCAGCGGCACTGCCGCCGCCGCCCCGCTGCCGCCGCCACCGCTGCCTCGCCGCGCGCCGCTCGCCGCCGCGCCGCCGCACACCCTCCGCCGCCGCCGCCCACCGCGTCGCCGCCACAGCCGCCGCCGCGCCACCGCCGCCGCCACCTGCCACCCCCCGCCGCCACCGCCACTCCACGCCGCCGCCGCCGCCGTCACCGCCACCGCTACCACCGCCACAGCCACCTCCGCCAGCCGCCACCGCCGCCACTCCCGCCGCCGCCGCCGCCGCGCGCCCCGCCACCGCCACCGCCACACCACCGCCGCCACGCCACCAGCCACCGCCGCCACGGCCGCCGCCGCCACGCCACCTCACGCCGCCGCCGCCACCGCCACCGCTCCGCCGCCAGCCACCTGCCGCCACGTCGCCACCTCCGCCGCCGCCGCCGCCATCGCCGCAGCCGCCACCGCCACGCCGCCACGGCCACCGCCACCGCCGCCGCCGCCGCCGCCCGCCACCGCCGCCAACTTCTCCGTGCCAATAGCGAGCTGACACCGTCAGGCGCTCCTCACGACGGTCTGGTAGCAGCTTCTAATATCGAAACGACGCCATGACCTGAGTCAGGAATCGTCGCTGCTGCCAGGACTGTGATTCCAATAGTCTGTGTCACGAGGCAATGGGAGCAGATCACCTCTAGACGGAGAAACATAAACATGTGCCACTTTTTCTATTAACGTTGATAAAACACTAATGGAATTTCTTATGTTTGTAGTTTGAAGAATTTGCTATTGTATTCTTTCTGAACCTGGCTTACGTTCAATCTTATTTTTGGGCATTTGAGAAATAGCTGAGACAATGAGTGTTCCAATTTTATTTCTTTAAAAATGTTGTTTGTTGCTATATTGTGAAATCGTGCTTTGTTTGTATCTGAAGGCAAGTATTTTGTTTTATGAAATATTTAGAAAATAATATCTTATCATTTATAACTTAAGTAAACAACCTTCGTTATTTGATGATTGCAATGAATACTTTGACGTTACTTTAAATGGTGTCCTGAACATGCAGATTGTTTTTAAAATTAGTGAAAATAAATACCTTGTTTGAGAAAACGACTGTATTAAAACGTTCTTATGCTCACTCTTTCATTTGCATGAACAGAAATTTTATATACATAATACTGTTCTTAATTCATTTAACTGCGACTGACAGCAGACGTTCACGAAAAACAACAAAAAAAACGGACATGAATCTAGTTAAAATTCTTTTGAAAGTCGTATTTCATCAATTTTGGCCTCACTCACCGAAAATACATGTTATTTGCAAACTTTTTATTTGAAATTTTCAATTTGGTTTTGCCAATAATTTTGCACATAGATAATGTTGAAACATTATCGTTCAGTGTATGTACACGAACAAAATATACTGATAATAATCGAGAGTAATTAGCGGGTTGTGACCTTTCAGATATCCTTCGAACAACAATCTGTGAAGTAAATTGAGAAAGTCGAACTCTTCCATAGTCTTTACACGCTCACAAACTTTACATTACACGCAAAGAAGGAAGCATCAAGTTCAAGTTAATGTTTCTCTCAAGTAAATACTGCGAAAATGTCATTGTTAAGAAAGATAACGAAGGAAGCTGACTACGACAACAACAACAACAACAACAACAGGCCGAGGACGACAACAATTCGTTCGACGGAGTTGCTCATTAGCAGCAGCGACGAGGCGCAGGCAAATGGGCGGGCGTACGTGGGTGGGAGGTGTAAGCGGCGACATCGATCTTCAACGCCCACACAATGGCGAAGGCAGCGGACAAGGCGCGTGTATTTTCCTCCCTCCTCCCCGACATGACTCTCCTCACCTCCAAGGCGCTAGCTCCCATCCCCTCCCCTCGCTCCGAGTCATCCCCGCCACTGCATGCCGACCATTCCCGTCTCCTCCTCGAGACACACCCCTCCCGCCCGCTTCGTACTCGCCGCTTTCCCGACTTCCGGTTGCGGATTCGGTGGTATAACCGTTAGCGTATCGGACTGCTGTACCCGAGTTTCGGATCAAACCTGATCGAAGCCGTGGATTTTTAAGGGCGAAAATCCTTCGTACTTGCCTTACGAGGAAGCAGCCGCTGTCCCAGTAGATTTACTGCATGTAAAAGATCTTCAAGCCTAAATGACGCCTCTGAGGAAAATTGAGTTCCCCTGTTTCCTCGCCCAAGTAATACCTCTTTCTTCGCTAGATGGTGAATGGAACGTGCCGAAATGCGTGGTTAGGACGGAAGAGCGGCCTGATGGCCGAGGCTCGCCACGGCATTAAATAAGGCATTAACACTAACTAACTAACTAAATAACTAACATCCGTTGCCCTCGGCGTCTGCACCGTTCGCCACCCCTACTTTTCTGGGACTCCACGCCGTACCCGCGCCACCCCGCGACGCCTTTTCGCCACCCTCGCCCTGCCCGCCCCGCCCTGCCCCGCCCGCCCCGCCCCTGCACCGCACCGCCCCGCACAACACCACACCTCCGCACCGCACCGCCCTCCCCCCCCGCCACCTCCGTGTCGCCCTCGAGCCGCCCCGCGCCGCCTCCGCGCCGCCCCGCGCCGCCCCGCGCCGCCCCCCCGCAACCGCCTCGCCTGCGCTGTACCCACAGGCTAGCGCGCGCGGGCGCGATGCCGGCGGCGGCATTCCGGAGCGGCCCTGGCCCTGCGCGCGATATTTCACCTCGCGGACGCGTCGCGTCGCCGCGGCGCGCCGGGCCGCCCTGCGCCCAACTGACCCGAAGGAGCAGCGGAATCCAAATTCCGATAATTGGCCCGGGGGCCTTGAACCTTATTGTGGAGGACAAAGCCCTTTGAAATAATTTTTCTCTGTTAGCGCCTGAAAAGAACGACATAAATCACGCTCCGTGCGACAATGTAAGATATAGTACACTGCCATAGTTGTGCACAAACACATGAATTTGCTTTCATAAAGTTATGGAAGCAAGTGACTTTGATTTATTGTCTTGTCTATTCATTTATTTGAGCAGCCATTTGCAAAGACACTTTTAGGCGATTCATAATCTGCGTTGTGTTCGGGAATAACGATGAGGACCGAGTTTCGAACCGAAAGACCTTTGTATCTCGTAGACAACATACTATGTGTCAACTCTTGGATGTGATAAAGTATTTTCAAATTACACATGTTCCATTTGCATGAATATTTAATAATTTTCGTAAAGAAACAATTTCATTCGGATTAGAATATCCCTGATTGTTGTGTTTTGCCAAATGATAGAATCATTTAGTATGCTGATTTGATATAAAAAAATAGTTTGGTTTAAGTTAAAAAAACTTTGTTTGATTCTGAAATAGATGAAAAAAAAAAATTATTTTGATGCTAAAATAATTTTTAAAATTTTTTTAGGATTTTTTAAACAAAAAGTTCAAAAAGGGGATTTTTAAATATTTTTTTCCCCGAACGTCTTGTAATGCAAAGTGGGAAAAAGATCTGACAAAGAAAATAACTCTATATGACGGATGAAAAAAAAAAAAAAACGTAGTTTTTATTGATCAATTCATGCTTGGGAAATTCTCATTTTATTGTAGACATAATTACATGAAGAAATAAAAAAGTCAACCCGTCAACAATAAAAAATTGGAGATAATTAAAAGAGCGGAAAAGGGAAAATTTTTTTACCTCCGTATGTCACGAAGGAAAGGGAATTGAGACTCGCGGGTTCGTGGTTGGGTGACCGGGGCCCGGAATCCCGGGGTCTAACGGGCGAGCCCTGGCCCAAGGGATAAAAAAGGACAGACTACCGAGGACGAGACTTGAAAATATAGTAATTAACGGAGAATTATTCCAAAAAAAAGACTTTAAAGGGGATTACTCCGTGCAAAGGCTAACCCCCTTAAGGGCTTGGGGGACGCGTTTCGTCAAGGTGGAACCAAATTAAAAAAAAAAATTTTTTAAACTTCAGGCCCTTTTTAAGTACAAATTACATGACCTACAGCGGCTATGCGCCCAAGACTGCGATCTTTGCCATGAGTTGGGGGGGACGGAACACCCATGTCCCAAGGCGAAGGGGGGGTCCGCCTGGTTTCCAGCGGTAGCCGTGCAGAACTGCTGTCACTGCACCGCCTCCCGGGGGAAAATCGACCCGGCGGCAGGTTTTTCGACACGCTTATCAGCCAGGTCGAATTATGCTGTCTGGGAGAACCCAGCCCCCAGCCTGATGGATTTTTCCGTGCTCCGATCAACACCAGGGAATGCCGGGCAGTACCCCCAAAGGGGCCGCCCGAGGGGATCTTTTCTTCCTTTTTTCCCTATCCCCTTTACACACCCCCTTACACAACATGCACTCACTACCACGTTTCCCGGAGACCGGTCAGAGTTTAGAGCTGTCCCGGCTGGGACGGGCCCCGCTGGTGTGGGAGTCCTGGTTGGGAGAAACCCCACTAGCCGACGGTAGGTCGGCGCCGGATCTGCCATCCAGTGGGGAAGATCACCGCCATCTCCGAGCAAAAGACTATGCACTACACGAACGGGACTAATACGAAGCAGTTGACGCGCCCGGAAACACGAAAATCAATCAATTCGCTCTAGTTAAGTTACGAGGCTGGCATGAGAAGGTGGGGAGAGGGGGAAACGAGCCATTTGAAAGGATCTGAAACGGAAGCGAGGAGCCAAGACACCCCGGCCACCCATAAAACATCAAATTTATGTTTATTTTTATGTCATTAGAACATCAAAGTATAAACTCATTCATACTCAAATAGTATAAATTGAAATATTAACTTTAATTTTAAAATAAAAATACAAAACCATATCAAGTCATAAATTGAGCTAAAACCTGATGGAGTGATACGAGGATTTTGGTTTGTTTGTTTTTTTTTACTCGTGAATATCATTCAAAATGATAAAATGAAAAGCAAATGGGTCATAATTATTTTAATTTTATTAAAACTTTTGAAATCACTTGACGTTTTGCCAACGTGCTCCAAATTAACTAAGCGTGCTCGTATGGACGCGTTGTACAAACCTGTAGATAGTTCAAACTTTCCCTTAAAAATGCAGAAATGCAATTAGAACTTTATGTTGTTTTCCATCTCATTCTAAAAAATGTCACCATGTGCATTTCAAAATTTCGAAAAAAAATAATTTTTAATATTTTTTAAAAATTAAAAATTGGGTAACGAATTTTTGCAAAAAAATTTCGGGCAGAAAAGGGTTTAAATGGTCCTCAGGTTAAAGAACTCTGGCCCCCCAGGAATCATTTTGAAAAAACTGTTCAAGTGTTTAAAATCTAAACGAATATAAATTTTCTCAAATATTGAAAACAAAATTTCCCAAATTAATTTGAAATTCAAATTCCCATCTGTCTTGTGTTTCCTGAAATAGAGATGAATTAAAAAAATAAGCTAATGCCGTCGTTTTTCCCTGATTGTAATCATTTACAATGGAAAATCAAAAATGGACTTGACTTTGGACAAATTAAAAAAAAAAAAAAAATGTACTTGGGAAATTAAAATGGAAATGAAAGTTTTTAAACTATAGGATATCTTCTTTTTGAGAGAAAAACATTTTATCCAGGTATAAAAAAGTTTTTTTTCTTTTTTGTTAGTTTAAAAAGAATTGAAAGCGTAAAAAAATTCGAGATCGGATTTCGGGATAAAATTTTATTTGGGGGGGTACAGGAGATGGAAGTATTTAAATTTTGTAAGTACAGAAATTGAGTTTTGGCGTACGAAAAAATGTTGAAGGAGATTGATGCAAGACAGTTCGGTATTTTGAAAATTTAAGCAGGAGTTAAACATTATTTTTTCGCGTTTTGGAAACTTACAAGTGTATGTTTTTGGGAAAAATTTAATAACGAGGTGGAAGCCGTTGTTCATGTCGCGCCAGATTTTTTTTTCTTGGCAGAATTCAGTTTTCCATATCGCCATGATAATTTGGGTACTATTCGCTCATGCGGATAACGCCATGCAAAGTCGGGTAGGTGAGAAATTTTGACATCTAACTTAGAAAACAAGATCTGTTACTGCCTTCCAAAGATAGTTTTTTTTGAAATTGATTTTTAATTAATTGACATGAAAAATTTTATTTTGAAAAAATTTTTGACCAAGAATACATCACGTAGCACTTCACTTTTTTAAATGTGTTTATCCCTTGTTTATAAATTTTGGTTTGCAATGTCTTTCCATAACGGTAATATTTGAATTGAAGAGTTGATTGCAGAAAATATCTACACTGTAAATTTTTTTTTTTAAAAACAGAAACGGTAATAACTAAATGCTAATGGTCCAAAAAAATAATAACTTTCCTTCTGCAAATACGCAAATTAATGTACGTAAATTTGTTTCAAACAAACCCAAAACATCCCCCGTAAATAAAATTTTAAAAAAATAGTTCATTTTAAAAAGTACTATATTTGAATCACATACTAGTTTAAAATGGATTATTTTAATTGATTTAATTTTTAGAAAAACCATCACAACTCACTCTCTTCCGCCTCCTAATGGGGGAACCCTCTTGGAACTTTCACTCACGAGCTAGTTCCTGCGAATGCGGCAGGTTTAAATTCAGTTAGCGTACCCTCCTCCCCCCTTTCCCCGATGTTTGGTTCGCAGGCGTCGAAGCGAATCGCGAATCAAACCCGCGTTCCCGGCGGGCGCAAACCTAGTGCAGCGTCTGCCCGTGTGACGGCCCCCCGCCGCCCTCCCCGCCGGAGATTCCCGACCTTCCGATGGAGGCCGCTGCGACGGATGGGCCCGCAGTGCCTCCTCCCAAAGAGGGGGTAGGGACGTTTCGATTTTTAAAAGAACCCGGTTCCGGAATCGATTCAATTCATAAAAAAGAATCGATTCGGAACGATTCAATTTGAAAAAGAACGATTCGGAATGATTCAATTCCAATAAAAATCTTTCCCGATCAAACCGAATCAGCTTTCAAAAAATCGCCTGCATTTTTTCTATAAATGGAAAGGATAATAAAAACTTAAGTTTGTATTTCATTATCTTGATAAAAAATTGGAAACCTTTTATAAAAAAAGTGAAATGCCCCCCAAACAAATTTAATTTGAACTGAGAACCCTCCAGGGGGGAGGTAGAATTCAAACATGGAATTCAATAATATTAATAATAGACGTAATAACTAAAAATTACAAAAGCAAACGACAAAAAAACTTAGAAAATACAGTAAAAGCGCGGGAATATACATTATTTTTCAAACAATTGGTGTTAGATTCGGTTTTTTGGAATTGTTTTCAGCAAGAAAAAAAGAAATCAAATATCGATTGTAAAGGGAATCAAAGGGGAAAGAATTTTTTCCCGGGAATCAATCGGTAGTATGGAACCCCCGGTAGGGATTCATTAAATAAGGGTTTTCCCCAGCAAATTATTCGCACGTAGATTAATATTTTTTAATCTTTGACTTTTAAATTAACATTTTTCATTATCCAAGCTGTCATTCCTTTCTAAAAATGGATTGAAATTTAGTAATTATCTGAGCGAATTGTCCCTCTGCAAACTTTGCTGTTCGTTGTTAGCAGTTTTAATTTTTTTTTCTGCGCCATACGTTGCATTTTTTTACAATTTTTCGTAATTAAATAAAACACGGTGAAAACAAATACCTTTTAAAAATGGCGGAAATGGGTGAATATCAGATTTCAAATGCCCTTTATTCTTTTACAAATCCTTCAGAATATAACTAGATCTCAGAATTGAAACTTATTTATAAAATAAAACGATGGTTCTAATACACCGTTTGGGTCTTATTGCAGAACATATTCAATCTATTGCTGGACTTTATACCCAAACTGATTATGAAGAATGGTTTCTAATTGATCCATAGTATACCATTAGGTTGTTGGAATGACCTGGTAGACCAAGAACTAAACTGACTTATTCCATTCATAATGTAATATCCCCGTCAATGACATTTCCTGATCTTCGCCTTCACAAACTCCTTTTTCCCTTGCTGAAAATAAACTCCCTGGGAAATTTTATCCCAGACGAAGAAACCATTGACAAATTTCTTCCTGGACGAAACGCATATTGTTTTCGATAGATCGCTTACAAGTCCCCGAAAAAGAAAAAATGGAAAATGGGGAATGGATCATTCTAAAAAGAGATATTGTTACTTAGTATTTACACTTAAAATAGGTTGATAGAACAAGTGGTAAAATATATAAGGTCCACTGTCTTTGTAAAGCAATAATTATTAAATTTTATTTACTAGATATTTAAACATGTTCTTTAAAAAAAAACCCTTAAGTTTTAAAAAAAACAATTTTTTGGGATACGGGCCTTTTTTTCTCTTTGTAGTTTTATAACTGATGGTGGGTAATTATCAAGTCATCTGCCCAACTAAATTAAAGCTGGCTAAAAATCTAATAGTACAATTTCTGAAAGCTGTTTGACAAACGTTCGCAATTTAAAATGTTCTTAAAAAAAGTAGTATTTAATTATTTAGTTGGTTTTCTGTTTATTAACACAATATTTCCCCCCAAAACTATAACGGTGAGATGGATATTTTGTCCTACTCCCTTCCCGGAACGCATCAAAAAAGACTTCCCAAAATTTAAATTAATTGATACCCCACTTTAACCAATAATTTATAATACGGCGACTTGAACTGCCCCCAAGCAGCCCTCAATATTTGAATAGCTTGAGAATGTGCACAACAATTTTCATCCTCAGATGTGTACCAATTTCCCCTGGATTGGTTTGGTTTGTTTTTTTCGTGTTTCCGGGCGCGTCAACTACTTTGGGCATTAGTCCCGGTTGGGTAGTGCATCATTTTTCTCGGGGGATGGCGGGGGTCTTCCCCAGCTGGGTGGCGAGATCCGGCGCGCCCCTCCGCTATGGGGTTTCCCTAACCGGACCTTTCCCCAGGGGGGACCGCCCAGCGGACAACTCCCCGACCCGGGCTCCCGGAATTGTGGAGTGCAGTGGGATTTGGGGGGTGTGTGGGGAGAGGAAGGGTAGGGAAAAGGAAGGATAGATCGCGCGCGGTCCCTGGGCCCTTTATTAGGGATGCCCGGCACGCCTTGTTGATCGGGGCCCCGGAAAAATCCGAACAGGCAGCCGGCGCGAATTTCCTCCCGAAGCGACTGATTGTAGCTGAAAAACTGGTTAAAAATTTTCCCCCATGGGATGGCCCCAGACCTCCCGGTCAGAGCGCTGCAGTGAATCAGTTGATGCACGACTACCCCTCGGGTCGTCATGGAAAGTTTTCGCTTTCCTGAACAACTGCCTTAGGACTATAGGTGTTTTTTTTAAAAATTCAATTTAAGATGGCACGAGAACGATCGCCTCAAAAATAACCCTGAGGAGAATCTGCCCCCTTCCCAATGCTGCGCCGGCAAAGGGGAATTGGACATTGCAAAGGGTGGGAATGAGGCCTGTGGCGAAAGGATGCATCTGTTTCCAAAAGGCGATCTGTCGATAGGAATGCGTTGCTGTCATGAAGGAAGACTTTTACGTATGTAGTAATATTTTTTCATTTATCATTAATGCGAGAATAAAAGTGAACCAACGTGAAGTCACATGATTGCACTTATGGAACAACCCTACGAACGATTTTTTTTTTTTTTCGAGTGCAACTTGTCGCAGAACAAACACCTGTGGTCACGGGTAAATGTTTTAAGTTAATTTTGAAAAATTGGGGAAATGAAACCAAAAAATTAATATCTATATTTTTTTTTATTAAAAAACAAAATTTTTCTTGCTTCCTTTTAAAGGAAAAAGTGTTAGAAAATGTAGCTTTATCGGGTTTTAAAGTAGCATACGGCACGTAATCTAATCCTTTTTCCAAACTAATTTTTTGACTTAAAACTTTTTCCCCATGACCACAGAATTAAAAAACATTACTAAAAAAAATACCTTCGTAGAAAGGAAAAAAAATTCAAATTAAGTATGCCAAAGGGCATATATTTGTTTGCAATTAAATTTGCTATTTTAAGTTATTTTCAGTCGGTTATTGAAAATCCCCCCTCTAGCTACGTAATCCGCTGGGGATGCTCAATGTTGTACATCAACATTATAAAATAAATTCCGTCTACATAGATACAGGAATGGAATTTTAAAATGCCCATCAGAAGAAAGCGTGAAAACTATCACGAATGCCCCAAATCCATGGAAAAAAAAGGGTCCAAAAATTCCCAAATTTTATTTTGCCCCCAATATACTTGATATCTGGGAAATTTGGGGTATTGAAAACACTTAAATAATCTAATGAGGGCGAGAGAGGGAAAAAAATGGCCAGGGACAGTGTTTCTCCCCCCACTGTGCCCCAATCAGCTTCCTATTTAAAATTATATTTATAGTGAAACCCCGTCAAAATTTGGGTGAATCTGAATAAATGTAAAGTACTGTGTAGACTAATTTCCAAAACGTTGTTTTTTGGATCTTAGGTATAACAAAATATTCTGTGATTTAGTTCCCAACATTTTTTACACTTGGCCCATGACCATGGCAATGAAATATCGGCGCCAAAACACGAAAGAGCACTATTATACTGGCGAATATTATTTCTAAAGTTTTTTTATTGTCATCATTCCTATAAACAATTTTGATTTCTTCTGGCATATTGCTCAAAGGGAAACTTATTTTCCCCTTTAAGCAACACAGAGTAAACTCTTTTGCAGAATTTCTCTCACATGCGAAGTACAAAGCAGAACAAAACTGAATTTCATAGACAACGACCCAACAGAGAACAAAATGACTCTCACTAACACTTCACGCTGACTTTCTCTTTCCTGCGTCCTTAATGTACGTTTCGGTCTTGGGGCGCGAGGGCAACGATTCGGAATTCGAATAACCTGTGTACAACTTCACTACTTCAGTACAACCGAGCAAAACCACTGTCACATGTCTCTACAAAATACACCACAAAGCAAATACATGCAACTATCAACGCACAATGCAATGAATACACTGAAACAAAACTCGACGAATTGTAAACAAATCTCAACAATCAAAACAAACATCAAGCAGCGCTACCATGAAGCAGCTTTGGAAGAAACAATGATATGATAAGCCTACTATTAAAGAATGATTTAACTAATTAATTTACACGTAAATGTTGGTGAATCAACACTAACAGTATTGATAACACATCTAGAGATCACATTCTTTCATTTAAAGGAAAAATACTACAATCGTTTCAGTAAAGTCTAAACGAAGCCATGGCAGAATACCTTATTTTTTTAATATATAGATTAACAGAGTTTGAGGACCTAATGAAGAAAGTTTGAGGAGAAGGAGCAACGAGGCCGTTGTGGATTCCAAGAAAGCGTTGGCGTCGCCCAGTTTGAAATTCGAAAGCTCCGCGAACGGTAGGACTCAGGGCGGGGGGCGGAGGTGGGGCAGGCTCGGAACAAGCAGACAAGCGCGGGTAAGACGAGCGTCGGAGGCCAAAGCTGTGGCGGAGGTGCGGGGGAGGGCCGGGCGCGGTGTGGCGTCGCCGCCGCTTTGCCGCCCTGTGCCTTTCATTTTCCCAATTTGCGAACGGCCCGCCCTGCCTCACTCCCGCTCGCTTGACCCCAAAACGCAGTTCGATGTTCCCCCCTCCGCAGACACCGACGCTAGCACTTCGGCAGGTGGATGCTATTCTCCACCGTAAACACAAATCTTCCAGCAGTTGTTCTAAGGAGCTTGTTTCGTAGCTGATCGTAGGTTTTGGCATAATAATGAAATAATGGAATAGAAATGTTACGAAGACATTGCTTGAATTTGTATGCCAAAGGTATGGTTACAATAGGTGGCGAATTTAATTAATCTTTTCTTTTCACTTTAGAACAATGCCAGTTTAGTATAGAAACTTATTTTATGTTCTGAAATAGGAAATGACCCATTTTTATAGGTCATTATTTTGCATTTTTGTGGATTTCGACTAATAAGTCATTGCTTACCTTTTCGTCATTTTTTATGCATTTTTTGTTGATATCATCGATTTTAATGTCTTTTTAATGGTATTTGCTTCAAATAATATTTACGAGATGAAAATATTCTGCGCAGAATTACTCAGTAACTATTCTATTTGTTCGCTAGAATTGTTTTGACAGCCGTTGTGAGTATGTAATTCTTTGATGTATATCAGTGTCATTGCCGGTTCGGCTGATTTCGAGATAACGAAAGACAGATTTCTGGAAGGAACAGTCCTAACCAAAGTTTCAAAATATGAAAATAAGAACCATTTTACAAAGCTCGTGTCATCAAAACTAAGGATAGAAGCCTCAGATTTACATTTTTCAGTAATCATCACCTATTAACAGACATTGTAGTTGCATGTCTCTTTCCGACATAACCTGCCAATGTTGATCAAACTTCTCATTTCTAAGTTTTGAGAATAGTGACTGACCGACAGGAAACGTCCGTGGGGTTGCCGATTTTCCCTATAGTGCGTAAGATGTAGTACTTTTCTGTGGTAACTATTTTTCAGCTTGTCCTTTTGTGCTAAATAATCACAAGGGTTCAGCTAGTTTATTTTTAAATTAGTGATGTTTAAAAAAAAAAAAGATTTTCTTCTGTTCACAATTTTCATAGAGAAGGAATTAAGAATCGTTGGTACAAATATTCCTCTTCTCAATTCCATGATTGATGCTAAAAGTAAAGAACGTATTCACTTTTAGAATAACATCGTTCCCTATTGGATTTCCGCCACATACTAAATGAATGCTTGGCATGGTTTCTTGAAACTCCACTTTTCAAAACCTAGATTGTTCGTTTCTTTGTCCATTCAACTGCAGCGTATTAGATACGGATCTTATTCCATTCTCCACAAATACCCAGCACTTCCTTCGTACGTACACAGTATTCTTCTGTGTAACCCGCCACAAGCGTATATTTCATGGAGTTTCACAACAACAGAATAAAGCGTTCGGACTGAGAGTTACAATTGGCACGTCGCGGCGCAGGGCGACCTCTGGTTCCTGGATTGCACTTGCTGACAACAAGAACCCTCCGCAAAGGCGGATTGGGGCGTCGACTGCCCGGCAACGTCCGCCATTCTTTCGCCAACTTTGTTTAGACCTCCGTCCGGCCGAAGGAACTGCGTCTATAGCAGTCTCAGCAGTTTAACAAATCGGACTGGATCTTCAGATTAGAGATAGGCGAGGGTTTCGTCCGAAAATGGCCTGTGGAGCGGGTTTCTAAAGAAAAGTGCGGAAATAAGGAGCATTAGCTCCTTCCTCCGTGGACCCAGCTTTGCACAATGTGAGCGACGAGCAGACGGGATTCGCTGGCTGAGTGCGCGAAAGAATGCCTGCCCTGCAGCAACCCGAGTTGCGTTCGACCATTTGCAAAGTTGCGCCAATCCGGGTTTCATGTTCCTTGGCCTTATTTGAAGTGCAAATGCAGACTGCATGTAAGGTGTTAAGATGGAAGGATAGTTTTACGTTTCAAAAGATTATCTCATGAAAAAGAAAGTATTCAATGGCAATGAAATATGATAACAGTCTCTTTGTACTACATGCAAATGAAATGTATGTTTCTAAGCAACTGAAAATGTACGATAAATTACAAAACTAATCTAATAAGAAATAACGCCCAGTTTTCGCACCGTATTGATTAGTTTTCGCTGAAAAGTCAAATTTTGTCACGAAAATGTTTGATATGACAAAGTAAAAGAAACGTTCACTACGTGTGATACAATTCAAAGAATTTTTATCTTATATTAGCATTCAAAAGGAATAAGAAAGTGGCAAATAAATAAATAGGTGTAATTTATTTATTAATTAAAACAATGTAAAAACAATTATAACTAACCAAGAAAGTATAAATTCATGTTGTGATTAACTATAGACTCGTTCCGAAGCTAGATTGTACCTCACATAATCACATACTTCACGTCTCATCGTCCAATATTCTACCAGTATCAGTCATGTGTGTGGTGGTGGGAGAATGTTCGTATGTCCCTCACTTCCTGTGAAGTGCCTAATATTAAAGAACATACAGCACATAATTTAATTATGTATACTTTTATGGTTGAAAGATATGTAACCTCAATTTGTAAGAGTTCAAATGTAGCCTGATATTGTAATTGTATCCGACACGTGTTTTGTAGCCTTATTGTAACTGTGTGTTGTTTCCTTTCATAATGCAGCCCTGATGATAAAAATATATTTTCTGAAACGTCGGAAACAAGTGTTGTAGATTCTTTTATTTCTACTGGCCAAGCCCCGTTAATCTGCCTTCAATATGCATCTATATCATCAATGGTCGTTAAGATTTCAATAGTAATAAACGAATACTTATTTTCTCCAAATCATTTATTCAAAAAATTAATAAATATTTTCTGACAAAATGAAACGTTTGTGATTAAGCTCTCAAACTTTCCTGTAGCAGTCTAACCTTTAGTAAATGCAATCTAACTTCACCAACGCTACTTCATTAGGAGTAACGCAGACTAATTAGCGTTGACTCTACGCTCTTGAAATGCTGAAACAGGTTTTATGAATACTGTGAAATAAATCACTTTTTGCAACACTCACAGCTGACATTACATGCTTAATTATTTAAATAAAGTACCTATTATCTCATTTCATGATGTCATAAACTAACAAATGTACCAACACACGTCATGAACTATAATTTATGCTATGTCATCTCCACTGAACCATTTTAAAAGCTCTCAAAAACTAAACATATATCATAGTACATATATCTATAGTACATATCTCATAATTTAAGACTATTTATGATACGCTAGAGAGAAAAATTGTTTTGTAAGAAATCAAAACAAAATACTGTAGTAGTTTGATATTAATAGATTTCCAGAAATTGTGATCGAAGATCCTACAAAAGCTCTACATGATCTTAAGTGGAGTAATTCATTAAGACAAGGAAAATATTTCACAGTAAAGTGAAAAATATTATGGAGTAAATGCGGCCTTTATACAATATTTTATACAATACCTTTATATAAAATCAAAATACTGTAGTAGTGCTGCTTCTAGGTAACGAATTCCTCCACCGAGGTGCAACAAACGAATTTTAGACGAAAAATGCTGAATTTTGTACAGTGTACTATAATAAAATCTGCAGTCACACAAGCAATCCAAAACACATTATGACGTTCCATCGCACATACATGGAAATATTTTGTAATAGGATCTTAAAATCCTTTCTTCGTGCCCAAGCAGGAGACTATGAGTAACTTTTCTTGAGCTTATCATCTGCAAAACGAGGAATTTTTGAATTTCTGTTATATTTATGGAGATTTATATCTTCTGGGTACCTCACTCCGTTGCACGTGTGGTCAAAAAGGTTTAAAAATATGTAAAAATTGAATTGACTAATCGATAATCTGCGCAAATGAGTTGCACGGGTATGTCTTTCTGTCTGTTAACACTTAGCAATATTATAAAGCTTATCCAGACATAGTGCGGATCGTGCATTCTCAGATCATGTATATTTTACGTTCTGGTCCTGAGGAATGAAATTTTATTTTTAGTAAGAGTAGAATGTTCTTTTCAAGGACTGACTTATATCACTAATTTCTTCATTCGTTATTAAGAACTTCAATGTTTTATTTAAATCGCTGTTGTTACATTCAATATTAACCAACAAATTGTCTAAATAAAATTGTTCAAATAAAATTGTACTTTTTAATAATGTATCTTAATAAAATTGTCAAAATAAAATTGTACTTTTAATTAAAAAATATGTACTAACTGCTTACAATTTAATTTTCCAAAGACCGGACGACCAAGGTATCTACCTCTAAATTATCTCCTTTGGCGCTTGAGTATACATTACGTACTGTTCTAGATTTTGTGATAATACTCGTAAATATGCGGAGCCTCTATGACAACAAAAAGGAAAGCGAGTCTTACTGGTCTGTGGGTTCATAGTGCCAACTATCTCTGGAGTTACTATTTCTTGAAAACCTGCCAGAGAAGACGCTAATCCACTCTTTTCACTATACTACTCCAGTGAAGTGAAATCACATAAAGGAGAAGTTGGAAACGACTTCTGTTTTCCTTGAACGTCTGTAATATCAGCTGGACCCTTTTCACGCGAAGAGTCTTGAAAATCGGAATGGTAGTATTAAAACCGAATGTAACGTTTCATGTTACGAAAACATATTTCTCAGTTTATATCTTTGAAACCGACTACCGGCGCACCTTACATTGGTATCGGTCTATAGGAAAAGAGCCATTACTCGTTTTCGCTTGTCTCACGTGCGCAGATGGCACTGTTGTCTTGCGACGCATGTCGCATTGAAGTAATTTTAACCTCGCTCGCATCATAACCTTAGGAACTCGCAAAATAAACTGGCCAAATGTTATATTAGTGACTTCACGATAACAGTGTAGGCTCATTAGCTGTTAGGCTCGTTCGACAGGTAGGGTTTTAATGCGTGAAAAATGTACGTTTTATATTCGGTTACGTCATTTATGTTCCAAGTAAATTTAATGTGTAAGTTCATTAATATCTCCTCAATGTGCAAGGTACATTAAATTCTATACTAGTCGTACATTAAATTTACATTGCTTTTAATTTACGCATTAAATTTAATTACAAGTACATTAATTACTTAATGTGCAAAGGTATATTAAATTGTGAACTCGTACATTTCTAATCAGCACATGTCGTTTCATTTATCCCAATGCGACTGCGTTGACGATTCAGTTACTCATATCCCCGCCAGGTCATATTCCAGTTCAAGATTTTTTTTATCACACAGGGGTACGGGGAACTTTAAAATAAAAAAAGAGGTCCTGGTTCGCAAGATACGACTGGAGCATCAATCTGATGTCTCGTGAAAATTTTGTTTAAGGTTATTCATATGTCCGAAACCTGATTGTAAAGCGAATATTTGATACTTGCTTATTTATTTATTTATTTTACGTCAAAAAACAGTTAAAAACTGCGTATGACGTGCTATGGGGAAAAGTGAATTGTGTGTACATTTTCAAAATTCTGTGATCCCTACACTAAGTCATATACTACTTAAATTTTGAATTTTGAAAGGGAGAAAAACAAAAACAAAAACTCCCATGTAGTAAAATCTATTTTCAAGGATAAATAAGCAATAAATTTTTCAATTTTGAAAGGGAGAAAAAACAAACAAAAAAACTCCCATGTAATAAAATCTATTTTCAAGGATAAATAAGCAATAAATTTTGAATTTTGAAAGTTTGATAGGTGAAATACCACCGCTGTATGGAGGAGAATTCCAGTGTCGGCTGCTCCGATCGGTAGCTTTTCTTGGTTTCTCCGATCAACACCAGGCAAATGCCGGAGCAGTACCCTACCAAACGGGCCACGGACCGCGCGCAATCTTTCCTTCCTCTTCCTTGTCCTATACCCCCTACACACACACTTACACTAACTTGCACTACACTACCAGATATTCTGGGAGACCGGTCGGGAGCTTAGAGCTTGTCCCGGCTGGGGCGGTGCCCCGCTGGTGGGAGAGTCCTGGTTAGGGGGAAATCTCCGCTAACCGACGTTAGGTCGGTGCCGGATCTCGCCATCCAGCGGGGGAAGATCTCCGCCATTTCCCGAGGAAAAAACATGCACTACACTTACGGGAATAATTATCTAAGCTGTTGGCGCGCCCGGGATTATTAACCAACGTACCCGGAGACCGTTCGGGAGCTTAGGGTGAATATTTACTTCAATTATTTCACTCGCAATGTTAACTTTTTAAAGAAGAAATACAACAAATTTATACTTCACTAAGGTGAATATTTACTTCAATTATTTCTCTCGCAAAGTAGAGCATCCTTGCAAAAGATCATATCTTTTCACTCCAAGCATGCTTCTCCAGAATTTTATTAAGAATAATTAGAGAAAAGGCAGAGGAAATAAAATATATTTAATATTAATTCTATATTAAAATGTATTGCGACGCCCCCACATACCTGTGCTGTAATTGCCGGCTAGCTCAGGTGACGGGTAGAGCCTGAAATTTAGGTTGTGGACGGACGTGGCTACGTGACAGAGGTCAATTGAAAGAAAGTTTAAAGACAAAAATGTAAATTTAATGAGAAATTAAAAATGGTATATTGACATTATTATCTGAGCTCAGTTTTTTTTTAAACCCTTGTTTTTTTCATGCAATCTTAAAACTAATACGATCAAATTACTTAAAACAAATAAAGCAAAAAAAAGAGATGCGCTAACAAATAAAAAGAAAAAAGGGGGCCAATGCGCGGCCTGCACCTTCTGAATGTTGACAACAGTCCAGGTAAGCCTGAAGGGCGTAATGAATGTTTGTTTTGTCTGTCGGAGCTCGACAGATTATTAGAATCACCGCTGCGGCAGGAGGACGCGCTGGGTGAACGGCCTCCAAACAGGCAACACAGCTGGGCTCTTTCTTCTGGACGGCACGCTCCTTTAGGGCGGAGGGTGGATTCTCTCGCAGCCTGCTCCCATTCAAGAGAGTAGAGAACCACGACATCAGCTGGGACGTCGGCGGTAGCGGTGACGACAGATCGGTGACGACAGATCGTAATTTTCGTAATCGCGTAACTTGCGATACACGGCGCGGCGTAAACGAGCAGAGAAACAAATAACATTACTAGATAAAGTTCTTTTTTTTTCTCAATCTAATGACACGCGGTGCGATAATACCACAAATCGCACTCTAATCATGCTACTTCGCGCTATCCTAGCGCCTACACAACTCGGATGACCTCCGCGTCCCACACCCGTACAACATGAGCGTCCCCGCCTCTGTGTCCGCACGACTTGGGCGTCCCCGCGCCTCTCTGTCCAAAGACCTCCCCGCTTCTGTCTGCCCTCAGCGCGTCTCAGCGCCCACGAACCTTTTTCCCCAATTTCCTGAATGTTCTGAAGTTTCTACAGAAATTTTGGAAGACGTGTTGTTACTGGCCGAAAGTTACTACGCCGAAATAATATTGCTCCAATCAGATTACGCGTCTTGTCGGTAATTTTGATGGAATTTTCCAGAACGCTCTCTCGCACACTTCCTGTAAACAAACACGGAGCGGTCGCCGCGCCGCCCGCGTGGAGCCTGGTCGGTGGTCCCTGAGGGTTTTCGGAGGCGTTATCTAAACACTACACCCCTTGCTCGGCGACGCTGGCGAGCGGCGTAGATGGCCGTGCGAAGTGATTTAGGTCGCACCCGGTTGGGGCACGCACGCTTCTGAACAGTAATAACAAAAATAAATGTATTTATTTTTTAATCCAATATTCGGTTACGTCACATTTGCCCTCCCCTTCGGATAGAGATAAAATCGGAGTTTTGAAGAATTTTAATTTTGAAAATTAAGAGTTTTATCTCGTTGAAAAAACAAAAAAACGTTACCGAATATTAGATTCATAACTGGTGAATAATTAAAGAAAAAATGAATCAAAACAACATTCAATATTCAAGAAAAAATTTGTGCAACCTTTACTTAAATAAAAGCAAAAAGAACTATTAACTACTATTTAATCAGAATAAAATAATTAAATCAAAATTCTTCCAATTTTTCTCAGCGACACGAAGACCGCAAACTGTGCCGGAGCCCAAGGTACTGAAGAATTATGTCAGAGATTGTCAATCAGTGGTTTAAATAAAATCTACAGAATAGTTTAACCTTTAAATGGTCGCAAATTATAAAATTGTACTTCTGCTGGGAGCCCATCCAAGTCTTTTAAGAGGCATACATTTGGGCACGGAATCGTTTCAATAACAAATGGTCCGGTAAATAGAGGAAAAATTTATGGAATAATCCAGCAGGCTGATCACTAACTCTAGGGTCCTGACAAGTACTTTGTCACCTACGTGAAAGTGGTAGGGTTCTTTACGAGGGCTTCCTCTTCCTGGCATTCTTAGTGATATCTAATATAATCCTGCAACGGGTTTCGTAATTAGGGACCGCTGTCCTGCCAATCGGGCCAACAAAGGGAAAGAATGTTTAGGTTTTCTTCCGAAATGCGCCTCATACGGCGTCATACCAATAGAATCATGTTCTATAATATTAATCCAGTCATTAATGTTACTAATTAGTAGAGGCCATTCTTTATGATTTTGAGGATGTAAGCTCGAATAAACGTGAGATTTCTCTCATGACCTCTCACTCGGTTAGATTGAGGATGTCTGATGGAGGAAAAATAAGAGACTCTTCATTTTCTAGTGTTTGTTTCCAAAACGTTCCGGTAAATTGGGAGGCATGATCGCTTAAAATTTTCTGGTAAGACCCTGCAGTCTGAAAGAAATCCCGGATCAATCGTTTTAAACAATTTGTGCAGTAGGTCTCGTTATCGGATAGAGCTGTGTAAATTTAGAAAAGGAATCAATGATTACGAGGATGTTTTGTAACCGTACCGCAGTAGGTAGCGGTCCGTACAGATCAAGGCAGGCCAATTCATTTGGGGCTGATGCGATAACGTGTTGCATCGGGCCTTCATAATGCCTATTAGGATATTTAGTCTTCTGACAGGTGACACATTTCGAGACCGTGGCTCTAGTTTGTCTCGCCATGCCTTTCCAGTATGCGAAAGTTAGAAGTACTTTTAGGATCTATTTCCACCGAAATGTCGTGCTTTTGGTGAACATGGGTAATTAATTTGTCAGTACTTCTGTAGGTATCCAAATACGATACTCATCTGGCTGTTTTTGGTTCGGAACATAACAAAATTACTAGAAAGTTTAACTAAGCCAGGATTTTGATTTAACTTTTCGAAAAGTGGGTCATTTTGATCTAAGAATTCTGCAAAATAGTTTTGCTTTGCCAATAACGGCATCTTGTTCCTGTAACCTTTGAAGATTCCTAGGCTGCATTTCCGGAATAGGGTCACATTTAAATTAATGGCATTAATAAAATACACTGTTTCATTCTGAACTTTCTGATTTGATGCGTAGGTAACCGACTTAAAAATCTGCACAGGATTATTAATTCCTGGACAATGCCGGATTTCAAAGTCGAATTGTTGTAGCCAGAGCACCCACCGTAACAATCTGGCGTTGGTGCAGTGGCAGCGTTTTAAGAAAATTAACGCTTTATGGTCCGTGATAATATAAAATTTCCTACCAGCCAGGTACCCAAGCATTTTCTGTAAAGCCCATACAATTGATAAAGCCTCTTTCTCTGTAATTGAGTATTGCAATCACTAGACCTCAATACCTGCTAGCGACCGCAAAATTTTATGACCTGGATCATCTTTATCAGGCTGTGATAAAACACATCCAATGCCTACGTTGGAGCTGCAGTCTGTAAATAAATGGCTGGGAAAAGTCCGGGTGGTTTACTGTAATGGCCTGGCGAAAAGCTACCTTAATTTTTTTGAATGTCTGTTCATGCTCATCTGTCCAGTGCCATTTCGTTCCTTTTCTCAATAGGTTTACGAGAGGTGCCGTAAGAATCCCGTAACCTGGAATAAATCTAGATTGATAGACGCACATGCCTAAAAATCCTTTTAATTGCTTGGCATTTTGTGGCGTGAAATCTGGTCTATGGCATTGACCTTCTCTGGGTCAATTCTGTACACCCTCTGTGCTAACGCGGTAACCCAAAATGAAATTTCTGACGTGCATAATTGTGATTTATTAAGATTCAATTTCATGTGTGTACTGACAAACATTCCAATAACTGTTCTAAATGACCGAGATGTTCCTGGAAATTTGTGATGAAATTACAATATCGTCGATATAAGGGGTGACGAATTGTTTGATTTCGTCGCCTAATTTCTATCGAGACAACGAATAAAGGCTGCTCCACTGTTTTTCGTAGACCAAAGGCATTCTTTTCAGACGTACGTCAACCCGTTGTACAAAATCCTGTGAATTTTCTGTCGTCTGGGTGAATTGAAATTTGCCAATACGAGCTTGAAAAATCTAAAGCCGAAAAATCTTTGTTTTATTAAATTTCCATAAAATTTCATCAGTGGTCTGAGGTGCCTCGTTTGCTGGGATAGTAACTGCGTTGATCCGTCGGAGCATCTAAACAAATCCTTACCCCCGTCTTTTTCTTTACCACTACAATAGGGTTCAAATAAGCTGTTACAGATCTTTCAATTATACCTCGCTAAGCATAGTTTTAACAGTTTGATCTACTTCCTCATCGACTGTGGAATGGATAATTTTCATTTTAAAAGGTGAATCATCGGTGACCGAATTCGAAAGCAAAGTCTTTAATAGGACGTACAGGACGATCAAAACATTTACATATTTGAGAAGCATTCTTGCAGCTGGGACCGTTCGTGGTCAGAAAAGTCATTATGCGGCACACGGCTTATGACCCCACTCACGTCATCCCCCATACTCCAGGACGCGCATGAAATGCCGATTTCTATTTTGTCATCACCGTCGTCCTTGATTACAATTTCCCTATTCTCACCGAAGCTCACAAGATTCCTAGAAAATTCCACTACTCCATTATTTTCCGTAAAAATCAACCCCAAGTATTACGTCGTAATTCAGATCCTCTATGATCAAACATGGCACATCAAATAAATTTCCTGATTTTTAAAGAAAGCAAAGCCTGCATAGTAATTGGTTTACTTTTTTCTTTCCTACTCCAATAACAAAACATTTAATAGTGGGCAGAGTTGGTATTGGAATGCGCCTCGCTTAATAGTTTTGAGTAGAACTTCCTAGAAATTGCACTGATTTCACTGCCAGTGTCTATCAAAGCTTGAACACTAAGATTTTCAATAAGAAACTCCACAACCGGACATTTTCTCGCTCGTTCTCTGACAGGTTCATTCAAGTCGTCGTTTAGGTCAAAAAGGCATATTGACTGACACAGTATTGAATATTGGTATCTCTGAGATAATTCGTTTGGAACCCAGATACCCAGAAAGCCCAAACGGTTCTAGTTTGACGGACTCGGTCTTATGGAATCCTGATGTCCATTCCTACTAGTTGTGTTATTATTACGGTCATTTGAGTTTGGTGGCGGACGGGAGTTGTTCCCCCCATTCCTCTGACCCTGATCATCACGGCGCCCTGATTGCCTGTTCCGATTATCTTCCTCGGGCGAAACCTGTGATTTCGGTCCCAATTCTCTTCATAAGTGGTTTGACCTGCGTTCTATCAAATTGCGCCAGCAATTCTTGAAAATGATCAAGATTGTCAAATCGTACACTGTTAATAAGGTTTTGCACGTAAGTAGGAAAGTGTGGTTAGAGCCAGATAATCTTTTTATCATCTGTCGTCGGATCACATAGTTTAATAGCCGAAATTTTTTCCATGGCGTAATCTAAATATGATTGGTTTCTTCGCTTATCCCATCTACTCGAGAATTTTTCTCTCGAACTCGTAACGTCGCTGCTCTCCCCAGTAACGTGAAAGAAACGAGTTCGGAATTCCTCGTAAGTCTGCGGAAAAGGTGTTAACGCAGTGAGCCAGTGTGCGGCGTTACCCTGTAAAAGTTCCTGCATAAATCTTGTTTTAAGTGAGGCGGTACCGCTTTGTCAAATTCATATAATTTTCGGCACGATCCAAAAACTTTCGGATTTTCGTCCGATTTCCAGAAAAGCAAAGATTCTGAGGAGGAGCCAAGAAAATTTTAATCCAGAACCAGCAGACGCGTTCGTAATTGGATGATTTTCCATTTCTTTTGTACTTCTTCCTTTACCAGATTAATCACATTTTATCTATTTCTTTCTTTAGTTTAGTTTCCTTCCCTGAAACTTTCCTCACTACTATCACCTATCTTTTCAATTTCTCACCCTTTCGTGAATTTGACTAACTTCAGAGTGAAGTTTTGTTTCCAACCGAGTGAATTTGCTGTTCATTTTGGCCGTAACCCCGGCAATGTTTCCATTTACTGACTCACAACACGCCTCTATTTTATTGTCGCATGCTCGTAATTTCTGGTGAATTTCAGACTGTAGGTTTTAAATTTTCTTTCGTTTCGGTCCTTGAATTCCCAATTCTGACCTAGCTTCTCAACGGTGTTCTCACTCTCCGCACCTACCCTCGAGTTGATTTTTCAGTGATCCGATTTCATGGTCGAACTTCTCTTCCAATTTTACAAGTTTTGATTGGTTATCTAAACAGTTATCTAATCTATCAAATCTTTCCTGACACTTTTTCTCGTGTTCTGAAAATCGCAAATTAATTTTCTGTCCATTTCCCCATACTTCCCGAAATCTGGTTCTTTAATTCGATTTTAAATTTTCATAATTTCGCTTGTTTCGTTAGAACTCGCATGAGATCACTTAAGGTGATTTCATGCGCAGACTGGTCCCTGAGCTGTCATCACCTCCCACGTCTACACCCGATTCGTCCAGCATTTTGAATAACTTATGCGATTTCACAGTTTTTCTTGAAACGCGCACACGATTTTTCCACAACACAAGACAAAAAATAGTAACACTCACAAACAGAATACAAATCCAACTGATATCATTAACGTCCACAAATAATTAACCTCGTAGCAACGTCCTTCCATCCATTTCTTGCTTAATATTATAAAAAAAATTCAAATTTAATTTGTCGTGCAGCAATACACAGTAATTCAAAAGTAACAATATTTATTTTAAGACAAATTAAATTTGAGGGCGTTTTACTGGGGTATCAAAGATACTAATTCGAGCCCCACGTTGGGCGCCATTTGCGACGCCCCCACATACCTGTGCGTAATTGCCGGCTAGCTCAGGTGACGGGTAGAGCCTGAAATTTAGGTTGTGGACGGAGTGGCTACGTGACAGAGGTCAATTGAAAGAAAGTTTAAAGACAAAAATGTAAATTTAATGAGAAATAAAAAATGGTAAATTGACATTATTATCTGAGCTCAGTTTTTTTTTTAAACCCTTGTTTTTTTTCATGCAATCTTAAAACTAATACGATCAAATTACTTAAAACAAATAAAGCAAAAAAAAGAGATGCGCTAACAAATAAAAAGAAAAAAGGGGGCCAATGCGCGGCCTGCACCTTCTGAATGTTGACAACAGTCCAGGTAAGCCTGAAGGGCGTAATGAATGTTTGTTTTGTCTGTCGGAGCTCGACAGATTATTAGAATCACCGCTGCGGCAGGAGGACGCGCTGGTGAACGGCCTCAAACAGGCAACACAGCTGGGCTCTTTCTTCTGACGGCACGCCCTTTAGGGCGGAGGGTGGATTCCTCTCGCAGCCTGCTCCCATTCAAGAGAGTAGAGTTAACCACGACATCAGCTGGGACGTCGGCGGTAGCGGTGACGACAGATCGGTGACGACAGATCGTAATTTTCGTAATCGCGTAACTTGCGATACACGGCGCGGGCGTAAACGAGCAGAGAAACAAATAACATTACTAGATAAAGTTCTTTTTTTCTCAATCTAATGACACGCGGTGCGATAATACCACAAATCGCACTCTAATCATGTACTTCGCGCTATCCTAGCGCCTACACAACTCGGATGACCTCCGCGTCCCACACCCGTACAACATGAGCGTCCCCGCCTCTGTGTCCGCATCGACTTGGGCGTCCCCGCGCCTCTCTGTCCAAAGACTCCCCGCTTCTGTCTGCCCTCAGCGCGTCTCAGCGCCCACGAACCTTTTTCCCCAATTTCCATGAATGTTCTAGAAGTTTCTACAGAAATTTTGGAAGACGTGTTGTTACTGGCCGAAAGTTACTACGCCGAAAATAATATTGCTCCAATCAGATTACGCGTCTTGTCGGTAATTTTGATGGAATTTTCCAGAACGCTCTCTCTCGCACACTTCCTGTAAACAAACACGGAGCGGTCGCCGCGCCCGCCCGCGTGGAGCCTGGTCGGTGGTCCCTGAGGGTTTTCGGAGGCGTTATCTAAACACTACACCATATTTCAGAATTTGTAGGCATTACTATCTTCTCCCTAGTAATCAGTATATCCAGTTATTTTGAACAGTAATAACAAAAATAAATGTATTTATTTTTTAATCCAATATTCGGTTACGTCACAGTATATTTCAGAATTTGTAGGCATTACTATCTTCTCCCTAGTAATCAGTATATCCAGTTATTTTGCTTGACAGATGTATACTTAATTATTTCCTAATTTAAGACTTCTTTATTCGAAGACATAAGTTTGATGAACTCCAATTATATGTATAGCCTGCGTGTGACACACTCATCTCCACAGATCTAAGAAAAAAATCATGAAGATTTTTTGTAAACTTAATCCCACTGATCACACGAGGCGGATTTATGGCCTTGCCTTTGACTTGTGGGTATTGACGCTGGTTTCCCGTTTCAGAGTGCGTCATCGTCCACGACTGCCGTGGTGCAAGCTCTCTCCGTTCCAGCAGCTGGTCACAGGTATGAGATAAACGTCCGACCGTACATATGCATGAATGTGTCTGCCACTGCCCGTTCCCGTTAGTATCAGGAAAGCTAATGTGCATCTGTCGCACTGTTCGTAACATTACGAAAGGTCAGGCGGATCACATCCGCAGTGTTTCTCAATAGTTCAAAAGTCATGACGTTCTACTATCTAGAAAATTGAACTTTACTTTTCTTACAACACGGCAAATTATTCCTGTTATATTTGCAAATAACTTTATAAATTAGAAATCGTTTCTAAGCTAAAAGGAAAAACCTTGTGAAATTAATCTTGTATTAGGCCAATTTTATACTCTGTTCTCTCAGGAATTCACCAGATTAAGGATACCAAGTATTTTTACATGCTGACGATATTGAGGGAAATTTATGACTATTAGCATAAATTCTGATACTAGTATAATGTTGCAGATAGATGGCTCGTAATATATATATATATATATATAATATATATATATATATATATACACACACACACACACACACACACACACACACACACACACACATGAATAGCACTTGAAAAGACACATGCTAAATGTGCAAAACTTTGAGCTGATAATAAATGTATAAAATAAAAAAGTATTAATTTATGGTATCAACGTAAGATTGGTCCAAAACAACTTGAAACGAGCCATCTATCTGCAATATTTGCATAAATGACAAAATGCAATGTAATTTTATACTTGCCGATATGGATGGCCGAAGTGACAAAGAGCGTGTACCGACACAGCGCTTCGGTCTCAAGGGTCGCGGGTTCGAGCCCAGCTTTAGGTATGCCTCTCATGTATGTGTGGTCGCAGAGGTCCTCGCGTTCCGATGACCCCAGACCACAGGAGTCCGCAATTATGTTGGTGTCAAGTGTATGGTCGACCATGCGTCCCATCGGCGCGTAATGCGTCACCGGCTGTCGGCTGGATAAAAGCCCTAGAAGAAAAAATGATACCTCATAAATTGCTTTCTAATCGGAGTCCACTCAAGATTTTTGCGATGATTTACGAATTCAATCGCAAGTCACTGACGATCAAGAGAGAAATTTATGTTGAATCAGGAATAGGTGTCGCAAAATTCATTTTCTGAAAATTATATGATTACTCCATTAATTAACTTGCAATTAAATCAAATATCTATAACATTGAAATGAAATACAATCTAAAATTTCTAATATATGTCAAAGTTGGCCAGTCCCTCTGACCAGGAGGTCCTAGGTTCGAGTCCCGACGATGACAGGATTTTCGACACTAGCTTCTCAGCTAGGTCGAATTCAATCGCTGTCTGGAGGAGAATTCTAGCGGGCGGCTGCTGTGATCGGTAGTTTTCCGTAGTTTCTCCGATCAACACCAGGCGAATGCCGGAGCAATACCTTACCCAACGGATCACGAACCGCGCGCGATCTGTCCTTCATCTTCCTTGTTCTATCCTCTCCCGTTACACACACACACTTAAACAAGCAGGCACTACACTAGCACATATTCCGGGAGACCGGTCGGGTGCTTAGAGCTAGCCCCGGCTAGGGCGTGGCCCAGCTGGTGGGAGATACCTGGTTGAGGAAAACCTCTCTAGCCGATAGTAGGGCGGCACCGGATCTCAATATCCGGTGGGGGAAGATCACCGCAACCTCCCGATTAAAAAACATTCACTACACTCACGGGACCACTGATTTCAGTAGTTGACGCGCCCGGAATCACTAAGAATCAATCAATCAAAGTTGGCCGCCAGTTCACAGTAGTTCACAAACGTTGCCTCGAGTCACTGCATCACTACACCCTCCCACAAAAGTATTCTTCGTGTCGTCGATCAAAACAAAAATAACCATGTAAATTTCACATTTGAAGCAACGTGCTTGATCCTTCATCATGTAGATTCAACATGTCATCCAACGGGAGACCCTGCGTAAACACTCTATCGACGACCTAATCTAGAATAATAGTGCGATGGCTGCGCTTTAGAGTCACGCCCTGTGGCTTGGAGTGATGTTGACTGTGACCAAAGCGTGATCGAGCGCCTGTTGGATCGCTCCTGAAACCGCCGCTAAGCCACTCTCCCACGCTCCCCGCCGCCGCTAGCCGCTCTCCGCCGCTCTGCGCCGCTCCCCGCCGTTCCTTGCGACTCCCCGCCCCTGCCACCCCGCCGCTCTGGGTGAGCGCCACCCCGCTACCCCCGCTCTCCGCCGCTCCCCGCCGCTCCTCGACACTCCCCGCGACTCCCCGCCCCCGCCACCCCGCCACCCCCGCCACTCCCACCGCTCCCTCACCGCTCCCGCCGCCCTCCTGCCACACTGCCCCCCCCCGTCACCCTGGCGCCCGCCTCTGACTGCGTAGCCATTCTCACAGCTGTATCGCCGCCGTCACAGATTCCGCCGCTTTCTCCGCCTCCGGTCCTTCGGCCGCCGCTGATCCCGCCACCCACCGACGTTCCAATCGCCGCTGCCGCCACCTCCACCCCTTGGCCGTTCCTGCTGCCGCCCCTACACCTCCCCTGTGGCCTCCCCAGCCCCCACCGCCCCGATGTCCCTTCGTCCCGCCGTCCCCGCCGCCGCCCCAGCCACCTCGCCACCCCCTCCGCTCCGTCTCCCCTCCGCTCCTGCCGTCCCGTCATCCTGTCGCCGTCACCATTCTCACAGCTGTATCGCCGCCATCGCAGATTCCGCCGCTTTCTCCGCCTACGCCGCCGTAGCCGCTCCTACACCTCCCCTGCGGCCGTCCCCGCCGCCGCTTGGTCTTCAGCCATCGACGCCCCTACCGCCCCCTCCGCCTCCGCGCCCGTGCTGGGCACACTGCAAACGCTGCGCCGCCGCGCCGCGCTGTAGCAGATCGAAGATAAACGTTCCGACATACGTCGCCCGCCGCTGTCAGGAGGGAGTTTGTCGGCCGTCACGCCCACGTGCTTCATCCACTTTGCAGCGCCAGGGACGAGAAATTTGCAGCTCAGGGCTCTTGGGAAGTAGATGACTTTCCACACATGGAGTCGTTACCGTGAAATCAATTACACCTTAAATGTATTGAATTTTTAAATTTATTTACTAGTCGGTGATGATACTGGTTGAATGAAAATGATTCGTATGGCAAAAATATCAACAAGAATCTAGTGAATCTACAGGAATACTACAAGTCAACACTGATAATTAAGTTAAATCATTTAGATCATTTTTTCCTAATTTAGTCTTATATTTCGTTTCGATAACCGGAAATTACCATTTGATTACCGGAAATTTCAGGTAAAATTGTAAATGATTATTTCGATTGAATTGATGATAATTTCTCGAGTGAAGATCACTAGGAAGTGGAAACCGATTCATAGGTTTCTACGCGAGACTGAACGATACGTTTTATTTGGTATTGTAATTAACATAGTCCGGTAAACATCTGGTCATCATTCAGTATTGTTTCGTGTAGATGAAGAATTTATCTAATTACTTACATTTCAAAGAAAAAGAAGATACATTGAGAACAAGATGTACAAGAAAGGTTTCTAGGTACCAAAGGTGCTATTGTAGGGCAAAATTTCTAGTTCAGGAAGCGTGGTAATACAAAAAAGAATTTGATTAGTCCACTCGTCAAATTAAAATTCGTTACTCCGTTCTAATTAAAATGTTTATGCCACATAAACATCATGCGTGAAGAGTCATCTCTAGAAATTAGCATTATCTTATCTCCTGCTGTTCGCTTACTCACCCCTGAAACGTCTCTAAACTCTATTCTCTCTCACCCGCCTCCCGCACGCACGGAGCTGGCTGGCCCAGTGAAGTAGGAGCAGTAAATTAGAGATGACGGGTCGATAAGAAGGATCGACTGGGCACTATCGATAATTTCCCGCTGCCTCGCGACCTTTCCCTCGTTACGACCACGCGAAGCTTTGCGGCGCGTGATGGCCGTGCGGACGCGTTCTTGATTCGTGCGAGAGGGATTGCGGAAGGAGGATCGGAATGTGATCGCTGCACGACCCACTTGCGCGCCACCTCAACTGCCTGGTGAAGGGGCACTGTCAGAAATGTCTGCATTACTTTTAATGAAAAGTAATGAAATAATTATACTAAAAAAATTTAAATTTCTGTACGGTTCAATTAAATTGAATGTACACAAGTAAGTTACGTTAATAATTAACTTAAATTTAATTACATCTACATTAATCTTCCTTTAATGTACAAGGTCTATTAAAATTCATGCACAGTCGTACATTAAATCTACATTAAATTTAATGTAATTTCTGAGAGTGTACGACCACTCGAAGCTTGCGGCGCGTGAGGCCGTGCGGACGCGTTTTGATTCGTGCGAGAGGGGTTGCGGAAGGAGGATCGGAATGTGATCGCTGCACGACCCACTTGCGCGCCACCTCAACTGCCTGGTGAAGGGGCACTGTCAGAAATGTCTGCATTACTTTTAATGTAAAAGTACATGAAAGTAATTTCATGTACCTAAAGTAAATGTAATGTACACGTACAGTAACTTTAATGTACGCGTCCATTAAATTAAATGTACATGTACATTAATCTCCCTTTCATGTAGAAGATCCTTAAAATTCATGCACAGTCGTACATTAAATCTACATTAAATTTAATGTAATTTCTGAGAGTGTACGACCACTCGAAGCTTCGCGGCGCGTGACGGCCGTGCGGACGCGTTCTTGATTCGTGCAAGAGGGATTGCGGAAGGAGGATCGGAATGTGATCGCACCGCACCCCTCTTGCACACCGCATCATCTCCCCTGTGAAGGCCCCAAGAGACCACCCTCCGATGGCGGAAGCCGCCTTTGCATGCTCGTTTGATAGATTGATTCCGAGCGCGTCAACAGCTATAGTCATTAGTCACGTTAGTGTACCGCATGTTTTATCACGGGAGTTGGAGATGATCTTTCACCGACGGCTGGTGAGATCTGGCGCCGACCTATGTCGACGTGCAGGGTCCCCAATCACGTATCTCCAACCAGCGTGACACCGCCCCAGCCGAGACAAACTCTAAGCTCCCGACTGGTCTCCCGGCAATTGTGATAGTGTAGTGCATGTTAGAGTACGTGTAAGTAAAGTGTGAGGAAAGGACAAGGAGCAGGGAGGAAAAATCGGCGTGGTCCGTGGCCCTTTTGTTAGGTTACAGGGCATTCGCCTGAGGGTGCTCAGAGAAACCACGGAAAATTACTGATCAGAGTAGCCGGCCGTTGGAATTCTCATCCAGGCAGCGGCTGAACGCAACTTAACTGTCTAGATGGTGTCGAAAACCCTGCTCCCGCCCAGACTGGAACTCTGGACCCGCCGGTCAGAGGTACAACAGGGACATCACTTGATTACCCTGATCCTTCTTTACCCGTTCTAATGTTAGTTTCCTCTGATACCCGAGCGCGAATATTTTCACGTAATTAAAATTAGACGATGAACTCGTATTTAAAATTCGTGCTGTTGTGTTGAATGATGTTTTGATTACGTGTTCATGAGAAGACAATTCAACGCTTATTCGAAAAAAAAATGATCATGCCGGCTAAGGTTATTTCACTTTCCTCAATATTTCATCGAATTCTTCAGAGTTCTCTAAATTATGTTTTGTTTGAATCAGCAAGTGTAATTATTTTTAATTGGAATACTCTTTCTCCGTGATCAACAAGTTTTTTCTTCCTATATTGACGTGCTGAGAAAAACGGCTTTGATTCTCACTTACGTTCAACTTGGGAATATTCTTGATGTATCCATTTTCTTCACTTCTTTTGAATATTCAATATTACACGTACATAAATATGTTAATATAATAATAAAAATAATTTTTTAAATGTTATCAGAAATAAAGTTAAAATAGGTGCCAACCGAATATAATTTATGCGATTAATTGAAAAATAAGATAGGTCATAAAACTGCAAGATTGTAATGTCTCGATAGATTAGCAAACATCAACTACTTAGATCACAAAAGGACGTTGAGAAAACTGAAGGAAAAACGAATATTGTGCTATTCTCGCAGATCAATTTACTTTTACATTTTCTGAATTCCATCTGGAACAAAATGAAACATTAAGACTGTTCTGTTACTTGATCCAACGACTACGATGACGTACATACGCTTTTGTCTCGAAATATCGAAGATCGTATCGTCATATTACGCTATGACATTCTCGATACCATTCAGAACGTTTAATTATTACGTATTCACATATTTAATTACCACCGTTTCCCTATTTTCTTTCTCACCGAAAACTTCCCGCGCAGCGCACTCGCGCACTGTTGTTAAACAACATTTATCTCCAACTTTCGGCCGAGCGGTCACGGTGACGTGCCAGTTCCTGCCAGTACCACTCACTGTCCCGATACTCGTATCGGGCTCCATCGCGAAGGCGGGGGCGCGGGGCTGGGGCGGCGGCGGGGCGCGGGGGCGGCGGGCGGCGGCGCGGGGCGGCGGGGGCGGGGCGGCGGGCGGCGGGGGCGGCGGGGGCGGCGGGGCGGCGGGGCGGCGGGGCGGCGGGGCGGGCGGCGGGGCGGGGGGCGGCGGGCGGCGGGCGGGGGCGGCAGGGGGCGGTGGGGGCGGCGGGGCGGCGGGGCGCGGGGGCGCGGGGCGGCGGGGGCGGCGGGGCGGCGGGGGCGGCGGGGCGGCGGGGCGGCGGGGGCGGCGGGGCGGCGGGGGCGGCGGGGCGGCGGGGCGGCGGGGGCGGCGGGGCGGCGGGGCGGCGGGCGGGGCGGCGGGGCGGCGGGGCGGCGGGGCGGCGGGCGGCGGGGCGGCGGGGCGCGGCGGGGGCGGCGGGGGGGGCGGGGGCGCGCGGGGCGGCGGGGCGGCGGGGCGGGGGAGGCGGCGGGGGCGGCGGGGTGGCGGGGGCGGCGGGCGAGTTCGTCTACGCACCACCGTTCACGCGCAGGGTCACCGGCTGACTGCCAGGTCACAGACCCCCGGCGCGGTGCGGCGCGGCGCAAACCGATTGCGTATGCGTGTCCCCCCCCCCCGGCCGCACGGAGCGTAGTACTTGTAACCGTGTAAAAGTCACCTCGTCAGATAAACGCCTGCTGACGCCTCGGCCGCCTATCTGCCCTCCGCGCCGCTCCGGCGCACGCAACGCCTCCGCGCGGCGCGGCGTTCGAGGGCACAGTGCAGGATGGCGGCTCCCGGGGATGATGCTTGACACTGCCCGAAGGTTGACTTTGGGCGCGTCAACTACTATGGTCATTAGTCCCGTACGTGTGCGTGCTTTTCCTCGGAACATGGCGATGCTCTTCCCCCGCTGTATGGCGAGATCCGGCGTTGACCTACTGTCCGCTAGCGGGGGTTTCCCTAACCAGCTATCTCCCACCAGCGAGAACAAGCTCTAAGCTCCCGTCCGGTCTCCCGGCATGTGCGGTAGTGTAATGCATATTAGAGTGTGTGTGTACGGGGAGTGGATAGGACAAGGAAGAGGACAGATCGCGCGCGGTCCTTTTGATGGGGTGCTGCTCCGGCATTCGTCTGGTGTTCGGAGGAACCACCGTTAGAGCAGAAGACTGCTAGAATTCTTCTCCAGACAGCTACTGAATTCGACCTAGCTGACAAGCTAGTGTCTAAAATCCTGCCGTCGTCGAGACTCGTACCTAGGATCTCCCGGTCAGAGGAGCTGCAGGGACATCAGTTGTTCCCCTGAGATATTTCTCCCGGTATTGCCCAAATAAATGCTGGGAATGGTACATTAGGAACAGTAGTAGTAGTAACAACAACAACAACAACAACAACAATAATAATAATAATAATAATAATAATAATAATAATATATTGGTATTATATTTTTAAATATTGTCCAGTAATTTAAAAAATAAATTAATTAGTAATAATATTAAAATTAAAAATAGGAAAGGGTTAGAGAGCAGAACTCAGAATCTCCAGCATAACGCAACCTCTTCTTCAATACTGTGATAACTTTGTGATCTTGAAATAGCTCTGATCCCTTCCCCTCCTCAAATCGTTGTGGTTGCTCGCACCCTGACCGGCAACTCTCGGCGTTCACTGAACGCTGGTGACATCGCAAGCTACCGCATGGTTATCGTACGATGCGAATTATTTCAATCGCGTGTACAGTGACACATGTCGACCCACCCGACTGTCAAGAGTCTGCGTTGATACTTAAACTGATGGAGCGTTGCACGCACAGTCGACCGAAGTGGGGTTTCCCGTGCGCCTTCCGGCAGACGTCTTCCGTTTGACACTCGTCGCGCCCGCCGCGCCGACCGCTGCCCGAGCGACGTGTGTCTTGTGATGGCAAATTTTACCAAAACATCGAAACATCGATGTATCGAAAATTGAGATGAAATTTGAAAATCGAGATTTTAAAGAAAATATTTCTTCGTTACATTTAAAAATATTGTTATGGGGAATACGTTTTATCTCAGGAATTATAACAATTACCACTTCATAGCAGATGCATCGCTATTTTATCGACGAAGATTGTCATTTAATTCTACGGAATAATGTCAAAAAATTCGAAGTTTTGTGAAATTCATTTTTATAAATTAAAAATAGAAAGAGACCAAGAGAATTGATATCATTGCAAGGCAAAAATACATAATGCCGATTTCCGGGAAGCAAATAATGTCGCGGGGAAATAAATCGCATTCTCTTATACAAAACTGTGTGGGAGTGTTCAACAATGTTACGGAAAAGCGATAGTATGTGAACATATGAGTACCTAGAATTATATAGTAGATGGTAAGTTTTAACAAAGATTGTACTCGCGGAGCCCGGCAGTCGTTGCTTTGCCCTTCATCTCCTTTCTCCTTCCCTTTCCCTCTGTCTCTCCATCTCTCTCTCTCTCACTCTCTCTCTCTTACAGTCTCTCTCTTTCCGTCTCTCTTACTGTCTCTCTCTCTCCCTTTCTCCCCGTCTCTCGGTCCCTGTTTGACTATCTCAATGTCTTTCTCTCTCTGTCTGTCTCTGCCTCCCTATGTCCCTCTCATTCACATATAGTTGCGGATTCTGCACGTCTCTGAGCAGGTGGAGTAATATCGAGAAACTCCGGACCACCATATATATATATATATATATATATATATATATATATATATATATATATATATATATTACAAGATTAGTCCGCTGATCCCTGCTTGGCAAGCGTTGTCCTTGAGCCTGCCCTGGCTCTGGGACAGGTTGAGGCCTGTCTGGAGTTCCTGCCGCGCCGCCTGCCTGCTTCGCGTGCAGCGCGCGGTCGCCGCTGCCACCTGTCGTTGCATATGACGCGGGCGACGCCCGCCCTCCACACTGCCACTACCCGCCGCTGCCCACGCCCCCATGCTGATCTCTTTGCTCGTCACGGCAATTGCCAAGCTATCGTTCCATTGGCTCTCGAGTGTACGGTACAGTCGCGATAATCCGAGATAATTGTGGTTTATGGTACCTCGGATTATAAAATCTCGGATTACACGAAAAAAGGGAAAATACTTAACGGAATTTTCAACTTCTATGTGTAACGATGCCGAATTTAATGTCCAAATAGTATCAAAATTATATATACATACGTAAATCTTATTGATAAAATGACAAAATGATGAATGCACGTTCCAGGATGTTTTCATATGTATTCGCAGAATTATTATATTTACGAAGATACATGCGCAAAGATGCCAACTTGGGTAGGATAGACAATAGGTTTTACTCGCGAATGTTGCATTATAGCAGACATACTGGCACAGGCACCGACCGCCACGCAGGTGATCTTTAATGCAGTGTTCCTAACCCGTCAAGAGCTTGATTATCGCCGCTTGTTTGGTGACTTGAGGCACATCGGACTTTCATTTTCATTTCGTTTTGCGCGGAATCTCGAATTAGCGAGTCTCGTATTACCGTGACTCTACAGTAATGATTCTCAGCGCGACAATTGCTGGGGTCGAAAGGCCAGTATATGTAATGCATGTAATATCACGGCAATTGCCAAGCCACCCTTCCATTGGCTCTTGAGTGTACGGTATAACGGCGATAATCTGAGGTAATTGTCACCGATGTAGTACCTCGGATTTTAAAATCTCGGATTACACAAAAAAAAATAAAAAAAATAAAATAAATAAAAAAATAAAAAAAAACATAACGCAATTTTCAACTACAGTGTATAACGAAGTCAAATTTTATGTGCAGATATTTATTTATTTATTTAATTTATTTATTTTACGTCAAAAAAACAGTTAAGAACTGCGTATGACGTGCTATGGGGAAAAGTGAATTGTGTGACATTTTCAAAATTCGTGATCCTCACCTATGTAATAAAATCTATTTCAATAAAGAATAATTTTGAAAGGGAGAAAAAAACTCCCATGTAATAAAATCTATTTTCAAGGATAAATAAGCAACAAATTTTGAATTTTGATACTGTTAACAGTATACATACGCACTACATGAGGGCGAACGAGCCACAACAATACAGCAGACTGCTGAACGCTGGAACTGATAGCCGCACACGTGATAATGTTGACAACACCTGCATACGCAGTTCTTGATTATCGCCAATTGTTTGCTTGTCACACATCAGGCTATCTCGGATTGCACGGAATCTTGGGTTAGCGAGGCTCGGATTATCACTGTATTGATTCTGAGACCGAGAGCGATAGCTCAGTGCATCAACTGATGTCACTGCAGCGCCTCTGACCGGGAGGTCCTAGGTTCCCACTCCCCACGGCGGCAGGATTTTCGACACTAGCTTTCAGCTAGGTCGAATTCAGTCGCTGTCTGGAGGAGAATTCTAGAGGCCGGCTGCTCTGATCAGTAGTTTTCCGTGGTTTCTCCGATCAACACCAGGCGAATGCCGGAGAATACCCTACCAAACGAGCCACGGACAGCGCCCAATCTGTCCTTCCTCTTCCGTGTCCTCTCCTCTCCCCTTACACAGACACTTACACTAACATGCACTACACTACCACATATTCCGGGAGACCGGTCGGGAGCTTAGAGCTTGACCCGGCTAGGGCGGTGCCCCGCTGGTGAGAGAGTCCTGGTTAACGGGACTAATGACCAAAGCAGTTGACGCGCCCGGAATCACGAAAAAAACAAACCAAACCAAACTTGATTCTGAGCGCGACAACTGCTGAGGTCATTAGTCCCGTTAGTGTAGTGCATGTTATATATCACGAGTTGGCAGTTCGCTACCCCTCCCTTGCTGGAGGGTGAGATTCCGCGCCAATCATCAGCTGGTGGGATTTTCCTTCACCGGGTACCCTACTCCTGTACCCTTCTCCGGGTACAGCTGTAGTGGGGCTCCGCTACAGCTAGGAGAAGCTTCAAGCTGATGTCTAAACTTAGGACACATATGGTAGTCGGGCATGTAAGTGTAATGCGGGGCTAAGGAGAGACAAGAGGCAAAGGATGAGGAAAGAAAGATTGTGCGCGGTCTGTGGTTCGCTTCTCAGGGAACTTCTCCGGTATTGGCCTTTCGTTGATGGGAGAAACCCAGGAAAACTACCAATCAGAGCAGCGAGTCGCTAGAATTGTCCTTCAGATAGTGGTGGAATTCGACCTCGCTATGTAGCAAGAGTCCAATATCCGCCACCGTCGGGACTCGAATTCTAGGAACTCGCGGTCATGAGCAGAAATACAGCTGCTTATTATGGTGTCAAATATAATTTTATTACTCACTTTTGGAATCCAGCGTACGTTTTTCAAAGTAAATGATTGTCATGTTGTTCACTCGTAGTACACATGTGATTATAGAATACATTTGATTGAAGACAAGTGTATATCTATTGTATTGAAATCGTGGATTCATAACGCATTTTAAGGACCTTGAGGATTTTCTTATTTTTCGAGGTATCCGTCTATAATACAACATTCGCGAGTAAAACCTATTGTCTATCCTTGTCAAGTTGGCATCTTTGGAATGCATCTTCGTAATTATAATAATTCTGCGAATACATATGAAAACATCCTGGAACGTGCATTCATCATTTTGTCATTTTATCAATAAGATTTACTTTTATAATTCAAACTTGTCGCAAACCAAGTATCGTCCAAGAGTTCAAGCGAACGAAGACATCACAATCCACTGCGCAGAGCAGTTCCGTTTGTTTAACCAGTCAACTCCGTGTCGAGGACAAATGTCGAACACCGCGTGTCGCGTTTATCGCTTCCCGCTTCCTCGCGATTAGCTATAGCTTCCTTCATCATTTACGCGTCAGCGACCAGCAGCAGTTGCCCGTTTCCTGCGGTCGCCCGCGGCCATCTTCACGACCCGTTGCCTCGGCCGGCGGCGCTCGTATTGGCCGTCCGGCTGTCACAGCGCCGAGATTTCCGGTATTATTCGAAGAGCCACAACTTTCCTTTTTTGGGAACTCTTGAGCAACAAAAAAACGACAAATTTCTATGTAATTATTTCTTATTTATCTCTGTAATTTCTTTGTTTTCTTGTGATTGCGGTGCTAACGTGACATCAAGTTTGCACTGCGTTTGCGGAAAATTGTATTTCTGGTTTTATTTAAAGAGCAACAAATTTCCTTTTGGGGAACTCTTTAGCAACAAATATGCAACAATTTCTTTGGGAGTTATTTTTTATTTATCTTTGAATCTCATGGTTTTCTTGTAATCGTTGCTTTTCCTCATATAAATTTGGCGAAATAGCGCATTTCCTGTATTATTTGAAAAGCAACAAAATTCCTTTTTTTTGTGAACTCGTGTGCAACAAAATAAACGACAAATTGCCATGTAATTATTTTTTATTTATCTCTGTAATTTCTTTGTTTTCTTTTCATTGTGGAGCTAACTTGATATCAAGTAAGCCGAATCTTTAATAGTGTCAAACATCAGTGTCAAATAAAGAGCGACATATTTTATTTTTGCGTAAAAAATTCGCATAGAAAAGTGGCAAATTTGGAATTTAATTTCAATATTTTTCAAAACTTTTCTATACTAACTTTACGGATGTAAATTTTTCTCCTTGTGCGCGCGGGCGGCACTGCGACGCGCAGATTAACAGGTGATCGCCCCGCCCCTCTTTTCCTCCCGCGCGCGCTGCCCTCTGCGCTACGACCACGAAGTTTTTTTTTTTTTTCAATTACTTTATTATTTTGAATGGTATACATGGTTCAATTTTACAATATTAACTCTTTCACATGTTTTTGATCCTTATGATCTATTTTAAAAAACTAAACTATTATTACTTTATAGTTATTACTTAGGAAGAGGAAAACCCACTGGGCACCTCACAAAGAATCATCTAAATCTGAAAATTGATGTAAAATACATGTTGGGGAAATCTTTTTTATTCTGGTGGGGTTTATGGGTGCTTTGCCTAGATTGTAATGGGATAGTTGTGTAATTGTTGGCATATTATTGTAAAAATGTTTGGATAACTTGGTGATGTGGTGTATGATAGGTTTTATTTGAATTTCTTTATGAAGCTGTTCGTTTGAAATGAACCAGGGTGCTTTGGTTATTGTTCGAAGGAATTTGTTCTGTATGACCTGTATTTTTTTATTGAATATCCCAGATTCCCAAGAATAAGGCAAAGTCAAAGAATAAAGAAAATGCATAACATTAACATGAACTGTAAAACAGATGAAGGGGATGTGCGTAGGATAGTTTTTGAGAAGTAAACGGAAAAAGCGACAAATTTTACAATTGGGCAAGATAGGGCAGTAGCGTTCACGTAGCGAAGCGTTTGCAAGTTATTTGAAGGGAAAACGCATCACGCGTTAAAGATATGAACATTTTTATAGTATAAAATTTCCCGCTTGTAAACAGACATGATAACCATTGTTGAGCTTTAAGCATAAGTAAATCAAAAGGTGTTTGTGGCGAAAATTAAGAGAACGAGTGAAGCAATACAAACAAAACTTTCCGAAGAACCAAAGAATAAATCATTTAGAAAATTATGGTAACAGCCGCAACGTTGGGAAACTTCAGGCTACGCCAGAACAGAAAATGGAATTAAATTAAATGATGTAATATTTTGTAGGAGAAGCAACAGCGATCGTGTGATGTTAAAAGAAAAAGAGCTGACGATCCGGACACAAAATGACGAGGGGGCGCGGTCGGTAGCTGAATACGGATGCATGTTGAAACGCTCCGCAAAAAATTTATTTTAATAGAAAATTGCGTCTAGTTTGTGAATAGAGGAAATATATCGTGTTTAGTAACTGTCGAGTTAATGGAAGATAAAACGGGAAGAGATATTTATATATTACACAAAAACAGTGTTCGCGGAACACTGTCGCCATATTGTCTCGAGAACAGAAACTAGTAGTAATTAGTGAGTAGTTTTAATCAGGATATTCTTCATTTAAAGTAAATTTGTCGTTAATAAACGTGTGGAAATGGACGGATGCTGGGGAGATAAATTAATGGATCAGTGTATACTACAGGTGAAAAAAATGG